>JAOWAV010000015.1:4019557-4032480 GCA_028571045.1 Scolopax bukidnonensis | reverse complement strand
AAATAAAAAGAAGAAGCTGCCAGAAAAGGAACATTAAATAAAAAGGGGGGGGGGGGGGGAAGCCCACATGAAAAAAGATGGGGGGAGAAAGGGAAATCAAAAGAATAAATTTACTGTAACCGGCAAAGGATTCATTAGGGTTACAACAAAGCTCAGTTCAATTTCCCTCCTATTGACATTAACGAGTTTGATGTAGGTCCAGCCTGAAAGGCAGCAAGAACGTCTTTCTCTCCTCCCCCCCTGCCTGGTCCCAGGGGACGAAGCAGCTGTCTGGAAATGACTCCACACGGGGGAATGAGGTTTCTTTTCTTCCTTCCTTGCCTTTCCTTTGTCCGCCCTCACCCGCGTTGAGCAGTGCCCTCGGAGCTGCCTCACCACTTCCCAGCATCTCTCCTCCCTCCTGGACACTCTACTGGGACAAGCTGCTTTATTGCCAATGAACCCGAGATGTTATTTATTACCATCCTGCAGCTTGAATACATTGGGCTTACCAGGGTTATTTCTGGTCCCAGCAACAGCCCCTCTAGGCTCGTAATTAACTTTTATTATTGTTAATGTTAGTATTGAAGTTGCTATTTAAGCTAAAGGACACTGTTAGTATAAGGGCACCCTCACTGGGAGTAAACTTGTGCTGGAAATTAGAGAAAATTTTGAACCTTGGAAAAACTGGTCTTGAACTAAGGGCAGTAGGAGAGGAAGCCTAACAGTTTTAAGAGGAAATTTGGTAGGATGAATGAGATTTTATCTCCAAGAGCTGAACATCATGGTCCAGAAGGTCTTTTCCAATCTCTTGCTCCTATGTTTTATGCTTTTTGTATTAAAATGAGATGTCAAAGGGTCTGAATTACAATGCAGTGTGTATTCAGTCACGCACACACAGAGTAGGAGCCAGTTCCTGACCCTTGTGTAAAAAGACAAGATTACATTTGAGATTAATTCTGCATGGATGGAGGTGCCAGTACATGCACATTAAGGAAGGGGCATTGATCCCAGATGCCAGGACCAGCCTCTGATGTTCTGCTGCAGAGAGGGCCAGCACTAAATTAGCACAGGAGATAGATCATGGCTGGGAGGAGTCCAGGGGCACAGCGAAAGGCAGGGATTTATTCAAGGTCCAGTTTCAGTGTTATTTTTAGACACAGCACATTTTCACCATCCTCTGGAGAGGAAACGGGAGAATGCTGCTTGGTCCTACTGCCTTTCTAAAGGGCTTGGATGACAGAAGAAGTTAGGAGGTTTTGTCATTATTAATAACCACCTATTGGACTCAGAAGTGCGGCTGTTAGGAACGGGGAATGCCCGGGGAGGTGAAGAAATCAATGCCTGTGGTGGACGTGCTCTGTGCTTGGTACTGTCCCAATGCACGAGGGAAGCAGTCTGTTGGAGATAAGCCTCAGAGACCCTGGCGTGCTGTCAGGAGCAGCTTTACCTCTTGGACCAGAAATTAGGACATGCTGAGCTCCCTACAGTTGAAATTATTACATTTTGGCCTTCCCACTTGGCCATTCCTTGACCGTGTCTTCCAGTTTTCAACCACGACAGCTCTGAGCCCCGGCTCAAGTGCAGAAACCTCTCTTTCTTCTCCTTCCTTTTCACCATAAGCCAAACCCCTCCCTGCCAGCCTTTCCCCCCTTACTCCCCGACTCTTTACAACCAGCACCTTCCTTGAAGAAGAATAGCAAGAAAGAAGACATATAGCTGTAATAGATTTCCCCCACTGGAGTGTACATTAAATTTAAGGCTTTGCTGTGGACACTGAATGGTTGGTCATTAACGCACCTCAAACCAGCAGCATAAAACAATCCTCATAAGTGCTACTGTGAAAAATGGTGGCAGAGATCAGAAGTGATCAGAATGCAGACGGGAGCTGCAGCTCTCGGCGTTAAAATGATTAATGAAAAATCCCCAGCATCCTTTCTTCTCTTTGCAAGGGATGAAGCGGGCGAGCTTGACAAGAACAACGGCTCCTCATGTGAGGAGGATAATAGCAGGAATGATACGTCTCCAGGAGATTCCCAAGGCCTTGTGCGCACATAATAAATTGCCCTTGTCACTTCTGGGAAACTTATGAAGAAAGATCGCCAAAGCCAGCAGAAGCGGTGAGGGAAAAGAACAAAAGATTCAACTCCAAAGAGCCCAGCCTTGCCTGGGAGTGGCACGGGCTCCGCTCACACCTCGCCTCCGTTTGCTCAGCAAAGTGGTTTTGAAGTGAACAGAAGGAGTTGGGTCCCCAGGCTCATAAAGTATCTGTCAGTGTGTGATGGCAGTAAAGCTGAGAAAGGGGCTGCAAGATGCAGAGCTGCAGATCTGAAACCCCACGTTAGAGAGAGCAGAGGAGGCCACTGACGTGCTGGCAGATGCTGGCAGTTGGGTGTCCAGGTGACCGACAAGGATGTCGTGGTAGGTCAGCGCTTTGGCTTAGGAGAGCTTGATCTTTTCTTGAATTGAGTCAAATTTCTTACATGAACGGTGCAAATCGGCTCATCTCTTCCTGCCTTCGTTCCCTACCTGGAAAACAACAATATCTCCTTTCCTTTCTGTGCTTCCTCAGCTACTTATTCAAATTCTTTGGGGAAGGCACTGTCTCCCACTGCACATGTGTGTCAAGAATATGATCCTGCAAATACAGGAGCCAGTTGTCGTGCAAGGGGGGAATTCAAAGAAGGGGGTCGCAGTGGGAAACCTGCTTCAATTTCCTGCTCTGCCTTGAGCTTCCGCGTGACGCTGTAAATCACTGAAAGCAAGAAACGTGGAGGTAGATGCTCGCCTGGTGCTGCCCAAAAGCACCCAGGGACCATCTCACAGTGCAATCAACACAGCTCCGGGGGCTATTTGTGCATATGCAGGAAAGGCAATTTCACAGAGCAGGGGTCCTTAGGCAGTGACTCAGGAGTGAGACAGTTTCCCTTTGTGAGTCATCTGGTAAGACTTAAGACCTTGCAAGTGATCTCTGTGGATTTTTCCCTTAGCGTCTCTGAGTCGTGCCCTCTGTATTTTAATGATGGGGATGGCAGCACTCGCTGTTATCCTTCCTTCCTGTGGGCATTCGTTTGAACACCTGCTGCAGGTGGCTCACCCTCCCTTGCTGGAGCACCATCAGCCTCAGCTGTGAGAATATTTCCATGAGTGCCTGCCAGGTGCCTGGAGAAGATAAAGGCAGGTCCTGGGTTGATGACTGCTCTTTGGATTTCTGCCGTAGCTCCAGGACCGGCTGTGAAAGGAGGGCTGGATGGTGGTAGGTAAAAGCACCCCTTGGCAGAACAGGGATGACCACGGTCAAACAGATGCCACTAATTGTGTGTTGTTATTCCGCAGAGAAAAATAGAGAGGAAATGGGTTTTTTTTGCTGAAGGACTGGGTCTGGGAGGGGAGATAACAGCCCATTGAGGCCAAGTTAGCCCTGTTTTTGGTGAGAAACATGTTGTGGAGTTGGAGGAGGAGCTCCGTTTCATACCTTATAGCTGTGGCCAGTATTAAATCATCCAAGAGCCACCATGCAGCAGTGACTCGCCTCACCTGGACACACTTGTTTGCCTGCTGCCATGTCCTATTGGTCCCAGTGCTTTATGCAAGGTGGGCTCTGGCCTCCCAGGCTCAGCTGAGCTCTTTCAAGGTATTTGCCTTCCTCTGTGCAGTGCTGGAATAATAGCGGCCAGTAGCAGGGTCATTTATTTGGCCCTTTGTGCTTCAGCATGATGGATGAGGATGCTGATAAATAGCTGCCTCTGTGAGAAAGTCTATTTTCGGTCCTTAGCTCTCATATGTGGCTGTATGAATTGTCTTCCTGCTCACCTGCTTCATAAACAACTGTTAAAGACTTTTGGATCTTTGAATGCTGTGCCCAGGGTTAAAGGCCTTATGCTGTGCCTTATGATAAGGGCTGGGGATTTTCTGCTGCCTTACTGTAAATAAAAGAGAGTTCCTTCCTTGCCATCAGATCCTTCCCGTGGGGCAGTACCTCCAAGGAAGCCCCCCCAGGCGCCCCTGGGGCCGCATCAAATCTTCGTGGATTTCACAGCCTGTTAAGTGTCCAATCCCATGGTATTTCCCAGCTCTGAAGGCACCCCGTTCCTGAGGGACCAAGCTTCCAGGCCAAGGAATTGCAGCTGCAGTTTCCCCAGGAGAAGGGCAGAGGGGAGAACATCCTCATCAGTTCCAGAATTGATGGGGAAAGGGAAGCTATGGCATGGGAGCGATGTGCAGGAGGCTTGGCTTCAGGGCTGGTTTGGCTTCAGCTCCCTGCCTGCCTTTGCAGCACTTGCTGTGCAGAAGTATGTGCTTTAATTTTCTCTCCTGTTCCTAAGCATATTTTCCATTATTTTCTATCTTGTCTATGCAACACAGAACTCAGGATAGATTTAGATACCTGCATTCTGTGACTGTATATTTCCTAGTGCCATGGGACACTGATTTCATTTGGATTTCTAATTTATTTCACGATACTGTGGAATAATTAGAATTATTAAAGCCAAAATGTTCTTTGCTGCCTGTTTCTATTAGGCAAAGCAGCTCAAACTCTCAGGCCTTTGGGGAGGGAGGAGAAGATTTATTTTTTACCCCCTCCCAATTTTTTGTCCTTTATGACCTTTACTTCTTTTGCTAAAATTAACATGCAAAAAACCCCAAAAAAGCAGAGGTGGAAAATTGGATCCTCTTCCCATTGCACCAAACGTTCCTGCAGAGGAAAGGTTATTCTTTTCATAGTCGTGTTATAGGTAGCATCAGATGATATAATCTGCCCTTTCTCAGGCTAAATCATCAGCTTTAGTATGTTTTTCTTCTTTCATTATTACTGTTCTCTCCTTGGAAGATGAGTGCTTTCCCTATTGCCTGCGTTGCTGTCTCTGCTGGCAGCAGATGGAAAGCCAAGCTGGAGGTACAAGTCATGTTACCATTAAGAGCCAGCAGCGAAATGGAATAATGGAATGGTTTCTAATGTAACCTTCAAGTCACTGACAGAGCTGTTTCTCAAAAAAACCCCCAAGCAACTCCCCAGCCTCAAGGCACAGCTAAGAGTAGTGGTAAAATCCTCTCTTTAAGATGTCGAATTTTACAACTGGCTTTGATGGAACTGGGAATTTTTAGCTATTTATTGGAATAAATCAATCAACCAAGTGAGGGCTTTCCTGGACATAAACAAAAAAGAATTCCCATACTGTGAAATCAAGCAGCCACATTTTCAAAAGGAGGACTATTCCTGACAATCTGATTTGAAACATCAGTTTGGGGTTGTCCTGTCCAATCAGCGGAAGCAAACCAGGCCCATGTAATCTTGAGGGCATGCAGTGAAGATCAGAATTTCTGTCTGCTGGGGAGAGCCAATGCACCTTTGTTTATTCTAAGAAAATTAATTTAGAAAGGGCAAAACATTTTGTTGCAGTTTAACTGAAATGGTTCATTTTGGCTTAACCCAGTGTAATTATTCCCCCCTGCTGACATTTGTCATTTCATAATGAGCTGGAGGTTCCTATATAGGTGTGAAGTTCATGGATTCTGGTCTCTGTTGGGCTGGTTTCATGCTGGTGCTGAGATAAGGGGCATCCTGCTTGTTACCTTGCATTAGTGATGTGAAGATGGTAGCTGGATTGTTCTCACAGGGGGTGGTCAAGGTGTCACATAATCACAGAACCTTCATGGTTGGAAAGGACCACTGAGATCACCGAGTCCAACCATACACCTGTCCTGCCAGAGGTCCAGGCTCTCTGATCCCCACTTTGTTCAAAACAGGCATTAGAGACACATCTCCCTTGATGGGGCTGTAAGAGGCCAATGGCCATCGGGGTTAGGGAGTGCTGGAAGCTGTGCCACTTTGGATATTAATGTGAATTTCCCTAAGTGTTGACTTGCTGCGGCCTCTACAAGCTTTCTAGAACCTCGTTGCTGGGGTGGTTCTCCCCCAGTTCAGAGATCCCTTCCCCCTCGCTTCCCCGTCCTCTACAGCCCTTAGAAAGCAAACCCTGAACTCGGAAGGAGAGAGCACCTGGTTTTGATTCATGTCAATATTTCACTTGCAAATTTAGGGCCTTGCCATTTTTACATCTTTAGGAGCCCTATAGCTGGATGGGATGTTAAAAGCTCTCTGTATCAGCCGTCTCTCCCTTGTCCCACTCCCCCCGAGCATCCTCATTCCCTATTCCGGGAGCCACAGCGAGCCTTTGTGCTCCTGAAGCTCAGCAGTCACCCTCGTGTCTCCCTTCATCAACAAAGAGAAACCTTATCTTCTGATGGACACATACAGCACATTCTCTGTGACATTTAAATCTCCCTTTGTAGCCAACTCAGATATTTTTGCCGTTAAAAGAAGACGGTGCAGCCGGGTGATTTCATTACTGCAAATGTTATTACAGTGAAAGCCTGTTTAAGACATAATGTCACTGAAGGGAAAATAGGATCTAGCAGCAAGTGTGGCCTGATGGAGGGTGCTGGGATTCATCACAGGCTGAAAGAAACCTCTCAAACATCAGACCTGCTAATGGAGCAGCTTTTTTTCCCTCATCAAATCAAACCAGCCACTTCCTCAAAGCCCTAAGGCTAGGAATTAGAAAGAAGATTGAAAGGAATTAGGCACCCAACTCTCACTGACTTTATATTTGAGCTCCTAAGCTGTTCTTGCTGCTTTAGAAATTATAGCTGGGCTGCTGGGGTTCTCAGTACCATAGGCACAGTGAATAGAAGTGCATTGTGTTAACAGCAGCCACAGGCCTCAAAAAGACACTGCTGCTGCCTGTCCGTGTTCCTAATGATTAGTTCTTGGTCCAAGAACACTCCAGAAAAGAAATAATCACAGACAGGTCCCAGCCTCCCTAAAGTCAGTGTGAATTTGCTAGGGACTTGGCCCCAATTTCCACCCTGACGTAAATATAATTCCTTTTCTTCTCCCAAGCAGATTTCCCCAAGGGTTGGGGATTTGCAAGAATAAAATTTGAGCTTCTGAAGTCAGAGGTGTCGCACGGAGAGCTCAGCGCTCGGCTCTGGGACTGAGACACGTGGGTCTGATGTGGTGGGAGAGCCATCCAAACAGGCATCCGAGACCAGTGCCTTTGAGGTACTGGTTTCCAGTGTCAGTTGGCTCTGTTTTGAAGATCGCTTTGCTATGCAAGATAGATGTGACCTTCATCTTAGCCCTTAAAAAGTGTGAGTAGCTGAGACTCCTTGCTAATGGGGATCGTGAATGTCTCAGCCCTGCTCCCTTCTGGGTTGTTCTCTTCCATTTGACATCTTTCAAGCGTGGAAACACAATGAGTATCAGGTCAACAGCAAACCTCCCACCAGCTTCAAGAAGGTTTGGACCGTGCCCCAGCCTGCTCTGCTAACAAGATGTGACAAGCTGAAGTGAACAGTTAGACAGAAAGCATCAGGATTTCACAGCGTATTTTGCCAGCAACTTATTGTTTTTTTCAGCTGTTTTTTTTTTTCCCCTTTGATTTTTATTTTCCTCCCTGTACTGTAGCAACTCAAATCTATCCCAGGCTGCTTCTGACATTAACAAGACAGTGGATGACAGGCAAAATGCATCCACGAGCAATTCAGAGTCTCCCTGCTAAGTAATCATAAACACTGCAAGTTTGCAACAAAGCAAGCAGCTGTCTCTCTTCCTCTGGGCAAGGGTGGCTTCCTCACAAATTGAGGCTCCGCAGGTTTTACAGCTGTTGGACAATGAGTCTGGTGCCTGTTATTTCCTCCTTCCCTTGTTCTTTTCCCCCCTTTTTCTTTCTTTTAATGGAAAATATCTCAGCGTTGCCAAAACTCAAGTGGCCGCCCCCAGCAGCCAAGTGATGAGACTTTAACTTTCTGGCTGGTGCTCCTGGAATGGGCAGGGGGGGTTGTGGTACTTGCACATCCTCTCTTCCAAGGGCTTATTACCTCCCATCGCATTTCTTACAGGGAAGCAGATACGTATTTGGGGACTGGGAGGGGATTTAACAGCCCACAACTTCTGTCCCAGGGGTGCTGAGGATGAGGATGGTGGGCTGCACTCGGGGAAAGTCCCCAGCGGGGTGGTCACCATTTCCTTGCAGACTAGAACATGTGTGGAGCCCCAAAAGAACTCTTTATCCTTGACCTAAATGTGAGCGAGTAGAGTGAAGATTACTCTTTATTACTTCATGACTTTGACAGAGAGTCAATCCCACCTTGGATTTGCTGGTGACATGACCTTAGCCTTTTCAGATAAATTTTCTGTGATACATTCTGAGGCAGCCTGTGCTGGACACCATCTTTACCAGGCTTCATCCGTGGTGCAGTTAGAGAAGAGCCTGTGCCACCGTGCCAGTGGAGGGTTTACCTCCCCCAGCTGGTAGTTATTGCCCCCTCAGCTGAGTGGGTAATTCCTCCTGGGCAGTTTCAGTGCCAAATAAATCACATTTGTTCAAACCCCTTTCAGTATGTGGCTCTGATGCTGCTCTGTCACTACCCTTTCCTGATACCCCTTCCTTACCCTGACTGTTAACTTATAGTAGGCTTAATTTTACCTTGATACGCTGCAGCTCTCTGTGCCCTCTGCCCTCCCTCTGTCTGCTGCCCTCCTCTGCAGTGGGTCTATCAAACAGCACATGGTGGATGAAATACATATTTTCTTTCTGTTTATGATTGAGTGTAATAAAGTCTGGCTCCTGTGCCTTCCAGGTGGCTTTTGGACATGCAGCATTTAGTGCGTGAAGAGATTGATCTCTGATCTTTAAAATAGAGCTGTGAAGACCAAGGTGAATTTGCATGCATGGAGAGTATAAAGCCAGAAAATAGCAGCTCTGAAACTCTCTAACCCCTGCCCTTTATTTCCTTGTGTTGAGTGTGTCTGACAATGCTCAGGGTGGTGATTTATGTATAACCAGAGCAGCCTCCAGTGGTTGGATCTGTGAACTTTTCCAAGCAGCCCTTTATCTTAGCTCACTTGTGGGTTTTGCAGACCCCAACCCTGATTCCTCTCCCCTCCAAGCTCAGCCTAGGAGGAGGGGGGGAGAGCTGGGAGCAGCGGGTGCCCTGCTCATTCTGCTGGGAGCCGATTTCCTCCCTAATTGAGCTGAAAACAGCTGCTCCATCCTGGCTGCTGCAGGCCTGCTGTGCACAGCAGTTTTTGACAATAGCTGAGATATGGGGATATCATCGCTGCCTGTGCCAGCATACCACCCCCGGTGTCACAGCAGCACCCTCCACAGCAGGCAAGTCTGCCAGTCAGGGGACATCAGGAAATCTCTGCCGGTGCTATCCTTAAACTATCCAGCCCCATAGGTGCTCTCTGGGGTGGTGCCCATCGCTGGGGGAAGCCAGACCTACTTCTCTGTGCTCCCAAAGGACCAGATGATCTGGTTAACCAGATTGGTTGTCTATCTGCCAAGGACCCGATGATCCTTCTCAGTTGAGGGCTCAGGCATCACGGAGTGATAAAGCTCCCAGGGAAGTGAGGTTGCAGGACACCTTTTTCCTTTTCTGCAGCTGGATGTGTCCCAGAGGGAACGGGTTTCAGAGAACTACTGCCAAAGGGAGAGAGCATTAAGTTCTCCCTGTGTCTTGGTGATAAGTTCTCAGAGTGATTTTTGCTTCTCAGAGCCCTTCAGGGCAAACCAGGCAGGAGACAGGACTCCGACCTGGAGGTGATTGGAAGGAGATGGGGAAACTGAGCAAGATGGATGTGAAAGTCACAACAAACCCCAAACGGCGTTTGTGCCCCTGCCGAGCCTGCAGCCCAGATCCAGCGCGCTCAGTGGCCTCTTGTCTTCAAGGACAGGAGCTTCAGAAGTGATGTACCGAGCCCATAAATCCCACTGGGGAGCAAGGAGCAGCTCCGGCTCTGCTACAGCACTGATGTTTATGGAAAACAAGGAGAGGAGGTGAGGCAAAGAGGTCTGCCTTGTGTCTAAGAAACTTCCTTTATAAAAAGATAGATTGCTGACATTTCTCCTTGATGCAGCTGCCCAAGCATTTCAAAGCATCTGAGATTTCATTATCTAAGAAGCAGTCACTGGCTTTGTTGGGGACTTCTGGCTGCTTTACAAAGCAATTCCAGTATTATTATTGGAATAAAAACATAACAACTACTAATCCTCTGCTTAAATGACCAGTAAGTTCCCTGCAGGCAATGCTCTGCCAAAACATTTATCCACCTAATTTTATTTCATGTCAGCTTTTTAAATTCAGATTTAACCTTTTGTGATGGGGGTTGTAGGCACTCCTGCTCAAAAGTGCCTTTTACAGACCACTGGGAACGTAATTCCTTGGTGCAGGGGAGGGAGAAGCCCTCTGTTTGTCCACGTTAAGGCTGTCTCACAGAGCTGTGAAGGTGCAAATTTCCTTTTAGGTCACTCGACCCCTGTTTTTTTGGAGGAGCACTGCCAGGCGGGAGTGAAAAGCTCAATCTTTCTGCAGGTAAGTAAGTGGATCCAAACCCCTTATTCTGGGCACAGGAGAGGCATTTTCCCAAGTTGGCAACATCACACAGCAGGGAAATACTGGTAGCTCCTTCCTGAGCGTATCTTCCAGCTTCTGGGGGTTTACCAACTTCCTGGGCTGAAGCTGCATCCAGAACTTCATGAGGAAGGATGAGAGATCTGAAATCCAGGTGTGTTCAAAGTCTTTTTGAACCTGTGTTTGCTGTTACCCTCCAGTAGAGCTCCTGACAACCCTGTGGTTTAGCTGTGCCCGATGGGGGAGGGAAGAACCAGGCCTGTGGTACCCTGAAAGGTGTGTGCTGCTTTGAGGCTGCCCTCCTGGGACAGGGGAGTGTTGAAAAACCCCAGCCAAACTTCATCATGAGCACATAGCGCAGTGCAGGGGGGTCAGGACGGGTATCTGAGCTCATCCTTGAAGCTTCTGAGGTTGCATCCTGGGGTAACCCCAACTTAAGCTGAAAACAAACCAGGAAATTTTCCAGGGTTTTAATCAAACAGGAGCGTGGGAGGGAATGCCATAAATCTTTTTAGGATGTGTCGTTTGGCCTGGAACAGCGTGTTTCGATTCTTCCTCAGGTTGTTTTTCCCACCACACTCCTACTTTCTGATTTGAGTCAAACTTTTAAGCCAGCATTTCAAAGGGAAAAGGAGAATATTCTGCCTGGAAAGTGTTTAACTGAAATATTGCGGCACTTCTGAAATGAATGGTGTCATTTAGAAAATGTCAAAACAAAAAGCTTCAGTCATTTGAGTTTCCTCTTTTTTTTTTCTTTTACTTTTTTTTTTTTTCCTCCAGAAAAAAGTATTCCCTGGCTTTGACATGAATTTGTAAATACTTTGTCATCTCACCACATACATCCCCCCCAGGCTTATTTTCTTAGCAAATGAAGAAACTGTCACCAAGCCCTGGCTCTGCCAAAGAGACCCTAGCAAGGGGGGAGGACAAGGTCAACTGTAAATAAAAACACGAAGCAGCATCCTCTAGAGAACAGCTACAGATTTATGATATGGGTAATCGTGTCATCGGCACCACTTTCTCAGCTTTTTCTTCTCTCCTCTGCGCGCCTGTGGCTTTTGGTTTGCTGGAGGAGGAGTGAGAGAAAAGCTGGCAGGAGAATTTTGATATGTTGTTGTTGCTGTTGTTTCTCTCTGCGTGGTAATGGGCACTCGTGTGTGTGTCTGTGCGTGCTTGCACGCCCTCTCTGCACTTGTGTCCCTCTCCCTCCTTCCTCCCTTATCCATCCATGCACAGCATGATATAAACAAACCTGCCTCTGGACATGTCATGGCTTAAAATAGATGTTCATACATCAGCCTTTCTACAGCGGCGGCAGCAGCGGCAGGAAGACATGGCCGACTGGATCTGACTGCGATCCCTTTGAGCCGAGAAACCACAGCTCTCGCAAAGGTAGAGTAACGGGGTGGGCGTCTCCTCCCTCCTGCCTGTCTGTCTGTCTGTCTCTGCAGAGTGTGCAGAGGGGTTGAGCAGCCTGCGCTCCTTCTTCCGAGCTGGCTCTGTGCATCCAGGCTCTGGCTGTTTCTCCCCTCCCTCCAAGCATGGCACGACTGGCAGAGGGGCTACGGAGGCCGCTCAGGGGGGTGGGCTGCAAGCCCCCGGGCTTGGCTACCGACCCGGGGGGTACAGCCGATGCCTGGGAGGATTTTGGGTGCCAGGAGTGCTTTTGGGTTAGTTCTGAGGTCTTGGATGTGGGGCAGCTTCTCTTGCCCTGTAGCACTTGGGGGGGGCTGGCATGGTGGGGTGCCAGGGGTGGGATGCTGGAAGGCAGCTTTGGGCCTGAGGTTTCTAAGAGATACACCCCAGGATAGGTGCAGATTGCTATTTTTCCAGCCAGATGTAGCAGTAAGAGGGTCTGCTATTTGGCCAGTTACAGCCTTACATGGATGATTTGGCTGGTTTTTTTTCAGACCCTTCTGCTGGTTTGTTTCTCGGTGCTGCCCGGGGCGGGTGGCACTTGGCTGTGCTGCAGCCAAGGTCACACAAGGTTTAAGGGCCCCAAAACACGGCCGTGCTGAATGCCTTTTCCAGGTGGAGTTTGCCAAGTCTGAATTCCCAGCATGAAGGAGTCCAAAATTCATCAGGGCAGGAGAGGGGAGTCAGGGTGAGATCTGGGTACCCCGTGCTGGGGATGTGCTTGATGCCAGGGATGAGCAGCGTGGGCAGGGCTGATCTCTCCTGTGAAGCACCCTGGGGTGCCAGGCAGGGTCTGAATGGGGAAGGGAGACATCCGTGAGTCCCTCTGGATTCCCTCTGAGCTCCCCCATGCCCTTCCAATGTTTTTCCTCCTCTGCACATTGCCAAGAAATGGCTGGAGGCTTCTTCCTTCTGCACTGTTGGCTGCTGGCCGGAGCCTTAGGCAAAATGTCAAAGCAGACAGACGTGCTCTGATCCAGCCTGGCCAGTCCAAGGTCGCTGCATTTCCCAGGGACAACTGGCTGCTGCTGGGGGGCTGGGAGACCTGCACCCCTATAAACACACACACACACACCCCCCAACTCAGAGACACCCATGGTTCTGGG
>JAOWAV010000015.1:3966697-3977507 GCA_028571045.1 Scolopax bukidnonensis | reverse complement strand
CGCGGCGGAGGCTGGGCCCGGCCCCCGCGCTAGGCCCGCCGGCAGGCCCCGCGGCTCCGGCGGCTGAGGCGGGCAGCTCGGGCCGATCCTGGCGGCGGAACCGGCCTCCCCCGGGCTGTCCTTCGGGCACAGGCCGTGGCTCGCCTGGGGGTGTGCGGGGGGACCGGAGGGCCGTGGGTCGGTGTGTCCCCCCGGCTTGAGCTGGGCCTTTAATGGCAGCGGGTGCTGCAGCGGCGCCTTGCAGGGGTTTGTCCTCCCTAAACACCCAAGTGAGTCACACGCTGGAACCGGGGACCGGTTCCCCGCTGGGTGACACGGGCCGTTTCGGTGTCTTTCGTGAAAAACCCAGCCTTTTTAGCAGGAACTGAAAATGACTGTAAATTGCAGGGGGTGGCATGGATTCTGTTCTTTTAAAATGAAGTTGAGAAATCTGATGGAAAAGAGGAAATACAGGAGCCTTGTAGAAATCCCTTAATTGTGATGTAGTAGGGGGGAAGTCACAGATGTCTGAAGGTGTGTTTTTCTGGCCTTTTTTAAATCCAGGTAGTAGTTATATGAGTAATTTACCGGTGTAGCTAAATAGTGTGAGTATTTACAGGGTGAGAAGCCAGGGAGCTTCTGTGACATGGTTTCTTTGAAAAATATCTGTCTGGTTTGAAAGCCAAATGGATCCTGACCATTCCTGCTCCCCCAAACCTACTGCACTTCTTTACTCCGGGCCGGAGGCTTCTGCCAAGGCTGGGGCCAAGGTGACTTCATCTTCATGTTTCTCTGTGTAGATTTTGCCCAAACTGATGTTTCCTGCAAGCTGGATTTGAAAACCACTTCAGTCGCTTTTGATTCACCATAGAACTGGTTGATTGTAATGGAAACAGGAATTTTGAGTTGGTGGCGAGTGGATTTCGAGGGGGATTGATGCTTGGTGTGAAGGAAATGTTTTCTCATGGACAAAGCAAGGAGTGTGAGCTTCTTCCCATTGATGGAGGAGGAAGTGCTCATGAGACAGTCATGAGATTAAATGGTTTGCTCAAGATAATATTTTCCGTTTCTTGCAGGCAGTGGGGCTGAAAATGCTCTGTTTGGAGCAGAATCCTCTCTCCAGCATAAAGTCTCAGTAATTGTCCTTGCTTGGGGGAAGGAGCAGGCTGGCTTGGGCTTTTGTAAGACTAATTTAGGGACACATGTAATGTCTGGGGTGTTCAGCAGGATTTTGACAAGAGTAAAACTGATAAATAAGAGTTCTGGCCTTAGACTGTCTTATACACCCGGTGACCCTCAAGCCTTATCTAATACAGTTCTGATTAGCGCTGTTTAGGAAACTACATTGCAACAGTTCAAACTGTTTGTTTAAGTGTAAATACCGTGTTGTTGACAGTGTAGACAACACCTGGTAAGTGTGCCAAGCCTGGGCAGGCTCAAGTGTCGAAGCCAGATGATTCCCTGGAATTTGTGATCTTTCCTAGTACTTTGAGTGCTGGTTTCTTCCGCCTTGTAGTGTGACCAAGGATGGGTGCTGGTGTCTCTCTTCTGCAAATGGCTCCACTTGCTCATTTTTCCCTCCCCAGGGAGAAGTGATTAACAGTTACTCTTCTTGGTCACTGCTCCTTGTGACCCTGATAAAGCTTTGAGTCATTATTACTTTTATCTGTGGGTCAAGTGATGTTGGGATACTCCTGTGTCCTTGGAGCAACACAGGAATGTGGTTTGCTGCATTTTTACAGCTCTTCTGTGGGGCTGAGAGCGGAGTGATGAATTCTGGGCACAGAAGTTTTGTGCAGTGCTAATACTTGAGCTGCTGATGTTTAAGACATGAACCTTCTGATGAGCTGGCTGTGGCCTACTATCAGGTGTCAATACTTAAGTAAAGCCAGGATAACCCACGAGTGGTTGGGAGGAGTTTGGCTAAGGTGAAATACCACCTTTTACACTGTGGTGCATTGACCTTTTCTTGGAGACAGGAAAGGTATTGTAAGGTTTCCTTCAAGCAGGGTGCCAAAATATACTGCAGAAGCTCTACTGATCAGCTTTTGAGCACGAGATGGGCTTGTTTTGGTAAGTCCAGGCTTTGACATGGGCTGTTCCAGTGTTGTGGAGCAGGATGCTTCTGTGGTTTAAAAAAAAAAAAAAAGCCTAGAAGTTGAGTATAGATACTAAGGTCTGCTCACCACTTGTATGTAAATTGTGGTGGCAGCATCTTTATCACAAATTGCAGATGTTCTTATCCCTGCTTTTTAAAGATCTTGCAACTGCATTTTTCTTAGCTTACAATGTCAACTCGGGGGGGGGGGGTGGGTTTGTGGGGGCATCCAAATTATCCCTGGATGTAGGCTTGCAGTGAATTTCTGTGATGGACGAGAAAATGGCAATATCATATATCTTAATGGTACCTCAGGTGCTTTGCAAGTAGCATCAAAAAATGCTGGCCATGCAATTCGGAATCTAGTCCTTCTTGTAGAGCTCATAATAAGCAAAGTGGTAGAAAGCTAGGCCCAAAATCTGCAAACCTAAGACCAGTGGTGGGAATGAAACTTGGAAAACTCCATGTAGGATATTTCTGATGTTCTGAGGAAGTACCTGACTTGTGGCTTGTTTTCTTTCAGCTTATAAAACTGTCTCGGGTGTGAATGGCCCCCTGGTTATCTTGGATCAAGTTAAGGTAAGGTTTCATATTATCAGTAATTTTTTGAGGGAGCATTTATAAGAAAAGCTGTGACAAGTTAAATCCAGACTGTTGTGAAATTCATGGGTCCACTGAGCAATTTTAATGCAAGATATGTTTCTGACTGCTGAGATAAATGAGAATATGCAAATTGCTGTGAATCTGAGGAGAAGTTGTCTGTGTCCTGGAAGAAAAGGAGTGGTTGAGACTGTTGAGGGAAAGAGAGGAAACATTGTTTCAGTTTTACCAAAAATCCCCCAAAATGTTGATTAAACTTGAATGTGGAAATGTACACATTCCCTTTCTTCTGACCTTTTTGTTACCAAAGTGTGAGTGCTCCCTAAAAGAGAACTGTAAACAGTTTTGGCTTGTCTGCCAATTATTGGCAAACTACTGTTGAGGTCAACCAATTGATGGCAGAAGCAGCTACAGGCAAAAGCCAGCTTTTTCTTGTGTGGGGCACTGCCCTGTGGCTTTCTGTTAGTGTGTCAGCAATGTAGGGGGTTTTAACAGATTCTGTTGGGTTTTTCTGCAGCCTGGAACTTCAAGTGGGGACTCTACGTAGGCCCAGTAAAAATGGCTTTAGCCTGGTAAAATTTAATTGTCTTGGGATGGCTTTTGTTCTGATGATAAAATTGTTTTTTAAAAATTGGTAGTTAAGCATAAACTTACTTGAAACTGATAACGTTAGTTTCTTCTGGATTTTAATGTTTTCCACCCTCTTTCTTGCTCATCTCCAGTTTCCTAGGTATGCAGAGATTGTCCACTTGACTCTTCCTGATGGCACAAGGAGGAGCGGGCAGGTGCTGGAAGTCAGTGGCTCCAAAGCTGTGGTTCAGGTACAGTTAAGGCCAGGAGTGTCTCTTGTTGCAACAAAAAAGTACTTCATTAATCAGCATCTGAGCTGTGTCACATCTGTCTTGTCATATGTTCTTTTGGCATTGTAAATTAAACAAAAAATCACCTACTTATTCCAAGTGCAAGTGACATGAGTAATTTTAAAAGATTGAAACCTGGAGTGCAGTGAGATTTTTTTTTTTTACTTGCATCCCCCTCCCAGATTTCTTTCCACTAAAGGAATCGTACTGTAATTGTGCAGTATTAGATTCAAAATCAGCTCCTTTGCTGTGTGGCTGCAGGTACTTCTTTGAAGCAGCTGTTTCTTGTTAATATTTTTGTTATCTGAAGAACTTTACCCCATTGGCAAAGGGAAATACTTGAGATCAAAGGAATGGCACCAGGCTTGTTGGCTGCTGCTGTTACAGCTCATGAATTTTGTTTAAAGTGGGTTTTTACGTGCTGTTTTGTATTCGTGACCTGCTCTTGAAATCCTATGCTTGCAGAGGATGGCCTTGCTTTTCTGCCCTGTGGCTGAGTGAGTTCTCCAGCTGTGAAGCAGCATTCTTGTGTGTTAATTTGTAAAGCACAATGCTTACTCTCTTCTCCTGTGTTTTGTCTTGTCTTCTGGTATATTTTCAGGTGTTTGAAGGAACTTCAGGTATTGATGCGAAGAAAACGTCTTGTGAGTTTACTGGGGATATTCTTCGGACCCCCGTCTCTGAGGACATGCTTGGTAAGTGCTTGCATCTTGCTTTGAAGAACAGAGTTATCCCACACTAGTTTATTTTCACAGCAACTTACATTTTGATTTTATTGCTGTTTCTTGTAGGCAGAGTATTTAATGGATCGGGAAAACCTATAGACAGAGGCCCCATTGTCTTGGCTGAAGATTTCCTTGACATAATGGGTATGTTCTTAATCCGTTTCTGGTATGGAGTTAAACACTAATCTGGTATTTCTGAATGTTACCATAGTTTTAGTTTTGAACACAGGATCTAACTGTTAGGGGAAGTTTAGCCATAAATTTAAGTGTTTGCAGCATCAAACTGAAATCTACACAAGTGCAGGACGACGAGGTGTCAGAAAATAACTGGTTTTGGTAACACTTGGAAGCTGTTCTTTGAAGTTTTTGTAGACTATCTTAATTATACAGTCTCCAGAGATAAAAAGCTAGTAATGTGGTAGGCTTTTCTTGAAAGTACTCTTACCATTAACATGACCATAGAATGCCAGAGTCTTGGGATCCAGAAAAGGCTCAGGGTTGACCAGGGACATTTAAAGATTTATAAGTTTAACAGTGGGGTTTGCACCGTTTAATGTGAGCCTTAGATCAGTGTTCAAGATCAGTGGTAGCTTGATCAAGCTTCAGATATTTTAATATTTTTTAAGAAAACGCATGTCATTTCATGTACAGGTCAACCCATCAATCCCCAGTGTCGCATCTACCCAGAAGAAATGATTCAAACTGGCATTTCTGCTATAGATGGTATGAACAGCATTGCCAGGGGGCAGAAAATCCCCATATTCTCAGCTGCTGGCTTGCCCCACAATGAGGTGAATACTCAAAGCTACTCTAAGCAGTTAGTGCCTTGAGTTACTCTGGGGTTGAAAAGTAAACTAAGATAAATCCTGGTCTGTGTAATCTCATCAAATATACAGAGAAACACTCTTTTTCCTAGATTGCAGCTCAGATCTGTCGCCAAGCTGGCTTGGTAAAGAAATCCAAAGATGTGATGGACTACAGCGAAGAAAATTTTGCCATCGTGTTTGCTGCTATGGGTGTAAGTCAATAGTAATAAATAATAAAAAAGACAATGCTGAGAGTAGCTGAACACTACTTTTTTTTGAAAGTATTCTCTGTAGGTCTTGTCTATGTAACTAAACTTGGCTGGTGGCATGGCTGAAAATCCCAAATGGCCAGAAGTGCTGTGTCTGATCAAAGTATCTGAAAATCTAACATTTCTACCCTGGAATTCTAGAAATACCTCATTCTATTGGGAATGTAGGGGAGTCTTCATGGTAGAGAGCTTTGCTTATAGATTATTAATGAGGTATTTTGACCTTGGTATGATGCAAAGCGAGTTCGTGGAAATCTGGTCTGGCACTGATGCCTTAATATTCTGATTTAGGTGAACATGGAAACAGCTCGGTTCTTCAAGTCAGACTTTGAGGAAAATGGGTCCATGGACAATGTGTGTCTGTTCCTGAACTTGGCCAATGATCCCACGTAAGTAGTGACACGTTAAGTGGTGGCTGGGGGAAGGCTGAGAAGAACAAGCCTTCCTGGTGTCCTGCCAGATGTCACTTCTGTTTGGTGTTTTGCAGCAAAGTTGAGTTATGAGGTGCTGGCACTGCAGTTGGTGCACAGAGCAGGTTTTCTGAGGATTTAAGTATTTGTAGCTTCGGACTGTTACCTTGCAGCCTCAAAGCACTTGTTATAAACAATGCCCTACTGTTCCATTTCAGCATTGAGCGCATCATCACGCCTCGTCTGGCTCTGACAACAGCAGAGTTCTTGGCCTATCAGTGTGAGAAGCACGTGTTGGTCATTCTGACAGACATGAGCTCCTATGCTGAAGCTCTGCGAGAGGTACGTGTTTATTAACTCTGCTGCTGGGTGTTGGCAGAAAGGCCTTCTGCTGTAAAGTGAGAGCGTAAACTTCTGCTCAAGCTGTTCCAATTAGTATTCATTGCAATTAATAAATACGCAGTGAGGGTTTGGGTTACTCATTGATAGTCTATGATTATGTTCAGCAGTCAAAAAAAACATTGCTTCAGTGATTGCTAAACTTATTTGACTAGTGGTTTGATATTAGTGTCTGATTTGTCTTGGCATCTTGTCTGTCAGACGTGGTTGTGGTGACATATTTCTTATCACAGGGTTTGGTGTGGCTGTATTTGGGTATCGCCTGCAGGAAGAAATACTTGTGTAGCTTGTGTAGCTTATTTAGGGGAGATGGTGGGTCTGTGTGAGGGATCTGATTTCCTGGAAATGTTTTTCTGGGTTGCCTCAGGTTTCGGCAGCCAGAGAGGAGGTGCCTGGTCGCCGCGGTTTCCCAGGTTACATGTACACGGACTTGGCTACTATATACGAGCGTGCTGGGCGTGTGGAAGGCAGAAATGGTTCCATTACTCAGATTCCTATTCTTACCATGCCCAATGATGGTGAGTTATTTTCAAGTGTTCTTATTAAATAGCACTTTCAGGGACTCCTTTGGAGCAACGTGCTTTTTCTTGAGCGCACAGCAAGATCAGGGGGTCCTTTGGCCTTTCTGGTTCCATTTGAATATTGCAGTTCTTGGCTGCCTTCTCTCTATTGCTCATAGAAATGCGTTGCCCATTTCAGACTTCAGGACTTTTCTCCACCCTTTATCGGGAGTGCTCACAGCTCTAATCCTTGATAAGAGCACTTGGTGATATACACCAACATTTTACTCTAGAAGTCACAGCAAAAGGCTGCTATCTCAGTGCTAGAATGGATATAAAAGGTCTGAAAACTGTCAAACCGTTTTTTTTTCCATAGATATTACTCATCCTATCCCTGACTTGACTGGATACATCACTGAAGGACAAATCTATGTGGACAGGCAGCTGCATAACAGACAGGTGTGTACCTCAACCCTTAAAACATATTTAAGATTACTGTGTGTTTTGAAATACTAATGTTGGAATCTGTCTTTTCCCTCCAGATTTACCCCCCTATTAACGTCTTGCCCTCCTTGTCTCGACTGATGAAGTCAGCCATTGGAGAGGGGATGACCAGGAAGGATCACGCAGATGTATCCAACCAACTGGTATGTAAAAAAAAAAAACCAAACAAAAAAACCCCAAAAAACCTGGTCAGAGAAGCAGAGCTGTCCTTCAGATATCCGTGTCACTAAATGTCTGTGATCCAGAACATTCCTGAGGCCGCTTTAAAACGCCGACAGTGTTTAGTGAGACCCTTTGGGTTTGAACAGCAATCATTCTGTGGGTGATCAAGATAAAAGCACTTCTGTTTCTCTCCCTTCCAGTACGCCTGCTACGCTATTGGGAAGGATGTGCAGGCGATGAAGGCTGTAGTTGGTGAGGAAGCTCTTACCTCTGATGATCTTCTGTATCTGGAGTTTCTGCAGAAGTTTGAGAAGAACTTCATTGCTCAGGGTGAGCGTCCGTTCCGAGAACGTCACCGGATGCATTAACACCTCGCAGGACCTGTTCCCAGGTCTGCCTGGTGGGGAGACTCTTTCCTGCCCCATATTTCAGTCTGTGGTTGTTTTCTCCAGGTCCTTACGAAAATCGCACTGTTTACGAGACCTTGGACATCGGGTGGCAGCTCTTGCGAATTTTCCCCAAGGAGATGCTGAAGAGAATTCCTCAGACGACGCTGGCCGAGTTCTATCCTCGAGATTCGACTGCGAAACACTAGCCACAGCTTCATCTCTAACTCCTTGCTCTGTGAAATGCTGTTTGTTTTCCTTTTTTTTCCATGTGTTGGTGTTTACTTGTCGCCCTTAAAATTAAAACCAAGAATAGGTGACATTTGTGCCAGTGTTCCAGTGCACACCGATCCCAGTTTTTAAAATATCCCTTCTTCCAAAGCCTGGATCTTCAGGAAAATACTTAGGCCAGCTCTTACAAATGTGCAATAGCTATTGTGAAGGTTGTTCTTTGAACTGGACTCTTTGTAGACATTTCAAGGGGAATGTCAGAGCATTACCAGAAATTGCAAATCTTTATTTTTGAAACCACGAGCCCCAGGTGGTTTAGAAAACATTGAAAGAGCACGAATGTGACTTTTTTTGTCCAAGCATCTGCTGGGTGTGATGGTAGGTGGTTGCTGTGCTGCTGGTGCAACAGATGGCACTTTGCTCTCCTGCCTGAAGACCCGGCTGGTCTGTGGAAAGCACGGTGTGTGGCAACGTACCTTTCTGAAAAATGCCAGACACTGATTATTTTTTTTTTTAACTCTGGCTTCAGATTCTTAAAGGTCTGTGTGAACTGAGAACACTATCAAGCACAGTAGGTGCTTTTCCACAAGCAAAAGGGGCTTTTCAGAGGTCACAGGCCAGTGTGTTGCTACCTCAACGCAGCATGATAAGGCTTAATTACTGATTGAAGGTCTCAAATTGGAATTTGCAGAGTAAGTTTCCTACTTACCCCTTTTTTTTTTTTCCTTTGAATTCTGGAAATGCCAGAGACTCACAAGAGCAGCTAAAATGTTCCAAGAGCAGCAGAGTCCCAGCGGGCAAAACTCTAGGTAATTCAAGGCTTTGTGCTGCTACTGAAGGGGATTGAGATTTGGGATAAAAAAGCCACCTTATACCTGACACAGTTGTACTGGTGGGAGACGAGCTTTTAAAGTATGGCTTGTACCAAACGATGCAACAGGAGAAAAAGCAGCTGAATGTGTGAATGGATATTTTGAATTCTGCTGTAAAGCATGTTCTGGGCAGCACTGGGTCCCCAGCCCTGTTTGCAAGTGTTGTGGTTTGCACTGCAGGCACAGGTTTGGCTGGCCAGGAGGGCTCAGCGTTCCCAAACACCCCAAACTTGGCTGGTCCATTCACTGTTGGGTTTGGATATTTTTATTTTTTTTCCCTGAATTGGCTGAGATGAGGCTCGGAGCCCAGTGCTGGCAGGCTTTCTGCTTTTTTTATTTTTTTTTTCCCAGGCTTAATGTAGTCTAAGCTCTGGTCTAGCTAACCAAAGCATGTTGCACCTCTCTCAACACCTCTGGTGCTTGTCTGGGAAGGTGCTAACATGACTGGGATGATAAATGTACTAATTCCAGCTTGCCCTGGCATCTCCTGTGTGCAGTTCTCTCTCTAGTTTGTTCAGTGTTCTCTGTAACTTGGACCCAATAGCAACTTTATTCCAGTGCATTCCACCCTAAAGCTGTGTCAAGTCTATTTTTCTTGAGGTAGGGACGGGAGGTTGGAAGTGTTGGCATGAGAATACTTTAATGTAGAGAATATCTAAATAAATTAAATATGGAAGGTGTTGAAAAAAAAAGGCTGTTTATGTGATTCTGTGGTTTAAAAACATACATTGAGGTCTTTCAATGGTGGCTGCTGTGTCCTTTGCCTTGGGGGATTCCCTTTATCTGAATGAAATGTGCTGAAAACACTTTTTACCTCCATTTCTGTGTGCTCAGCGAGGGCCACTTGAGCCACCCCCACACTGCTTAGTCCTGTCGGTGGCTTTTGATGAGGAGGATTTGGCCTTCGGCTTCAGTCCTGGAATGCTTTGTGCTGCTGGAGGGGGTGGGAGGCTCAGTCACGGGTCCAGGCTCTGCAGGAATGTTGGGGTCTCACAGGGGACACTGCCCCAGAGGAGAGGAGGAGACCTTCAAAGGCTGCTTGAAAATGAGCTTAAGTTATCCACACAAACAGCACCATTAAAGGTGCTGGGTCTGGGTAGGTTTATTCAGGTGTTTCCTCCCACCAGCCCAGGGGGCTCCAAGCCCCCTCCAACCTGCCCTTGAACCCCTCCAGGGATGGGGCAGCCACAGCTTCTCGGGGCGACCTGTTCCAGTGTCTCACCACCCTCACAGCAAATAATTTCATTCTGGTATCCAAAAAATGCCTGTCTTCTATGATTCCATTTGGATTCTGGTATCCAAATCCGATTTCCTCCTCTCTCATGCTCCCCGGCTGCTGGAGAAAATCCATCTGCCACCAGAGGGGACAGCGTCACCGTCACCCTGTGTGCAGGCAGGTCCCTGGGTGGCAGCAGAGCCTGTCTCCAGACTAAAGCTCGCAGGTAGCTGAGCCTGAGCCTGGCATGGAGCCCTGGAAGAGAGAAAAAGACAAAAATAGCTGTATCTGCCCTCAGGCAGAGGCCCCGGGAGCAGGCTGGGGCTGCAGCACAGCTACTTTAGCGCCGAGCCGAGAGCAGGGCCCTTTGCTGGGAAGATGGGGTGGGAAAGCGAAGGGCTGGGGGGGTGAGGGGTGCTGCCCCTCTGCGTGGCATCAGGTCGGGCGGCGGGGGGACCCCTGGACACGGCATTTAGCCGGATGCTAAACAAACAGCCCCATATTTCATGGCGCTGGAGACAGCAGGTACCGTGGTAAATGGGACGTGCTGATCTCCCAGCTGCTGCCGGAGCACATTTACATGCTGTTTTCTTTTCCCTTTTCTCTTTTTTTTTTTTTTGTGTTTTTTTTGTGGTTTTTTTTTGGGGGGGTAATGACTAATGAGGGCTGCCTGGGGGTCTTATCCCCTTTTGCCAACTGATGTCAGCCCGTCAGGTCCCTGGGAGAAGCACACGCCAGCTGTCGGCTCATTGAGGAGGAAGAAGTGGGGGGGGGGGGTAAGAGCAAACATTGG
>JAOWAV010000015.1:3945592-3966597 GCA_028571045.1 Scolopax bukidnonensis | reverse complement strand
CGGCCGGTGGCCCTGGCGAGTGGCGGAGGCGACTGGGCTGGTGCTGCTGGGGGCGGGGGGCTGCGGGGGGAGAGCAGCACTGGGCTGGGGGGGGCTGCTGCAGGGTATTTGCACATCAAAAGCAGCTTTGCCTCCGACCCTCCCTCACCCTGTGAGCAAGAGGTGGTTCCCTTTAATTGCTCTTTCAAAGGCCATCCCCGGTCCTGTCTCTGCTGAGATTTTTAGGTCTGACTCTAAAATCAGTCCCTGTAGCCCCCCCCTGCCCCGTAGCCAGAAACTGGTGGGGTGGTGGCACCGGGGTGTTAAAAAAGAAGATGCAAATCAGCTTTTCTCCGTCTTGAAGCTTATTTGCATCTGCTGATTAGCTCAACAGCAAATTCAAACTCCTTCTGTCTGCGGGGCGGTTGGTGCCCGGGCAGCTGGAGCAGAGTCAGCCCAAAGCAGGGAGGAAGAAGGGACCCCGGTGACTTGGGGAGGGGGGCACAGAGGACACACAGGAGCTGGTGATGCTTCTCCAATTTGGCCCCCCATCACCCGAGCCAGCCATGCCCCCCTCCAAGTGAGCTTGGAGCCCCGGCACACACCAGTGCCATCCCGTTTGGGTTCAACTCATCACCAAGAAGCAGTTGGTATGGTGGGGGAATGGCTTTACCCTGGTGTTACCAGGGCTTTCTGCTCCTTCCTCCCGGGGCAGGAGGGACCTAGGGGAGGCTGGGTCTTCCTCATTCAGCTCTTCTTGTGATCCCACAGCATTCTGATGCTGGAGCTGGGTCTGCTCCTGATGTGTCACAGCCCTACAAGGGCCAGCTGGTGCCCACTTCCCTGATTTCTGCCATCTGAGCCCTACCTGTGGGGAGGACACAGCTTTTTCTCAGTAGCTTCATGAAGGTGTTGGAGGAAAAGGGGTGGGACCCTCACCTGCTTCAATGGAAGCAGCCTGGTGTCTACAGGGGCTGGGGTTTTGGGTTCCCAGTGTCCTGGGAACAGCCAAGGGGGTGTCCTTAGGGGAATGTGTGCCCCCCCAGGAATGCTGTGCTTGCTCCTGGACCTGCCCTGCCTCCTGCTCAGCCCTGGTAAGTCTCTGCTTTGCTGCGCTGCACCCTCTGCAATTGGGCTGTGACCTCTGTGGGACAGGGGTGTCCCCTGGGATAACAGGGGAGTCTTCTCCTCACTCTTCCCCTGAGCCAGACACCTGGATGAGCCTGGGGAGGGCTCGGAGCAGCACCCACAGCCGGGGCAGGCGATGGTCGGAGGTGATTTCTAACAGAAGGTGCTGCTCAGGAGAGAGAGAGCCCTCGCCCGTGCGTTTTCTGTCATCTCCTTCCTCCTCAGCAGTTTTCAAAGGCTCTAAAAATAAGCTTCCCTCACGCCTCAGGCAGCGTGAGCAAAGCCAAGATTTCCCTGGAAAGCGTTGGCGGGAGCTGGGTGCCCTTTTGGGGGGGTGCAGAGCAGCTTGTGGGTCACTTGGCCCCCTCTCCCCCCCCCCGCCACCTGCGGTGGGGCAAGTACCTTGGGGAAACAGCCAAAAGGTATGGGGAGAACTGTGTTTTCCTCAGTTTGAGTGTTTCCCCCTATTTTCTATTTTCTGCTTCCCTCCTACCCCCCCTCCCAGCCTCCCCCTTTATCTCCCCCCGTGCTCTTTAGACCTGTGAAACTGCCAGATTTGTGCAGAGCAAACAGGCTCCGAGTCCATCGATTGTGAAGGAAAACAGCTTAAACAGTCAAAACATGTCCTTGTCTTTTGTTAAGGTGTTTCCACTGTATTTCTCTTCTCCAATTGTTCGCTCCGGCTCCGCAGGCGGTGGGGGGGGGGGATGTGTGTGTGTGTGTGGACTTGCCCTCTCTGGGGATGGTGACGCCTGGGGCTGGGGGCTTTGGGGCTGCGTGGGTTGGGATGAAAATCAGTCTCACCTGCAGAGCAGGGGGAGCAAAGCCCTGGGGCACGGGGCCAGGCAGATAATCTCCTCCCCTCTACTTCCCCCCCACTTCCAATTTTCGCTGGAGGCCAAGTCGCCGCTTTTCCATGCATGGGTTATCCCAGCTGCACAGCGGAGATAACGCTGGAAATGACCAGGGCCAGGTGGAAGGATGTCCCCAAAGGGGACCTTGGTGCACCGTGATAAATGGTTTGTGGCTTGGGGGGGAGAGGGCTGTTGATGTGAGAAGGACATGGGGAAGCCCTGTCCTGCGTCGCCACTTCGCCCCGGCGATGAAAACCATCCGAGCCCTGCCGACTCTGGAAGTTTTTAAAAATTTATTTATAAATAAAACCATAAAATTACCAGTAGTTTACATCGGTCACCAGAAATAACATCCGAAAAACCTGCAGGGGAGGGGAAAAAAAAAAAGAAAGAAAAAAAATTTATCTGTACAGGCTGAGCCCGGCCTCGGCCGGGAGCGACACGGCTGCGACACGGACGGTCACACACAGCATTGTGCAAAGGCAGCACGTCGATGCCTCCGGGCAATCACATCACACAGCACTGGCTGGGGCTGGGGTGATGGGGGGACATGGGACTGGGGTGATGGGGGACCAGGGGTGGTGCCACCGAGGCTGGCGGGAGCAGGGCTGGGCAGGCAGGGTAGGCTCTGTCCCACCCCCCCGCTCCCTTGACATCCAACCCCGGGTGTGTTTGGGAAAGCTCCTGGTTGCCGTGTTCTGGCTCTGATGTGGGGGGGTGCAGGGGGGGACAGAGCCCTCGGGTACAGGGTTATGGCTTGGATGATGCAGAAAATCCCTTCTAGCCTGGTGAGCTGAGTGCCATCCTTCATCCCTTATCCTTTGGCTCTCTGAAACATCCTTCAGTGGGGCTGGGCAAACCCCTGGCTCACCTGACGTGGACCCCAACCTCCAGCTCCAGGGCTGGAACTGGGATCCGAGGTTGGCTTTTCTCTGGTGGACCATGGCTAATGGACCAGGGCTTGTGCTGTGTGCCGGGACCCGGGGCGTGGGGGGCAGTGAGGAAGGCACAGACTGGTTTCTATGTGTTACCTGCGGGGTGAGGGGATGCTGAATTTTGCTGCTTGTGCAAAGCTTGGAGCTCTTGGCCGAATTTTTGGTATGGGGTCATGCAAGATCCGCCCCCCCCCAGTCCCCCAACCCTGGGAAGGGGCTTCCTGGGCTGGTGCTAATGGGTAAACAAACACATTGCAGTAAAAATACCACGGCACTGGCACAAAGTAAGTGGTCCCAGCTAGAGATTTCCACCCTGGCAAGCTGGGTGCCGCTGGCTGATGCCCTCCTGGGCCGAGCCATGGGGGGACAGGAGAGTCACCTGCAGGTGGAGCCTTGTTACCCGCTGGCGGGCAGCAGGAGGAAATTTTAAGAGCTAGGGTCGAAAATGAAGCAAAAGTGGTCGTTTTGGGCTTTTTGGTTTTTTTTTTAACCAGCTTGTGTTGCTGGGACATAAGGGCACGGGAGGAGATAAGGCAGCCGGGGTTCCCGGAGGGACGGTCGCACTGAGCAAGCGAGAGGGTGAGGGGGCAAACACAACCCGTTTCCCCCTCAAATCCTCAGGTCGGACTGTGGCTTGGAGATTTCTGTGAATTCTTCAATCCGGTTGCCCGTCTGGCAGCTAGAGAACAGGGACCCCGAGCTCTCATCGGTGAGGGTTGGGGAGTGTTGGGCTCGCCATGGCTGTGCAGGTCTGGGGAGCAGGGATGTGCTGGTGGGGTGGAACAGGTGTGAGGTGGGCTGTGCTCATTAGTGAAAGGTCATTTTAGTGGGGGTGTTGGTTGTGACGAGGTGGGGGGTGCGGGTGGGTCCTTCCTGAGGCTCTCCAGCCGCCAAAAGATGGGAAAAGTGGATGTGCAACCTGTTGCGGGGGGAGGCTCCTCGGTCCCTGGAGATCAGGACCGAGTGGAGGAAGGTGAAGGAGATGTGAGAGCAGCATGGAGCATCCTCCAGGCTGTGGACGGTGGGAAGGGCTGTGGCATCCCTGTCCCCAGAGCTGTGCCATCAGGGGGTCCCCCTCCGAGCCCGGAGCAGAGCATCCCTTGGGAGTTTTGCATCATCGGGAGATTATTTCCTGAAGTCCTGTTCCCTGGCCACCCCTGTCGCCGGCTTCAAGGGGGCAGAAGGGAGGCTGCCGAGGTGGCAGCGGGGGCAAGGGGGAGCTGCTGGCACATCACCATTGGCACGAGTTGCTTGTTCACCTCTGTAACACGACAGGCGACGGAGGGCACTGCCACAGTGCCACGCGGGGAGGGGACAAAGGCTGGCGAGCCGGCCAGGCCACCAGCTCGGCTAATAAATACATGGCTCATCTGGACTGTACAAGGCATGGACCGAGCCGTGGGGCAGAGCTTCTCGCCTGGAAGAGACACCTGCCCCAGAGCTGCAGGGAGGAGAAGGCAGACCTGGCTCAGATCTCAGTGGCGATGATGTCCTCGTAGGGGACGTCGGCGCCGGGTATGTCCAGCTCGATGGGTTCCTTGCCGTCTTCCCCCGCAGCGAGCTGCTGGAGCATCTTCTCCAGGTTCTGGTTCCTCTTGTACATGTGCAGGTAGCTCTGCTGCAGCTGCTTCTGGTAGTGAATCACC
Organism: Scolopax bukidnonensis; assembly: GCA_028571045.1. Classification (NCBI taxonomy): domain Eukaryota; kingdom Metazoa; phylum Chordata; class Aves; order Charadriiformes; family Scolopacidae; genus Scolopax; species Scolopax bukidnonensis. The sequence goes on along the minus strand of JAOWAV010000015.1, from coordinate 3,962,055 downwards.
TTCTCCTTCTCCTCCTTCCATGTCTGCCGCTCGTGCTGGAAGCTGGAGGTCATCTGCTCGTTGTTGTCCCGCTCAGCCTTCAGCTCTGCCCTCAGCCTCTCCACCTCTCCCTGCAGGGCTTGAGCATCGTCCAACACGGCGCAGGGCCTGGCCACCTCCCGGGCTTCACTCAGATGGTCCTTGAGGACAGTGAGCTCTGTCCGCAGGTCCACGATCTCCTGCTCCAGCAGGTTCACCTTCTCCCTCAGCAGCTCAGACTCATTCTTCTTGCGCTGGAGCTCGTTCTCACACACCTCCAGCTCCATGGCTTTGGTGCGCAGGGAGCCCTCCAGGTCCTGGGTCTTCATCTCCAGCCCTTCCATCTTCACCCTCACCTCTTTCAGCTGAGCTTTCAGGCTGAGGATCTCAGTGGTCTTGGTGTTGAGTTCCGTCTGGGACTCCTTCAGCTGCTGCTTCAGGAGGGAGATCTCCCCCGACTTCTGGCACACCTGCAAGGAGGGACACAGCACCTGAGTTAGGGATGTGCTTGGGAAAAAGCCAGTAGAACCCACGGTACTCCATGGAAACCATGCTGGGAATAGCTGGGGCTTGGCATGCTGAGACTCTGGCCATGAAATCCTACCCAGAACAATGGCCAGGTGATGCTCTGGGCTCTCAGGGGGGGCTGAAGGGGTCCCCAAGCTCTCGGTGCATCAACACCCCATCTGCTTGGGAACAGCCATAGGATTTAATGAGCTGACACCCCCTCAGCTGAGGTGTGGAAGCAGACAGTGTCCAGGAAGTGCTCAAGCCTCAATACCCTGTCCAACATGTGGTCAGTTAAACTGGCTGAGCTGGTTTCACCCAGCAGACGCCCAACTGCAGCTGGGGATAAAGCATGTAAATCCGGCTGGAGCATCCCCCTGGAGCCTAAAGCCTGGCTGGTACAGCCCTTCCCGAGCCGGCTGCTGGGGATTCAGCATCCACCTGATGCTGGGACTGCTCTTGGTGAAACCCTGTGGCTGAGATTGTGGTAGGTCTTGTGTACAGCCTGGAGAAGTGGCTCCAAAATGCAAAGAAATCAGAGATTCTAAAAGCCATGTGAGAAATCCTTGCACACGAAGGGAGGGAAGGTGAACCCTGTGCTCTTCCTCCCTGTATGGCTGCCGGGAGATGAACTGGTACTCAGGTGGGTGGTCAGGCTGGCTTCTGAATTTTCAGCAGATTAATGGTCTCTGCTCGGCGATGCCCAATCAGTAGGAAAATTAAGCTTAAGCGCAGAGTGGAAGGTTTTCCTGCTCTCTAATAAATGACCGTGCAAGTCCAAGCAGTTCCTATTTCCACATGGGAAGGCAGCTTGACGGCTCCTCCGGGGCAAAAAAACCCTGCGCTGGAGGCTGGAAACGTGAAGTTATTTTAATGACTGGGGGTTTTATGCAGTAGCCGTTTCCCTGTGGGTGTGAAGTGCTGAGGGGTTAAGAGGGACAGTGAGTCACTCAGTTATAACTCGCAGAGCCTCCACGCGACAGACTGGGGCTCTCCTCGCCTTCAATATTTGTCTCCTCCAGCCTGGGCTTACTGCGGGCACCATCTGCTCCGCTCGCACCTTCTGCAGGTACAGAGATGGAGAAGAGCTGTGTGGCTTATTGCTGGGGCAGGAGCTATCACCTTCCACGCACACGCTTCTCTTTCAGCATGGACAAGCCCAAGACATCTCTTGATGCTATGGTGCCACTTACCTCCCACTGGGTCTCCTCCAACGCCGGGGCAAAGCTGGTCTTCTCCTTCTCGTAGGACCTCAGCTTGGTCTCCAGCAGGTTTTGCTCTTTCATGAGGTTCTCCAGCTCCTCCCGGAGCTGCTTCTTCTCCTGCTGCAGCTGGAACACCTGGAGGTGAAGGACCTGCTGCGTCCGCTGGGTTTTCTGCGAGGTTTGCTTCAGCTTGCTGTTGCATTTCTGCTTGAGGCCCTCCAGCTCTTCCTTGCAGCGCCGCTGCTTCTCTTCATAAGCCTGGCAGGAGCTGACTTCCTTCTCCTCGAAGCTCGACTGAAGCTCCTGCAGCTCTCCCTCCCTCTCCAGTAGCTTCTGCTCCAGCTCCTGGATGGTGGACTCGTCTGTGGAGATGGGCGAACGGATGCAAGTGGTCTTCTCGGCGGCGTGGTGGTGGGGGGCTTTGCCAGGGTTGAGGATCTTGTTGCCCCCATCGGAGAAGGACATGGCCTTGAGGCTCATCATGTTGCTGTCCTGGATGATGGCGCACTGCAAGATGTTGTGGGCTGAGCCCCCGAAGCGGCTGATGGGTCCCATGGGCGTGACGAGGGGTTCGAGCTGGTAACTGCTGCTGGTGCTGTGGGTGGGGAGGCTGGACATGGAGTTCCTGCCGGAGTCGGACAGACCCCCCGAGTACAACGCCGGCTTCAGCTCCTGCTCCTTGGCTTTGTCTGAGGGGTGCAGCTGCTGGGGGAGGTGACCCCCGTTCTCCGGGGAGGAGTGGAGGATGGCACCGGACCGGGGCAGCACCGGCTTGAAGGCGGTGGGTCGTGCAGCTGGCTTCTCAGCACCCTGGGGAGGAGAGCAGAGCCCATCAGCACGTCATCTGTCCTCCCCCATCCCTTCTGGCCCCGAGGATGAGACCCACACGGCAGGGACGGCCCCATCAAGGACTCAAGGTACTGATGGCTAAATTTGCTCCTGCTGGGTTTGGAAATGAAGGGATATGGATCATATTGCTGAGGGTGGGCTGGGTCCCCCCAGAACCTTCCCGCTGCCCCTCTCTCTCAGCACAAACTATCACCTCTGAGCCAGAACAACCCCCGTGGTGGGACCTGCACCTGCTTTTGAGGGCAGATGTGGTCCCCTGGACACCCCCCCACACTTCTGGGACTGCTGTCTCCCCTACTAACCACTTCCAGCTGACTGGGGAAGGGCATCAGCTTCTGCGGCGTGGGGGTCCCGAAGTCCATGCTGCTTGTCCCGGCTTGGCTGCCCAGCTCCCCGCCAGCAAGGGAGGTATAGTCCGTGCGGTGGGAGCCAGGAGCCTTCTGGCTGACCTTGATGTAAAAGAAGTCCTCATTCTTGCTGCTTTTGGAGCCGGACTTGTGGCTGGAGTCCTGGGAGAAGCCGAAACGCAGCAGCCCGTCCGAGTACCGGTTGAGCTTCTTCAGGTGGGACGACTTGCGGAGCTTGTACTGGGAGGCTCGGCAGTGCTTGCTGTGGAAGCTGTGGCCAGAGATGAGGCTACTGACGCTGCCCATGCTGGTCCCGGGCCGGGGGCATGCAGCGGGGGGTACGGAGCCCGGCTGAACTGTGGGGCGAGGGGTCCGGGCAGCGGGTAGAGCCGGCCGCTGCTGCTGCGATCATAGCAAAGACCTCGCTGTGCCCGGGAGCTGCCAGCCTGGGGGAGGCAAAGAGAGCAGGGACATTGAGGGGATGGAGCGAGTCCAGAGAAGGGCAACGGAGCTGGTGAGGGGTCTGGAGCACAAGTCTTAAGGGTGGGGGTGGGGGTGTTCAGCCTGGAGAAAAGGAGGCTGAGCTGAGACTCTCTCTCTCCAGCTCCCTGAAAGGAGGGGGTAGCCGGGGGGGGGTGTCGTTCCCTTCTCCCAAGGAACAGGCCATGGGACAGGAGGAAACAGCCTCAAGTTGCCCCAGGGGAGGTTCAGATTGGATATTAGGAAAATTTTGACACGGAAAGGGTTCTTAAGCCTTGGAATGGGCTACCCAGGGAAGGGGTTGAGGCACCATCCCTGGAAGTACGTAAAAGATGGGTAGACACTGTGCTTAGAGATACGGTTTTTGTGATGGTCTTTGTCAGGTTGCGTTGCTGGTTGCACTCAATGGTCTGAAAGGTCCTTTCCAACCTCGGCGCCTCTATGCTTCCCCCTCCCAAACCCCCGTGAAGAAGGGTGGCAGACAAGGAAGGCAGGGAATAGCTTTCCTCCCTGCCTGGGGACGGCTCCAGGAGCCTCCCACCACCTGCCTGTGTCTCCCAGGCTGGCTGGCACCCGCTGTGGCACGGCTCCTGGCCCTGATGACTACATCCCTGTGCCCGGGGGGGCTCACTGGGAGCTGCTGGGCACAGTGAACCTCTTCCAACAAGCACTTCTGGCATTCAAGCGCTGTGAGACACAGTCGCCTGTCGCTCCCTGATTTCTCTCCTGATTCCCCCCCCAACACTCCTCTTAACCCACCTGAAAGGGGATGCTGTGAAGCTTAATTATGCTTAATGTCTGTGCAGCACTTAAGAAAACAAGAGGTGTTATCTATGTGCTAAGTATTGTGATTATGGTTCAGAGGTATGCGAGGCTGTGCATTAATTCTCTTTGCTATGGGGGGGTAAAAAAAAAAAAAAGGCATAAAATAAAATCCTCCTGGCTCCTGGTGGCCTTTGCGATGCTTGGCTCCCAGTGTCAGGGCTATAATGGAGGTGCACCTTCCATCTGGATAATTAAAGGGTGGTGGGGAGAAGGGGGAAGGGCCTCTCATGGGCAGAAGCCAGTCCATAATCAAAATGAGCTGAATTCTCTTTGCACAGGATGACGAGAGAGGGCACGTTTGTGCTCTCTGCTCCCTGCAGAACTGCTCAAAGCTCCCACTCTGGTGGTGTTGGCACCGGGAGGTCTGGCCTGTGTAGAGCTCCCATCACCAGAACAGGAATCCTGAGGGTAAAACATCTCCTGGCAGCAGGAGAGGGCTGGGAGGTGGAGGGGACACAGGGACAATGTGCTGGGGCGCCCTCGCTGCCTCATCCTCAAGGTCTAGAGTTGCTCCTCTGTTTTTTTCCCGTTTTTCATTATGTCCTGCCTTGTGCCTCCTCTGGTTGAGGCTCCTCTGCATCCCTGACAGGGTAACAGGAACCTGTGCTCATCCCTCAGCTTCATTTGTTTCCTTTTTTTCCTGTGCCCTCAGGACGCAGATTGATTAAGCGTCAAAGAAAAGTCCCAGAAAAACAGAATATCCGCTTTAATCCCTAAATCCATTTCTTTTCTTTGGGGGGTGGTGCTGGGGGGAGATGAAGAGAAATAAGTAAGAACCAAGCTCCGAGCTTCTGCCTGGATGCCCATGTGCTAAAAAGCGATCGATGACTTTGGCTTCGTTCATTTTCACAGGGGTAAGAGGCGTAAAGAGGGGAGGGGGAGGAATCGCTGCGGGGAACGGGATAATTGGCACAGGAGGTTGCTCTGCCAGCGTGTGTTCCTGACACCAGCCTTGTGTGTGTGTGTGTGCCTGCAGAAGAGAAAAGGTAGTGTCACAGCAGCAAAAAAAGCTGCCAGTGACAGCAGCCCCCGAGACAGCGCTCAACGTGTGTGAGGTGAGGAGGAAAGGCAGCCCGTGTATTTCCAGCCGCCCACGGCAGCCGTGTCAGGGAGGTTTGATGCCTCCAAGCACCACGGGGTGCAAGGAGCTGGTGCTCTGGGGACACCAGGCTCACCATCCCTGCGGCCGGAGCAGCGAGTCCCCTTGGATATAGATGCACCCTTGGGTGCCTGGAGAAGACAAGAGAAAGGTGGGGAGGGAGAGCTGGGACTTTCCAGCCTCTTGGCAGGAGGCGTTTCAATCAATCCCAGCCCTCCTACACATGCCTGAGAGGGTTGGGCACGTCTTTTTCTTCCCTATTTCCACTTAAAAACGAAGGCTTTGAAAGGCATGGAGGAGTTGGCGTTGGTGCAGGTCGTTAGCAGGAAGAGAGAGAATCTGGGAACAGCAGAACCGGGAACACGCCAAGCGAGCTTGGGGGCACAGGGTCTGCTCCAGCTTTGGGGGAACCCCAAAAGAGGGGACCAGGCTGGTCCCCTTTCCTTGCTCAGCCTCTGTGGCACATGCCTGCGTCAAACCCAGCGACTGTGTGACTCTGCGGGGCTCTGCTGAGCCACACAAGAAGCGAGTCGTTATGTACACACATATATATATTTAGGTGCAGGTATATATATATATTTTAAGGGCGTTTGCATGCTTGGTGACAGCCACAGCTGGGTGAGGTGTATTGCAGAGCGTAAGAGAGGGTGGGGAAAATGAATAAATAAATATGATGTGGAGGGTGGGGGGTCTGGAAGTGCCCCAGCGATGGTGGGTGCCCCTGTTTGTGCAGCTGTGGGGAGGGCTGCTGGAGATGGGGCACAAGGCACCACGTTACATCCGTGGGCACACACAGGGAGCTCACACACTGTGGTAAGATATAGGCTGGGTGTGTTTTGGGGTGCACGGTGTCCCCCGTGGGTCCGTGTGTCCCTGCGAGCGAACAATGGCTGTGCCACCCCCCCAGCCCGTCCCTGCAGCTGAAGCCCCCCCCCCCAACCGCTCAGCTCCCGGCACTACACGTGATTACTTTGAAACGTGGTTTGCCCTGTCACTCACCAATTAACGAGGACAGAAAGCCAGAAAAGGCACAAGCCTTTCCCTCTCGCTCTGCCGCCCCCAGCAAATGAGCCCTTCAAAGCCCTTTTGTCGGTGCGGTGGTGGGGAGGGGGTCTGGGCCATGGCACGAGCCCCGTGTCAGTGGGACCCCCGGGGTGACGCTGTGCCTGTGCTCTGTGACCCTTTGCTGTTGACCCCCCCGCTGTTAACAAACCCCACTGAGGTGGAGGAGTGAGCAGGGAGTGTGAGGGGGTCTGACGGACCCCCAGTAAACACCTGGGGGGGTCAAACCCCTGGGATGAGGGGCTGCACTTGCGGATGCACCCACTCTTATTTTTGCAGAAAGAAAAAGGGGGGGGGGGGGAGGGAAATGAATGGCATCCCACATTCATTGCAGTGATGCCTACCCTGCAACGGCACGTGGGAGAGCTGCTCTCCCCATCGCCTCCTTTCTGAATGGGCTGCAGGAATTTAATCTTATCTCCTTGGCAGCGTAGTTTCTTTGAAGCCTTTCCCTTTTCCTCACAACATTTTCACAGGCAGTAGCTTTTTCCCTGCTTTCCCCAGGCAGGTCATCCCAGCAAGAGCCTTCCTTTCCTTCCAGGCTTCACACTGTTGCTCCCTCCCTGCTGATTCTGTTCTTCTCCCCCCGTTATGCAAAAGCTTCCTTCTCCCCTGCACTCTCTTGCCTACTCTTCTTCCCCTCTCGAATTATTATTCATCATTTCTGTGCAGATGCACCCACGCATTTGGGTGTTTGTTGGGAGATGCAGAGATAATACAGAAGCAGGAGCAGCTGCCAAGAGCCTGGATCCAGGAGCAGCCTCCTTCCTCTCTCCCTCCGTGGCTGCCAGGTGATGTGCCCCTTGTTTTACTGGGTTGATTTGGGTCTTTGAGACACCAGGAATGTGGCCCCAGGGGAAAAAAAGTGGGCATATCCGTGGTGAAAAACCACGCATGTGCTACCTGGAGCATCTGATTTAGTTTTTAATGAAGAGAATGGCTTAATCTGACACTTGGGGAGTGCAGCAATCCTACTGAGCTGGGTTTGGGACCCACGGTCAAAACTGGGTTCTGATTTGTGGACCCCCAAACCCACACGCTAACGAACACCAGGAGGATGAGACAGATCCACCCACCTTTGGGCTGCCCGAGCATCTGCCCGTCTCTGCTCCCACTCGGGAGCTCATCCCCTGCTCTCCCCATGCCCAGCTGGAGCTGGGCTCGCAGAATCCTGCTCATTTTGCTCTCCAAAGAAATGGCAGCAATAGGGCTTTGGAGAGCCCCATCAGCGGAGCCGACCTTGCCCCCACCCTGTAATCTTCCCCCTAATCGCGCTAATGGGGCTGAATTCAAACACCGCCCAGGCAGACGCCGTCCTTGTGGTGCTCAATTGTGGCTCGGTGCCGGCCAAGGGCCCCATGACAAGGCTTTCATTCACTCTAATTCATTGTCCCCCGCTCATTCATTGATATTCATTGGGATCATTTTGGTCGGAGGCAGGGAGTGAATTGAGTCCGGGATTCACAAAGCCCGCACCATGTGTTCTGCCCTGATTTGCCATTAGTGAAGGGGGGGGGGGGGACGGACGGACGGACGGAGGAACGACACACACTCCAGATGAAGAATAACCAGCCTCAATTACATGTTACATCCACTCTAATAGCCCAGGAGTCCATCACACTTAATGTTATTTCAATGAACACTGAGAGAATTCACACCCACGGGCTGGTGCTTGTTAGAGGAGCCAGCAGTGGCTTTGGCAGGGAGCTGGGTGGGCTCCTTGCCAGCGTGGCAGCAGTAGGCTCTGCCGTGTCTCTGCCGGTGTCCCCTGGGCAGCTGGGCACTTAAACCACGGCTGGAGATCCCGCTGCAGGCCCTGGAGGTGAAGGTGCAATTGCTCCATAGGAGAAAAAAAAAAAAAAAGAAGGGAATCCGTATCCGTTTTGAGGCCTCTTTGCACCCAGCTCCTACAGGAGAAGGGTGCGGGTCAGGATTTCACTTACACCCCCTTTTCTCTCACCAGCCCGGCTGGGGAAGCCAAAAATCAACACTGAATTCGGCATCGGCTTTGGGAAGAGCTTGAAGGAGCTGCGTCCCCCTCTGTCCCATCCACCCGGCAGCTGAGGCCGCCGTCCTGAGCGTGGATGAGTCAACAAGTGGTTTTAATGGGAGAACGGGGCAAAATCGTCCTTGTGATGAGATGGGCAGCACTGGGGAGACTGGCTCGGGCTCTGTTTGGGGTAGCCAGTGCTAGAAGAAGAGGGATTTCTCAAATTAACAGTGAATCATCTTGTCAGAGAGGGCTTTAGAGGACATGGGCTCAACACCCTCTGTGCTCTGCCCACTCCTCCACTCTCTGGACCCTCCATGGGGAGATGGTAGCCTTTCCCCGTGTGGGAGCCCTGGCTGAGTGGGGAGAGGCTCCTGGTCCTGCTCGGGGAGGATTGCTCAACCCACAGAAAATCAGTGTTAAGTCAGCAACGTCCCGTGACTTCCAACCTCTGTGTTTCTGCAGAGCCTCGTGCTTTCTCTCCAGCAAATGCTTACTGGACAGATAGCCCGACACAAACCGGTAGCACCAGCAAATACGTGGGCTATGAAAAAGTGATGTATTATTCTTTCTGTTTCCCGAGCCTGAGAGGGATGTAGAAGTGAGACAAACCAGGATCGCTTGGTGCTGGTGGCCAAAAGGCTGTAACCTCAGCCAGCAGGTATTTATTCCCAGGAAAAGCTGGTGTTTGCCCTGGCAGCCTGTGAGGAGTTAGAGAGGAGATGAGCCAAGTGACTTGTTGGGAGTGGGTTGGGGCAGCATAACCCGTCCTTGGGCTCAGAAAATCAACAAATGATGTGGTGATGGGAGGGGGCAAAACATCTACTTAATCTGCTCCCACCTGCCATCCCGGCCAATGCTCAGTGATGGGATGGTGTCGTTAAAAGAAGGCTGGGGGGGACGGTGATGGTCCGTGAGCAGCGCTTGTGCCAACCCGGGTGAGACAGGACTGTTTACAGAGCCAGCCTGTGTTTTCCGTTCACAGAGAGACAGGGGATTTCTGGTGCCCTCGGCTCTCCCCCGCGCAGCTGCAGTTTATATTCAATAGCTTCATAGGCAAGCAAAGCCAAACAGCATTATCAGGAGCTGGGGCTGAGACAGCCCTGCTCCCCCTCCTGCTGTCCCTGTACCCCCTCTGAACTCGGGGAGGGGTTGGACCCGTACGATGCATTGCCCTCCCTGGATGCAGCAACGACAGGGCATCATGGCAACATCCCAGAGCTGCTCTGGGAGCCTGGTCCCCCATGTTGTCACCACCTTGGCTTGGTCTTTATGCTCCTGGTGCCGTGTATCTCTGCAGGGAGATGCTCCAATCCCTCCACCATCTTGGTTGCCCTTCACTGGACTCTCTCCAGCAGTTCCCTATCTCTCTTGAACTGGGGAGCCCAGAACTGGATGCAGGATTCCAGTTGTGGCCTCCCCAGTGCAGAGCAGAGGGGGAGAATGACCTCCCTCCACCTCCTGGCCACCCTCTTCCCTACGCAGCCCAGGATCCCATTGGCCTCTTGGCCACAAGGGCACATTGCTGGCTCCTGGAGAGTTTACTCTCCACCAGGACCCCCAGATCCTTCTCCTTTCTCACTCTGTTGTAGGTGAAACGTGACTCTGGGATGCTCCTTCTCCTTCCACCCTTCACTCTGACACCCTGTGTGAAGACACCCCAGCTGTGCCACCCAGAAGTACCCAGGTCTCCTCGCAGCTCCATCCCAGCTCCTGCCAGCAGCCTCACGCCACGGGGATTTGGGAGCTTGTCGGTGATTCAAGCCCCGAGCACCCACAGAAGTCACATCAGCCATGCTCCTGCTACAAAGGAAACGCGGGTATGAGACATAGTTAAACATTCCCAGGGTGGAGAGAAAGGTCTTTTCAGCTTACTTAATTCCTAAGAGCATCTGGCTTTTCCCGCTAATGAGCAACTAATACTGCAATTAATGCCCTGCTAATTGGAAACTCAGCAATGCTCTGGTCCCTGCTTTTCTCTTCCGCAGGTTTGGGGATGCGCTGGGGCTGTGACAGACACACACCTGAGCTCTGACACCGCACCGGGGAACGGCCACCACCTCCAGACTGGCCAGTTCACCCTCCTCCCGTGACAGACACCATTGCTCTGTGGCAAACAGCCGAGACCCTGTGGCACCTGGGCCACCAGCACCCCGCTCAGTGGCCACCGGCTGCTGGTGGGACCCTCTCTTTAACAGGGCAAGTTTCGGGGAAGGTGGGGGTTGGCAGCCCAGGGTGGTGTTGGGCAGAGAAGCCCCTTCCCAGGGGAGGACCTTGGATCCCTGGATGGATCCGTGGGGCTGGAAGGTGCGAAACGCCCTCTCCTTCCCCGGGAGGGGGGCGAGGGGGCTCTGGCAGCCCCGCCGCGGGTTAGTTATTTTGGGAAGCGTCTGGGGCTGGCAGCTGGTGCTGGGGTGGGTGACAGCTGAGCACGGCTTTCACTTGGGAGCTGCGAGGCCCCTTCTCGCGCATCTATTTCCGACCCTGTAAAACACAATCTGCCAGGGTGCGAGCACAGAGCTGGGGGCGACGCGGGGGGAGCACCCAAAAAAAACCCGCTGGTTACAAGGGACTGGCTTGCCCAAGGCGGCCCAGAGTCTCCGTGCATCCTGAAGGTTGTCTCTGAGCAGGGCTGGGGAGTCACAGAGATGATGTCCTTTAATTCCCCCAGCTAATTCCCCCAGCCTGGTGCTAATTGGCATAGCTGTAGCCCCAGTCAGCAGCCCGACCAGTGAGGTTTGGTGTCCTACACCTCTCCCACGCGCTTTGCCTGGGGTCTCATTGATGGAAAGGGTTTGCCTCTCCAGCTAAAAATAGCAAGAACTTCATGTAACTTGAGCTGAGCCTTAAATACTTTTCCTCCCAGCTTTCCGCTTCCACGGGCTTTGCGTGTGTCTTCCTCTGTCCCTCTAATTATGGATAAAACAGCAATGAGGGACAGTGAGCCCGTTTCCCCCAGGGTCCTACAAGATGGTAGGACCAAGGGTGTCTTCCACAAGCCAGTCCCTCACTAGCCACCAGGGAAATACCTGGACCAAGGCTCTTTCTGCTGCAAAAACTCCCCCAAGGGAGCACAGGGGAGAAGCATCCTCTTCGTGTACAGGGAAAATTTAGAAGCGGAGCTGCAGGCTGCCATGGAGACAGGGCTCTGTTTGCAATCTTCTCGCCTTTTATTGTCTCTCCTCCTCTCCCAAGCAGTTGAAAAGCAGCCAGGAGCACGGCCCGTGTTGCCTCCCATGTTCCTGCTGGCCATGACTGCCCAGCCCACCTCTGCTGTAAGTACCCAGGAGGCCCAGCTGGGTCTCCTCTCTGGTCCTTCACCTCCTTGGTGTATCTGGGGATCACAAAGCAAATCTGTGCTGCTTCTCTCTCAGCCTCATTGGGTTCATGGGCAATGTGCTCACTGTCAGGGTGCATGGACCCACTGCCTGGTCTCCCTTGCTCTTCTCTGGGTGGTGATGGGCAGGTAGGTGAGGCCATGAGCAGCCAGAGGCTGAGACAGGGCTGGTTCTCTGGGAACATGTTCCTAAAGTCATAGGCTGGAAACTACCTGCTGAAGTGGGAAGCTTTGGCTGCTTCCCTAAGAAACAGGAGGGGAAATAACTGTCCTTGGCAGCAGGTAAAACCCCTCAGCCTCTGTCCTTAGCAGCCAGTATCAGAGGAAGAATCTCTCTAAGGTAGGACCTGAAGATCTTTTGGCAAACTAAACTTCTCCATGTCAAGTCTCTGCTTGACTTCACAACACCTGAGCTCCAAAAGCTAAGCTGTGCATTATTCCTGTGCTGTCCTCCCTTGTTTGTGATACCAGCTATGCTGTGCTTTCTCTAAATGCTGGGTATTTTTGTACCCTGCATGATGCTCAGCCAAGTGGGAGCTGAGAAAAGGCAACTTCTGTGTGTTGATGAAGAGCCAATCTTGGTCCTTGTTGCGAAAAGCATCTGCTGGGCTGCTGCTGTCTTCTCATCCTTCAACTCTCTCTCCTGTTCCCCAGAGTCCTACATGTCCCTATCCCTGCTCTGTTCCACCAGGCTTCAATGCAGCAGCCACAGAAGGGGGGAAAAAAAAAAAGGCTAATTCAGTTCTTGCTTCCTTTTTTCCTCCTCCTCCTCCTCTTCTTTTTCAAACTTGGCCCGTTGTGAAAACCACCCCTTTAATGCCTGGCTGACAAATAGAGCAATTCTTTCAAAAGAGAAACGTACATCAAAGTTGCAAAGAATATTCACTTAACCTTTAAAGGAGACCATCCATAACTGGCTTACAGGGATGTCATTTAATTGTTTTTTAAAAAAAATAAACACAAGGCACCCTCATTTTAGAGGAGCACGTCTGTGGAGACAGTTCTGGCTTTTGCCCCTGTGGCCACCCTTGCCTGGATAAAAGGCAACTAAAAACTGAAAGGTTCCTTCCTAGAACCTCTGACATAGTTCTCTCTGCTTAGGCAAGGTGGCGAGTGGCCAAATCCATCCCTTCTGCATCGAGGAAACCTTGATAAACTTCTCTGGGGAGATGCCATTTGCTTGCAAATCGCCCCGTGTTGTTGCATGACGGCACGAATTAAGATGGACCTTTGGGGGGCTTCTTCTTTTCCAGCAGGAGGGAGGCAGGAGCCCAGCTCTTGGACCCAAGCACCTCCGGGGGAGAGACGCTCAGTTTTCCAAAAGTCAGAGGTTCGGGAGATGAAGCTCTTCAATGATTGATTCAAGCCCCTCCAACTCTAAGGAGGAGAGCGTGCACACGCATTGCTACCCTCTGCTGGAAGGAGCTGCCTTTCACACAGGCCTTAATGCTGCTAAGGAGGTAAAATGACATCTCTTTTTAGCTCAGGAGGAAAACTTCTGTGTGTGAGGAAGAGGAAGGTCCAAAGGGGAGCACTGCTGTTGAGAGGACCCGGTTGCAAAGCCATGCGGGGTCAGTGTTTGCTCCTGCAGCTCTGGAGTAATCCCAGCACCTCTTGTGCAACGGGGTGTCCTCCTTCCCCCAGATTTTGCTCGCCAAAACCAGGCAACGGCCATGTTCTTGTGCACTCAGGGCTTCCCAGGAACCATTTCTTGAGCCTTCCTGCTCAAGGAGGGGGGTGTGTGGCTTTGCTTAATGTGACAACCCACCGGTAGCAAACAATCATCTGTGTAGGAAAGACTTTGTGACCCACGTGCCAAATCTTTGTACATTCCCTGCTATTTTTAACTAATCCCTAATGGCAACCGTCCCCTTAGGTCCTGCCCACTCCCGGCCACATGCCTTCGCTGCTGCTCTGCTCTCCCCAGCCTGGGGGCTGCATGATCCATGTGTGTCCCCCCATCCTGCCCTGTCCCTGCCCAAGGAGGGGCTTTTCTGCAGCCTTAATACCCCCAGGTCTCCTGGAAAAAGCCACAGCAGCCAACCCAAGCCAGCAAACAAAACATCAGATAAATGAGGCTGGGGGGAGGAGGGAGGGGGGGGCTTTCAAGACCCCCTCCTTCCCCCGAGAGAAGGAAATACTTAGAAACACAGAGGTGAGTTGGTTAAGGGGACTGGGAAACACAAAGCCTCCCAAGTTTCCCGTCAGTGCTAAGCTTTTCCTGGGGGCTGGAGGATTAGGGTCCCACACCTGTGGGTGCAGGGCATGGGCAGCGCTGCCTGAGGAGAGCCCGGTGGCTTTGTCACGGAGCAGGGACAGGGCCACCCCCACCCCCCCATCTCTGAGGAACGATTACAGCACCCGTTTCTCACGGTGGCTGCAGTGATACTATCATTTCACACTTGTCCACGCAGCACCTTGCACCACGGGCTCGCAGCTCCGCCGGGATGTCTGTGGGTGAGAGTGTCCCACGGAGAGAGCCTGGAGCTCGGCTCTGGCTGCCGGAGCCGGGGGCGGGTTTTTGAAGGGTCTCAAGGAAGACGGGATCCAAAAAAACTTCAGTCGGGTTTTTCTCCCTGTTGAACCCAGAGCGGCTGCTCTGTGGCTGCCCACCCCCCTGCATGCCGGGGATGCCTCACCTGAGCCTGTGCTGAGCATGACTCTACCTGCCCGCAGCAAAACAGAGGCTCTCAAAGAGGGGAAAACAGTGATTTCGGGCTGACGATATCATCAGAGCTTTGGGAGGCACGGGATGGGAGAGCAGCAGCAGCAGCAGCAGCATCCCTGTCTCTGCCTGGCCCTGCTGTCTCTGTGAGGGACCCCTCTGCCCGAGCCTGGGCTGGGGGTCTGCCCCACACACCCTGGGCACGGGAAACTTGCCCTGGAAGTCCCTGTGCCTGCTTCGGTGGCTCGCAGGGGAGCTGGCTTTTCTGGAAATCTCATTTTCCAGCCCGAGTTTCACATTCATTTTGCCTCCCACCGCTCCGCAGCGCTGCCTGCCAGGGAAGAGTGACTAAGGGGTGGGTGGAAAAAGAACGACTCCAGACCAATTTAGCAGCCTGCGGTGCCAAAAGGAGGGGGGGTGTCACCTGGGGAGCAGGAGGGGGACCGGCACAGCTGGGGGGCTCCGAGGGGATGCCCCTCCAGCCTGTACGTGCCACGGGGCTGCAGCTGGAAGCCTGGCAGGGAGCTGAGGTGCGATTGTGTTCCCGAGTGCACTTCTGCAGCTGCCATTAATTGCCCCCGCCGCTGATTGCACTGATGATTTTGCGCTTACAATTCTTTGTCCCACTGATTAACGGCCCCGGCGATTAATTGCTCGGGCGATACGGCAGGGTGGCTAACGGGAGGGCTCTGCAGACCCTCGGAAAAGCCTGTCTGGTGGGACTGGGTGGGACATGGAGGGAGATGGTGCTCGACGGTGCGTGGCCGTGACTGGCCGTGGGAGTCTGGGGCCAGGCGAGGAGCAGCCGGGCAGGCTCTGCCTGGGCAGTGGTTTCAAAGGGAGGTTAATCAGCGTCTGGAGTGATGGTATCAGGAGGACAGAGAGTGGAGACTCGTGAGGACTTTTTTTTTTTTCCCCCCCTCTGCTCATATTCCACTTATTCCCGCAGCCTTTGGAGAGGGAAACACGCTCTCGGGAGGAATTTGGACAGTCACGGTGACTCCAGAGAAACGCAGGCCTGCTCGGGAAAATGGGTCTCAGGTGCTGATCCCTGGGAACGTGTAAGGAGTTCACAGGCCTCAGCTCACTTGTGAACAGAAGAGAGAGCGAGAGAAACCCCCTCAGCTCTGCTCTGCTGGGGCAGCCCTGGCTGAGGAGGCTGCCCAGGGCTCGGCACCGCTGGAAGGGGCTGGCACCGGGGCCAGAGGGGTGTTAGGAGATGGGGACAGCAGGAAACCAAAGGCAAACTCCCCGGGGAGAAAGGGGTTCCTATGTGGGATCCAGGTATGTGGGCAGAGCCGTGAGGGGGAGTCAGGGCTGGGGGGGTGGGGGGTCTGGATGGGAGCTGTCAGGGCTCCCCCACACTCCTGGGCCAACTTCTGTGCGTGGGACCCTCCTGCCACTCCAGCGGGCACCTGCACCCGTGGCCAAATATGCCTGAACTAGGAGGAAGAGCGAGGTGGTCTCTGCAGAGCCCTCAGGCAGGGATCTGGCCCCTTCGGAGACAGGGGGGTGTCGGGCAGCGACCCGGGCACCGGGCTCCGTTCCCCACCAGCACCGGGAGATCTGTCACCGAATGCAGGGTGAGAAGTGACACCCCGCAGCCCACAGCCACGCTCCGGCACTGCTTTTATAGGCAGAGGGTAATCCCTGGCTTTGCAGGACCCGGGTGGGCACCCCCGAGAGCTGCGCCCCCCCCATTCCCTCTCCCGCATCTGCCTGCGTGCCCAAATAGGCACAGACCCTGCCGCCCGCACAGGGCACACTCAGGCCGAGGAAAACACCGACAACCCCCCCTGCTCACACTCACGGGAAGGTGCAAACACTTCCAGCGGGACCCGGCTGCACACGCACACGCGTGTGCGTACCGAGACCCGCATCCCGAGCCGATGAGTACCGTCACACAGCGGTGCCCGCACAAGCCTCCCGCACGGGGCTCGCTAATCCTCTTCCACCCACGCTGCCCACCCGCATCCTGCCCGTCCTACCCCACGCACACCGGCACCACCGGCAAATCATTTCCACCAGCCCCTTTCCCGGGAATGGCTCCGACACCGATGACAACAAACCCAAGGCAGC
>JAOWAV010000015.1:3935048-3945338 GCA_028571045.1 Scolopax bukidnonensis | reverse complement strand
AACGGACGGACGGACGGACAAAAAGACACACATTTAAGCCGCTCTCCCGGGCAGTTCCGACCCCTCGGGCTCGGCAGCGGCTGCGACCCTTTGTGCCTTGTCACCGGGGGGGGGAATCGGGCCGGCAAAGCTGCAGCATCCCCGGGGGGCCGGCTGCCCACCCTGCCGGTCAACCCCCAAAAGCGACTCGCTCCCGTCGCACCCCCAGGAGGGTAAGGGGGGGGTCCCTGCCGCGCAGATCAGCCCCCTAAAGCTCCCTGGGCAGCGGCGCCCCGAGGGCCGGCGGCGTTCCTCCCCCCCCCCTCCCCGCAACCGCTTCCCCCGCTCCTTCCCCGCGTCCCCTCCGTCCCCAACCGCGGGGTTTCGCCCACCTCGGGTGGCCGCTGGCTCCTGTGCGCGGCGGCGGCGCGGCGCTCGGCGGGGCTCCCGGTGCGGGCCCGGCAGCAGCATCCCCGGCGCGGCGGCGGAGGAGGAGCCTGTAGCCCCGCGCATCGGCCCGCCCCGCCGCAGCCCCCGGCCTTTGTGTCCCGCACCGCGGGGTGTCCCTGTCCCCCCCCACCTTCCCCTGGGTGGGTTGAAGGGGCGCGGGGGGGGGGGCTTTTCTTTGCTCGCTCTGGGGGAGATGCTGAAGGGCAGGAGGAGGTGGGGGGTGTTTTGGGTGGACGCGGCCGGGGTTGGACCGTCGGGGCGGCCGTGCCCGCCCGGTACCGGGAGCCAGGCTGGCGCCTTGGGAAGCTCTTCGGGTCTAAAAGAGCCAAGAGCCCGGGAAAATCAGGCAGCAACCGGGGAGCCCGCCCGGCCGGGAAAGGTCTGGGCTGAAATTCCTGTTTTGCTTGATTTGGAGCCGGGACTTGGAGCAGAGTCTCCGGTATCCCCCGGTTGGGGTGAGCTCCGGGCTGGGCCCGGGTGTGTCTCCCTCATGCCACGACTGGTCCCCACGGCAGAAGCAGGGACACGTTCCCCGGGGCCTCTGACCACGGGGAACCGAAGTGCTGGGGCTGAGGTGCAGCCGGGGAAACTGAGGCACGGTACCTGCAGACCTTCCCCATCCTGCGAGGGGTTCAAGGCCAGGTTGGGGGGGGGGGAGGGGGAGGGCTTGGAGCAACCTGGTCTGGTGGGAGGTGTCCTGGGATGTTGGAAATAGGTGATCTTTAAGGTTCCTTCCAACCCAAACCATTCGATGGTTCTGATCCCAATGTCTCCCCCCAAAAAACAGCTTTGACACACCTGAGCCTCCTACCCTGGGCTGAGAGGCCCATTCCTGTTGTGACTGCTGGGCTGGGCTCTTGGGGAAAAAAAAAAACCAAAAAAGATGACATATCCTCTCGAGCTGGTATCTGGGCAGGGTTATCTTCACCAGACGTGCAAATCCAGGAGGGGTGTGTTGGGATTGAGCTGTCACGGAGCCTGCAGAGCTGCTAACGGGTCGCCTGGCTCCTGGTAGCCAGCCCCAGTGAGGATGGAGAAAGCATCAATCTCCTGCCACCCCCAAGCAGGCTTAGCTTAAACCAATTTAAAACTGGTTTAACCGCCCAGTGGGGGTAGGAGCTAGATGATCTTTAAGGTCCCTTCCAACCCAAACCATTGTGTGATCGGGTGGTTCTCTGACCTGCTCCAGCTTTAATGAGGTGGTTGAGCTGTCGGGTACCAGCAGCCTCCCCTCGCTGGGGCTGATGCTCAGCGAAGTGGCTTTGGCCTCTCAAAGGAACCACCCCCTTGGCTGCTCTGCTGTGGGTGCCCATGTGCAGCCAACTATGGGCAGAAAAGCAAATAAATGCACGACAAGGTGGGAGCAGAGCCACAGCACGGGCGGCTGCTCCCCTCCTGGCGCCGGTGCTGTCAAGCCTGGCAAGAGTTTCCTCTGTGCATGACCCTTCCTTCGGATGCCAAAACCATCCCCAAAGCAGCAGGCTGAGGTCAGTGCAGGCTGAGGATCTCCGGTGGGGCTGGGAGTTGCTGTGCCAAGGTGGAGATGTGGGGGGACCAGCCTCCTTTAGAGCTGAACGGTGGGGAGGGGTGCTCTAAGGAGAAAAAACACACACCTGGAGCATCTCTGCTAAAGAGCCTTCCTGAAGCGATACAGGCTGGGGCCCTGGTACTGATTTCGGCAGCCCAAGGAGGCCGTGCTCCTCCACAGGTAAGGCCCATCCTTGGATTTCTCCAATATCAGGAGGAAGCCCAACGGGCTGTGAATTCCCACGCATCCCGCTGCTCCCCGGGAGGCTGGATCCAGGTTGGAGATGCAGTTATATTCCCTTCCCACATCCCTTCCTTCCCGGTACCTCTGTCCCTGGAGGGGAGGGGAAGCCTGTTTGCCTTCTTTTTCCTCACCTAGCTGGTAATCTCTTCCTACACGGGGGCAGTTTCCTGTGCTGAGCAGGTCTGTTTGCCACGGCCAGCTGACGCAGGGCTCAGGAATTCGCTGGGTGGCTGGCAGCACATCTGGACTTGCCCCACGCAGGGTGCTGCGTGGCTGCAGCAGACCAGCCAGGTATGCAACGGGGGAGGCTTCTCCCCCCTCTCCCCACCTTCTCCGGCACACACCTGCAGCTCCTCTGAGCCCCACATCAGCTCCTGCCCCTCTCAGCGCTGAGATGGAAGGGGGTCTCGGAGAAGATGGGACCCCCGGTGTCAGCTGGTGGCTGGCTGGAGGGCAGGAAAGCTGCAGCCATTCCCTTCCCAAAACTGGTGATGGAAACCATCCTGGGCACGGTGTTAAGTGTGCACATCCTCACACACACACACACACACACGCACACACACAGACAGAGCAGCACAGATGGGTCTTGCAGGACCCCCTGGAACGAGAGGATCCCAGCTCCTCAGGGACATTTCCAAGCTCCAACAGTTGGGATTAGCCTGGACATTAGGAAGAAACTCTTCACAGAAAGAGTGGTCAGAGACTGGAAGGGGCTGCCCAGGGAGGGGGTTGAGTCCCCATCCCTGGATGAGTTTAAGAGCCCTTTAGAGGCGGTGTTGGGTTGGACTTGATGCTCCCAAGGGTCTTTTCCAACCGTAACAATTCCATGATTCTAGACCAGTCTCAAACTGGTCTGTGTGCCCACCAGCCTCACCGGGAGGGGGCTCGCCCCTTGTGGATGGCCGTGCCATGGTTGCCAGCCTTTGGCAGGACGGGAGGAGAGTGGCTGGGGCTCGGTGCCAGGCTTTGCCTTCGGTCCCACTGCGGAGCCCAGCTGGTGCCCCGGGAAGAGGCTGAGGGTACAATCCAGAGCTGCCTTCCCCCAGTGAGCACCCAAATCCTACCCCCCCCCTCCCAGGCTCCCACTCTTGGGGCGTTTTGACACCGAGTGAAAATAGTTATGCCGGGGTGGAGGACTGGAGAAGGGAGGTTTTTTAGCTCTGCACAAACCGCAGGGCTTTGATTTATGGCGCTGGCGCTCGGCAGACGAGATCCACCCCCCACCCCTGGGGTTTTTTTTTTTTTTAATATTGTTTCCTGGCAGCTTAGTTGGTTTCTCTGCTGATTTGAGCAACGCTCCCACAATCCCGCGGGCGCCTCGTTGCCTTGAAAGCAGTCAGCTGGAATTTGCTATTTTCGGACCTAAAACTTGAGGAGAGGGAGAGGAAGCAGCAGAAGGAGGAGGAGGAGAAGAAGAAGAAGAGGAGGAAGAAGAAAGTGTATTCATGTGAGCGCAGAGGGATGGCTTAGCAGGATTTCACTCAAGGGGAAAAGGCACAAAAAAAGAAATTATGATTCATTTTCGGTCGAGCCGGAGCCTTCGTGTTTCTATAGTAAGTCATAACAAAACAAGGCGGCAAAGCCAAGAAGTTATTTGTACCAGATGGGCCAGAGGTTGTATCTGCAGCTTTTCAGGAACCGTCCTGACTCGGGGCAGATGTTGCAGCCAGGAGCTCAGGGGTTCGACCACCATGGGGCAGGGGGGGGGTTGGGGACAGGGTGGCAGAGGGGCTGTAGCCCAAGGACAGTGTCTCTTGACTGTCCCTGCCTGGTCGTGGGGGGACTGTCCCCCTCCCCAGATCGTCACCTCGTCGGGCTGGTGCTGGAACGGCTCCTCCTGGGCTGAAACTCGTCCTCCTTGGCTCATCTGTCCCTTTCGTGTCAGCACTCGCCCCGTCTGCCCTGTCCTCGCCCCCGCAAACGAGTCTGACTCCGAGTTGCCTCACCTCCCCGAGTCACCTGGAAGCTTTCCCAGGGCAAAAGAGCTCCGGAGAGTTGTAGGAAAGGGCCCTGGTGGAGATTTGGGTTATTGAGGAGCGCGGGGAGAACGCCCAGCCCCTGCCCGTCCCTGGGGTGCTGGGGGAGATGCAGAGCCCCTGGGGTTCCATCCTGTCGGCGCGGTTGGAGCTTGGGTTTTCCCTGATGCTGGGGGTTGAGTCCTGGTGAAAATCCTTCCTGCAAACGCGCCCCTCTCTCCTGCCTTTAAAATTAGAAATCCCTCCAACAAAATCCAACCCAAAAAAATTTAAAATACTCTCCTTTTTTCCTTTTTTTTTCACCCTCACTGCAAACAGGTGACGAGGTGCCAGCGACTCGTTTCCTTGGGGAAGATTTGGGCAGGGAGGGGGTGAGATGCTCACCTGTGACCAGGGCAAGGTAGTGGGGGGGTGAGTCAGTCCCCCACCCCTTCCACTTGATACCAGTCTTAATCACTTAGTGCAGTCATCCTGGATACAGCCCTAAGTGGATTTGCATGGATAGATTTGATAAGAGTCCCTTCTCCCTTATATTCTTGGATAAAGGATAAGCAGAAATGACAAAGACAGGATTTTTTCCCTTTTTTTTTTTTTTGCTAACAAATTATTTACAAATCCATTGAAATTGGATGTAACTTTGTTCATACTAATTTACTGCTCTGTAAGGGTATTTCAACATAATAAGATCAGCAATAAAAGCAAGAAGTAGGTGTATTTAATGACTTTTTTCCCCCCTACAGAGCTATGAAGCAATATCAGAAGAGCGAGGCAAGGCTGGGAAAAGGAAATGAACCCACAAAATGCTCCAGAGGAAATGAACCCACAAAATGGGCTCAGATGGTGCCCGGAGGAACAGGATGAAGATGTCGGTATAATAAATAGTACCTCTTGCACATGAATTTTAAATAGCAGTAGAGGCACTGGATGTGAAGCCAAGCTGGGAAGGGGCATCCAGTAGGTTCATCCTCCCGGGGAAGCACCTTTGCTTGGTCCTGCCCCAGGGATTTGGAGATGGAACGGGGCAGGGAAGGAGGAGGGATTGGTGTTGGGTGGTTATGGCTGGGCAGGTGGATTACAAATCACAATTAGCCCGTGAACCCGCTCGGCGTAATTACGGGGGAGCTGCAGGGACACGTGTGTGCTCAGACGGGCACATTTCTATCTTGTAGAATGAAAAAGAAGCCGTTTTAGGCTTCCTGTGGCTGGGTAAATACTCCGGCAAGATAACGAGAGGGGAGCTTATGCATGAGGCTGGGGAGGATCTGGGCTGATGCTGGTGGTGGCTACTTCTGTGTCACGGTGGCTTTGCTGTAAGCTTTGCAAGGCTGTGGTGCAGGGGACGATGCATATTAATACATGTTAATCAGCTCAGCCCGGAGCCACCAGCTGATACCCCCGACCTGCCCGTGATATTGTCCTCCTTGTGCCGCACAAAGCCATTTCCAGCCGGGGCCGGGGATATTCCTTGTTTGGGATGAGGCAGAAGGGGGGGATCCACCCAGCTAATCCCCTCCGGCCGTACCCTTCCTGAGGGGCGTTCAGCGAAGCCACGTGGCGTTTCCCGGCGCTCCTCTGCCCTCCCTCCTCACACTGCTCTGTAATTTTAGGTAACATAAAGCCAGTCGAAGCTGGAATGAAAAGTAAACTCCGCGTGGCTTTCCCAGCCTGGCAGCAGACCTTCACTTGGTTAAGTTCAAGCACACTTAGATGAGACTCTGCTCTCAGCTCCCTTTCCCAGAGCCCTGAGAAGCAGCCGACAGCCCTGGTTTCATTCCCAGCCAGTTTAGCAGCAAAATATAAATAAAAAAGAACCCCAAAAGGTCATGAGAAAAGCCTATCCATGAGAAAGGCCTAATAACAGCCTACAAATATCTGAAGGGAGCTACAGAAAAGCTGGAGAGGGACTGTTTATGAGGAAGTGTAGCGACAGGACAAGGGGCAACAGGTTTAAATTGGAAGAGGGGAGATTGAGATTAGACACCAGAAAGAAATTCTTTACCCTGAGAGTCGTGAGGCACTGGGACAGGTTGCCCAGAGAAGTCGTGGCTGCCCCATCCCTGGAAGGGTTCAAGGCCAGGCTGGATGGGGATTTGAGGAACCTGGTGTGGTGGGAGGGGTGGCAGGGGAGGTTGGAACTGGATGATCTTTAAGGTCCCTTCCAACCCAAACCATTCTATGAGAAAAGCGTGTCACATCCAAGCTCATAAAGGCAGACTGAAATTTCCTCTTCCCCTCCTGGGATTTATCTGCTCCTTTCCCATTAAAATTAATTACAAGAGCACAGCTCAGCTCCTTGGTAGCTCCTCAGCCTCTTCCTTCTCCTGAAATTGAGACAAGCCCAGACGGTGTCCCTGGGGCCTCGGAGCAAAGTTTGCTCTCGCAGTTAAACACAGGGGTTGCAGACAGCAGTACCTTGCTGTGCCTGGTTCTCAGCATTGATCTGTGATGCTACTCTGGGGGTCTGTTCAGCTGGACATCCTGCTCACACCACAAAGTCTGGCTCGTTGGGTCCGGATCTCATGCAACAGGGGGATTCTTCCCGAGCATCATCCTGGTGCCATTTCGTTGCAGGAGCTCTGGGTGTACACACAGTTTCTAGTCCTCGGGGCCAGAAAGAGAAGCTGGAAAATTTGGCTCCTGGGGGCGTTCAAGACCAAAAGGCAAGCGTGCACAGACCCCCAGATATATTATCTTTCAGATAATACCTGCCCCAAACCCTGCTTATGGTTTGCGGGGGGAGGTGATGGGTGGTGTCTCAATGGGGAGAGCGAGAGGGTAACCCCAAAGCTGCAGGAGCGGGGCTCAGACACAGAAATCAGCTATAAAACTGGAATATCCCAAGTCCCATGTGGCGTCCCGACCCTGGAGCTCAAGCAAGGTGTCTCACCCGGCGGCGAAGAGCAGAGGTTTTCCCTCTTTGCAGCCTTTTCCTCCTCCTCCTCTTCCTCCTCCTCCTCTTCAGCGTTACTCACTGGGTTATGCAAGGCTTATCTCCCAGCCTTGCTCACACACACACACACACACACACACACACACACACACACTTGCCAGCAGCCAGTTGAGCAGCCAAAAAAGCCTCGTCTGGAAAAAGCGGTTTGTCTTGACTCTGCCTTCCTCGCTCCTGGGACTCACCCCGAGTGTCGGACAGGCTGCTTTTCTACTGCTCACCGGGGGAAACAGCAGAGAAAAAAGGGGCCTGGCTTTCTCTCGGGACTGTTGGAGGCGCTGCTCGGCTCAGTTTGCTTCTGCTTCATTGGCCCACAAATCCAAATCCTCCTCAATAATTCAGCAGAGCTGCCGCGCTGCAGCAGGTCTAAATAATTCATCCTGGAGCTTTGAGGAGGGAAACGCGGTTACATCACCCCTCAGAGCAGGGCTTTCGGGGCTCTCCCACCCCTTTCCCCAGCAAAGTTTCCCTCTGATCAGGCCAAGACGCTCCTGTTATCAGGGCTGGTGGGAATGGCTGCCGTGGGAAGGGCTTTGAAGGGAGCTGCATCCCACACAGCCACCAAGGGCTGCGGTCCCTCGTGTCTCCTTTCGCCGTGGGTTCCTGAAGATGGAGGTATTCAAGACAAAGCTTGGCTCCTGGGGACACTGGGGTTGTCCCTGTGGGGGGCTGCACCCATGGGTGACATCATCATACAGGGGTATCAGACACATTTGGTGCTGGGACACTGGAGACTCGTGCTTCTCTTCTCTCCGTAGATGTTTGGGATGCTGCTGAGCAGGGAGGGAGGTGGCTTGGACAGCCTGGACTTCAAGGGGGGACATTGCGGGGGACAAGGTCAGGGGTGTCCGTAGCTGTCGAGCAGCCACATGTGAAACCCCCCGTTGTGGTTTTTTTTTCTTTTTTTCCTCCAATCCCTTTTGCCGGAGATGATTCTCCCACGGGGAACCGTTGAGCAATTGATGTCAGCAGCCGGCTGATTTCTGCGTGAGCAGACGTACACGTCTGCTTTTCCAAGGGGCTCTTTAAATTAAAAATCCCCCCCATCCCCCATCCCCCTCGTTGGCCGGGGCACAGCAGTGACTATGAACCCAGCTGGGGACAGAGCGGCTGCAGGGGGCATCTGCCCCCATGGTGCCCACACGGAGTTATCCCCATGT
Organism: Scolopax bukidnonensis; assembly: GCA_028571045.1. Taxonomy (NCBI): domain Eukaryota; kingdom Metazoa; phylum Chordata; class Aves; order Charadriiformes; family Scolopacidae; genus Scolopax; species Scolopax bukidnonensis. The sequence continues at coordinate 3,937,055 of JAOWAV010000015.1, read as the reverse complement.
ATTTCCCTTTCGGTGCTGGGACTAAGGAGCACCCCCCCATCACATATCAACGCTGAAAACATTTTGCTTAAATATTTATGAAATCCTCCCAGAGCTGAAGCACAGCCAGATCTGGAGGTGTGCAGAGCTCCGAAACGGCGTCAAGTGGGGGTTGGCGGGGCTGGCTTGGGGAGGTTTTGGGGGTGACACTGTGCCATGTCAGGCAAGGGAGAGCTGGATGGTTTTGTGACTTCAAAGCAGCAGGAGGAAGCAGGATGCTGCCAGCTGCTTTCCCCTACTCTGCCAGTGCAGCCCCAGCCTGTGTCCTGGACCCCAAACCCATCCCTGAACCCCACATGTACCCTGGGTTGGGGAAGAAGGAGAAATACAGGCTGAGGTTCAGCCCGGGCTGAGGGTGACAGCATTTATTTTGGAGGAAATGGGGGTGAAAGAGCTTGAGCAAGGGATGGAAAAAAATTATTATGCCCTTCCAGTGCTCAAGCCCTCTTCGGTTTCCCGTCCCTCTCTGCAGGCTGCTAAAAAAATCACCTCAACCCCCAACTGATCCCCTTGCATTTCTCATCCCTTTCTCCTCTGCATCCCTGTGATAAAAAGAAGCTGCCCCCACGGCCGGTGTGGGGCTGGGCCCCCTGGTCTTATCTCTGCACGGAGTAATTTGATTTCCACGGGGCCGCTGGCAATTACCACAATAAAAGATGCGATTTGCAGCCGAATGGGTGAGCGAGGGTGGTGGCTGGGCTGACACCAAGGTCACCCCCTGGAGCTCAGGGGTTCCCCGGCCTCCTGGGCATGTGTAAACAGCAGCTCTTCACCTCGCAGAGCAGCGGGAGAGGCCGGTTGGGGGTCGGTGGTCCCCTGCGGAGGTGTTGGTCCCTTGGTGGGAAGATGAGCAGATCTGGGAGCAGCTGGCAGCTTGGAGGGGAGGGGGATCTACCCTAGGGGCAACTGGCTGGACTGGGAACTGAGACTCGCACTGCCATGGGCAGAGGGGGTGTGCTGGACACAGCTGCTGTGAACCCCCCCCCAAAATGATGCTCTGATGCGGCTTGGGCTGAGTTTTGGGTCGGGGCTGGGGGATGTGGGGTTATTTCGCCACGTGCTGGAGAGAATCGTGGTGTGTTCATGCAGGGCAGGAGGCCACAAAGGATGTCAGGAAGTATTTTTAGGGAAGTGGGTTGGGTGTTTTTTTTCCCTAAATTGTGACTCAGCCCTTGTCTCTGCTCCAGTACAGACACGGTTCAGGAGTCCTCAGACCTGAGCAGAGACAAGGCAATAGCAGTCATCATTCAAGGGGAACTGGTGATCTGTTAATTTGATGCATGCAACCCCCCCTCCCCTCCCCCATTTGCCCTTGCCTGCACCCACGGCTGGACCCTGCATCCTGCCTTTGCTGAAGGTCCTGGGGGGGGGCTGGGGGAGCTTAACCCCAGCTCTCTCTGCCGGATGAAATATTTCTGCTGTATCCACTGCAACCCGCCAGAAAACGGCCCCCGTGGAACAGGGAGCATCCTCTGCTGAGCTGCAAGGAGAGCTTTCGTAATGAGGTTTTTATCCCAACTCAAATACAGGATGTTTAAACTGGGTTAACAGGCCCCACGGGAACAGTTTGGGGGATGTGGTGCAGCCCGGCGTGAGAGCTTCCCCCACTTCATTCGGGGAGGAGCAGGAGTCAGTGCATGTGAAATCAGTTGCAGGGGGGGGTCTGAGAGCTCGATTAGTTTGTTTATTTTGCCCTGGTGTGAAATACAGATTTGGCTATACTGTTGCAAATTCGAATCCCTTAAATCAATTTAAAACATTTATAGATACAAGAGTAATCCAGGGATTTATTGAAGCAAGGTCTGCATAAACACAGATAGAAACTGGTTTTGCGAAATCAGGGTCAAAACCCGAAGCAGCTATTCTTCCCTGTTTTTTTCTCCAGAGTACTTTAAACCAGTTTTAAATTGGTTTAAGCTAAGCCTGCTTGGGGGTGGCAGGAGATTGATGCTTTCTCCATCCTCACTG
>JAOWAV010000015.1:3923470-3934506 GCA_028571045.1 Scolopax bukidnonensis | reverse complement strand
TCATCTTTTTTGGTTTTTTTTTTTCCCCAAGAGCCCAGCCCAGCAGTCACAACAGGAATGGGCCTCTCAGCCCAGGGCAGGAGGCTCAGGTGTGTCAAAGCTGTTTTTTTGGGGGGAGACATTGGGATCAGAACCATCGAATGGTTTGGGTTGGAAGGAACCTTAAAGATCACCTAGTTCCAACATCCCAGGACACCTCCCACCAGACCAAACTCCAGGCCCTCTCCAACCTGTCCTTGAACCCCTCCAGAGATGGGGCAGCCACAGCTTCTTGGGGCAACCTGGGCGTGAAATGCCCACAAAAGCTGAGCCATGAGGGTACAGCTGCCCTGCAGCAGAAGTGAAGGGGTTAATTGGCAGCAGAGGTCAAATTGGGGAATTGCTGGCAGCTGAGGAGCACCTAAGGTTAGTGCAAACAGGTGGGATGAAGCCCAGAAAAGGGCTCCTGGAGGAGCAGAGAGGTTTTGGCTGCAGGTGGAAGAGCTGGGGGCTGCGGAGAGGTGATGGAGCCTGGTGACCCAGGTAAGGCTGCGCGTCCCCGGGGGTCGGTGGCTGATGCTCTGGTTGTTGTCACTTGGCCAGGTGAAGGCAGGGGTTGGTGGCTGGTCCTCTGGTTGTTGTCACCTGCCGGGTGAAGGCAGGTACAGGCAGCACCATGTGCTTTGCAGTTGTTTCTCCTGTGGCTGGTCAGAGCGGTCCCTGGACCCCGAACCACCCGAGCATGTGGGTGTCGTTTTCCGGGTGGGAATGAACAGCCCAGAGGGAAAAATAAAGCAGAAACAGAGCTCTTTTCCTGGCCGCTCTCCAGAGCAGAGGTGAAAAGGGGATGTGTGACAGCCGTGCTGCAGGGGGGGTCTGCAGTCTGGCCTGGAGCTTGATGTTTTCCACCTTTTTGAGGTGTGGGAGAATTGGGGGTAGAAAATGTCCTGGGGAAAAAGGGTCTGTCTTCCGTGCTTGGGGGGACTGTTTGTTTCGGAGAAGCACAAGGGGCTGGAATGTTTCTGGAGCAAGAGGGGTGGTTTGTCCTGTTTGTACTTTGCAGCTGATTCAGGGGGAGAAAGCTGAAATAGGCAGAGCTGAAATCTATTTTTTTTTTTTTTCTGGAAACCCAGGACAAGGCTGGTACTTTGTGCTATGAGTACTTTGAGATATGGTTACGTGGAGTCAGGAAGGTGGGGAGGGAACAGAATTTAGTAACTTCGTGTTTGCTGTGAGCTGAGAGGATTATGCTGCTGAAAGTTCCTGGGTTTGGATGGTTTTGGGCAAAATATTCCCCCCCACTCCCCTCACCACTTTCCTTTCTTGTCTACTTAGTTCCTGGGCTTTCTCTGCTATCTCTACTGTGTTTATCAAGTGGCAGCAGGTTAAAGGCAGTGTGCTGAGTAAATCCCAGGTTAGCCTGGAGCAAGCTGAGTGGCATCTGGTTGGAGTGGTCCTCCTTGCCTGCCACGAGATAAAAATCACCCGCCGTGCTTTGTCTGAGTGGGAGACACTGGAGGGGAAAACCAGGATTGCTGACAAGATAAGGTCTGCCTTATCTATGCAGAGTGTGACTGGAAGCCAGCCCTCAGCCCCGGGCGGTTGCAATAGGTAGAGAAAACTGATTTAATCTCTCAGGCAGAAGGTGATTTTGTCAGGTGAAGCCCTTCTGATGTAATGTCTCTTACATGCGATTGATTCCTGGTTAATTCTGTCAGAGCTGGGCAGGAGCAGAGGCACCACGTAGTCAGAGGGGGATGATGACTTTGGGCTTAAAGTGTTCATTGTGGCAAGGCCTCAGAAGGTGAGGATGGAACTTCTAGCACCTTAAGCGCTTTCTTTTACTTTTATGTCTTGAAGGGGGGGAGAGCTGAGTGCCTGATCGTGCTGAATTTCCTTATCCAAGTGCTCATTCCCCGGTCGAGGAAGCAAGGAGAGAGTTTGCCCGAAGTTTGGGTGCTTGTAGCTGTAGCACTGGCCTTGTCCACAAGAGGCTGCTGGTGCCGTTCGCATCCCTAATGTCAGCTTTCCCCCCCCTTTTTTTTTTCTTTGGAGTGAGAATTTAGTGGAAAAAAACCTCTTAACAACAATAAACCAAGACCAGAACAGCAAGGAGGTTGTTTTCTCTCCAAATGGGTGAGGGACTGGGTGCTTTCCAAACGTTCTGGGGGGGGAGTGTCACACCTGGAAAAAGGATGTTGGAATGGGGCAGGATGGCTGCAAACTGGGTTCCCTGGGGACAACCTGGGGGAAAATGCCTCAGGCCATGGGAAACAGGATGAAAGTGGTCCTGGGCAAAGAAAGGAGGAGTAAGAACCCTCTATGATCATGTCAGTTGTGCCTTTGCATTTTCCTTGGTGTTTTTTGTAGTGTTGGGACCTATGTTCCCATGGGAATGTCCCGCTGTGGGGGAGGGAAGAAAAGTCCCATTTTTGAACCTCTCAGGAGTTGCGTGGTTCTGCTTCAGGCAGGGGGAAGGGAGGACCTTGGTGCCCACACCCTCTCGAGGGGAGAGCAAGTACCTGGAAGGAGGCAGAGATGAGTGGTTGAGTGTCTGCTGGCCCAGGGCAACAAGAGGAAGCCTGGCCAGCCTCCTCCTCCGTGAGTTCTTTTGGTCCTACACCTCATGTATACTAAAACGTGTTTACAGTGTGTGTTATTTCACATCAACAAACCTCCTTCTGTGCCGAGGGGCCTGCTGAGAGCCACCTGAGGAGGGCACAGCTGATAGATGGAGCTCATGCATTTTGCATGCGGGTGGTTTGGACGGGGTGGATTATCCAGTAACACCACCCTGTGCTGGGCTTTGCTGCCTGCTTTTCTCCTGCCCGTTGGTGGCAAGCAGCTCCTTGGATCTCATCCTCCCCTCTAGCTGAGAAGTGATGGCCCAGAAAAGGGGCAGCGTCAGTCCTAAAATTGGAGTGTAATTAAAAATGCTTCAGCTCTTTACTCCTACAATCTGCTCTGGACATCAGTCTCTGCACTCTCCCAGTGACAGGCGGGTCCTAAAACCCGTCTTCTCCCATAATCAGCACTTGGTGTGCCTGGTGGTGGTGCTTTTTCTGTCCTGTTCCATCTCATTTCGTCCGTGAAACTTGGCGTGGCCAGTGTGTGAAATCCCCTGTGGAGGTTTATCTTTTAAATCGTTGTGGATGTGCCTGTGCATTGGAGCAAAGAGGGGCTGGAGACAAATGGAATGAGCAGTTGAGGTTCAGCTCACCTTTTATGTGGCTATAAATGAGACACAAAGGCAGGGCTGCAGCCCGTGATCCTTGGGTGGCTTTACAAAAGGCTAGCTGCTCTTGAGAGGCTTTCTTCAAAAAGCTTGGATGGCCCTTCAGTTAAAAAAGGTTTGAGGTGCTATACAAGAGCAGGTCACTCCCTGGTGAAACCTGGGAGCCCTGGTCCTCTCCTCCTGCCACTGCGTGGCCACAAGTGCCCTTGGCACCTCTCATGTCCCCAAAGCAGTGACTCCCTGAAACTCCCAAAGAGGGGGGGAGAAACTCCCATGGTTTCCCAGGAGGTTCCAACACCCAACAGGTAATTTAATTACTTTCATAAGGACAATCTGGGAAACTGGTTCATAGCTAGACTTAAATTTTTGCAAACATGAAATGTCATTTTCTTCTTTTTAATACTGATGCATATTAAAGTAATTAGGTTATTAGCAAAAAACCCCTTGCTGTTTCTGGGAACACAAGGCTGACGAGGCTGAAACCTCTCTGATATGGGTTTTATTCTCTGCCCTTGGCCGAGCCTAAGGGCTGGCAGTGACTTGGGTGGCCTCTGCCCATTTAACCCAGCAGCCAGGGCTGTGTTCTGCTGAGGGCTCCTGAGGGTGTCTGATTGCCTCTCCCTCCCTTTTCCAGCTTCAGCCTTGGTTTTCCATGGCCACACTGTTGCCTCTCAGGCTGGAGACCCTGCCTTCCTCCCCCTTAGGAGATGCTCCTCATCTTTCTGTGGAGATGCACAGTGGCTCTGCCACCCCTCGTCCTTTTCTGGGGTCAGGGCTGGGAGGTGGCTCTGGTGTTCAGAACAGAAAGTTTCTTCTGTCTGCATCACTTTGGCCGTGGAGAAGAAGCCAGGAGCAGAGTTCAAACCATCTGCCCAAGCTCAGAGCTTCCAACCTGTGGGCACAGCATGGAGTGTGTGTGTGTGGAGGGGTTTAAAGCCAGCCAGGTCCCCCAACTCCTCTGGTGACTAAAAGCCCCTCTAATTTCCTTGCATCTCATTGTGTATTGATGGCCAGGGATGTCGGGTAACTATGGCAACTCATTGATTAGCATCCAGCCCCTGTGAAATGAAGAACATGCAGCCATAAGAATTACAAATGATGCTGTATTGTCTGCTGCCAATAGGCTGATTACTGCCATTTTCTGCCAGGTAGACCAGCTTTTACAGGCAACCCGGTGGTGTGTAATTACCATGCTGTGATTGATGCATTGCTATAGTTACTATCTGCTGCGTTCCCTGACTAATAGTTTTTAAATTCCTCTTCAGATGGAAATGCATTGCCTGTAAATGTGCACGAGAGGCAGAGGTCTACAGAGCCAAGAGATTCATCCCGAGAGGAGCTAGTTTGGGCGTGGAAAAGTGTCTCGTAGTACAAAATGTTGTGGTCAAGTGTGTGAGTCACTTGGATCCAACCACTGATGAGGTTGGATGAATGGGGGGTGAGGGGGGAGGAGATAAACCAGGTTGGGGAGGGAAGCTGTGATGGCACAGGCAGTGGAAAGCTTCCTCCAGGCCTCAAACATCTGTCACCTGTTGATACCACATGGTTGTCTGGAAAAAAAAAGTAATAAAAATCTCCCCCAAATAGTTAAAAAACAATCCTCCCTTGCCTCTGAGCAGGATCTGGCATCCTGTCGGAGCTGGTGCTGTGATGAATCCGTGCCCGATGTTCAGACCTTGGTGCTCCCACCCTGCCCTGGGAAGGGAGGTGGTGGATCCAGGCTCAGATCTGGAGGACTCTCCTGGGGTGGAGATGCCAAGCAGCGCCGCAGACCTCTCTCCCCCTCCTCTTCTCTCTCCCCTGTGTTTCGGCATCTGCATAACCTACACAAAGTTAAAAGGGGTTTGTTTCTTTTCAGACTGCGTGCAGCCGGGGTAATTTAGTAGAAAAATGTCATGCTAATGCAATTCAAAGTTCAAATGATCTTTCATTTTGAGGGAAAGGAGAATGTGTGTGCAGTCAGAATGTTAAAACCCACTACTTGCCCTGCAATTCAAATAGAAATATGAGCTTCGGGGGATACATAAGTCACATGAAGTACTGTGAGTGAAACACAAAATGAATAAAAATAATCCGGAAGCCATTATTAGCATTGCTGGGGGGCAGATCCAGCTCAGAACAAGTATAGGGGCCGTCAGGAGCGGTGTTGGAAAGGAGAAGTTTGCATGAAATTACAATAACATGGAAATAATGAGGAAAAAGTTATCAGTGAGACACTGTTCATACTAATATGAAACGGTGCAGCCCAGGTGCTCCTAACCCCTCTCCTTTCCAATCCCAATCAACGTTGAGGTGAGTGCTTAGTTGGAGAGTGGCACATCTTAAGGAAGCTCTGGTGCTTCTGCTGGGGTTGTGTCTGTGGGAGCTGCTGCTCTGGCTCTGCTCAGTGACCAGGGGGATGCTTTGGGTTTGAAGTCCCCGGGCTGGCTTTCAGCACGGTGATTACACTTGTTAAATACCCTGAGATATCGTGGAGATTAGGGGAGACCTTATCAATACTTATAAGTATCTAAAGGGTGAGTTGAAGGAGGATGGAGCTGGACTCTTCCCAGTGGTTCCCAGTGACAGGACAAGGGGCAATGGGCACAAGCTGCAGGAAGAGAAGTTCTACTCAAATCTGAGGAAAAACTTCCTTTGGGTGAGGGTGGCAGAGCCCTGTCAGAGGCTGCCCAGGGAGGGTGTGGAGTCACCTTCTATGGAGGTCTTCAAGCTCCCCCCGGATGCCGTCCTGAGTGATGTGCTCTAATGTGCTCTGGGCAATCCTGCTTCAGGAGGGGAGTTGGACTAGATGATCTCTATGGTCCCTTCTAACTCTAAAAACAAAAAATTCAGTGAAGGGCTTCTGCAGGAGCGACCAGTGGGCAGTTGTCCTCTGAAAGTAAGAAATCTCCCCGCTTGGCTGAAAATCAGCCTGTCTCTTTTGAAGCAGAAGAAAGGGGGAAGTTATGTGACATTGAGGGAAACTGTTTTTAAACAGAATTGTTTGAGCATCTCCAGGAGGCAACGGCAGCGCTTTTAATCTGGGAGAAACCAGCGGAGCCTCCGCTGCTGCCTGTGAAGATGACAGAGGAAGCTCCCAGAGGCAGGAGTCCTCCTGTCTCTCCTGAAAGTCACAGGCGAGTTCCCTGCCAACTACAGAAACCCAGCTCTCAAAGTTTCCATTGTCTTTATCTTCCCTTCAGAGCATTGTCCTTTGGGTTTCCCCAGCTCTGCCTCCTGTGTTTTTCTCTCTGTAGTCACCCTCCCAGTGGCAAATACTCCCCGCTCTGTGGTTTTATGAGCACTGACAGAGGGTCAACACTCACATAAAGCTTTCCAGACCCATGATTAAAAGTCAATAGTGGGCTCATTCACCAGCCTGCTTAGGGAAGGGAGGAAGGCAGGCAAAGCATCTCCTAAGAGATGGTGGCGGGGGAACCGTGGGGCTGGGAGGAGGTTGTAGGTCAGAGCTTTTGCTGCTGTGAGGGATTCAGCCCACTGTTTCAATGGGAGGGGAGATGGAACTGAGATGTGGGGAAGAACTTATTTGGTGTGAGGGTGGTGAGAGCCCAGGTTGCCCAGAGAAGCTGGAGCTCCATCCTTGGAGGTTTCAAGGCCATGTTGGAGGGGACTTGGACCCACCTGGTGTGGTGGGAGGTGTCCCTGGAGTGGTATGTGATGGTCTTTAAGTTGCCTTCTGACCCAAACCATTCTAGGATTTGATTTGATGTTAATTAAAATAGCAATCAGTAAAGCCCTTCTACCTGTTGATGCAGGGAAGTTCCACCTGGAGAGACCACACTTAAGAGTTGTGCTTAAAAGGCACCTCACCACCAAAATCCTTAAGCAGAACTGTGTCTTTACCCAGTGTAATTGTTACTGCATATAATTTTAAGGCTTCTGAAAGTTAAATGTGTGCGTCCAGAGAAAAGATATTACTGCAGTAATTGGGCTATAAAAGAGTACATACACACTAAGGGCTTCTGTCTGATGCTACCCTGGTAATCTGGAGAGCAAAATTTGATTTTCTCTAATCCTGGAATATGTGTGTTGCTGAATTTGAAATTTTCTCAGTGGTATTATACATATCTGAAAGGTAATGTAATATTTGAACAAGAAATTTTTATTATAATCCTGCATTTAGTGTAACTCTTCTCTGAGTCCTCTGGATGATTGTTTGCAAGTACCTGATTGTTAGAGAGAAAAGGTAATTGCGGAAAGAAAATGAGACTCAAGAAAACTATTTTGGAAGTTAAGCAGAATGGTGGCGTGAGCAGCACCATGGCTGATTGCCTATGGTTGATGAAAATCATTTGCATATTCCAGTTTTTCTCACTGCATTTGACATTTGTCTGCCTCTTTCACCAGCACATGAAGCCAAACCCACATGGTTTTTATGGGCTGCAACATGGAAACCAATACCCTGGTGATTTTTAATCCCTTACGTTTTGTGCCTGTGTATGTATGGTGTCTGAAATGTGCTTGGCTCTTCCCTGTGGCAGGAAGGAGTGGGATCTGTCCCAGATTCTGGGTGGTAATCGGTACCACGGAGCCTCACACCACTTTGAATTTTCCTTTACAATAATCTGCTGGGGGCATGACTTTACAGAAACAAAAGACGACACAATTTCTGACCTAAAGATCTTAGGATCGGCTTTAATAAAGCTATTTAAATGTCTGGCCCCTCCTGGAGGCAATGGAGGAAGACTCTTTGCTTTGCACCATCTGGTTCTTATGGGTGGGACAGACAAGGACTTTATAGTTAGGGAGTAGATGAATGGAAAAAAATGTATAATAATAATACTTTACAGCAGCAATGTAAATGGCTGTTGCAACCCACTGCTTGAGCCTATATTTCTTGTGTTTTAAAACACAGAGCCGTAACCATGTGTGTTGGGGGGATCTGGATGCAGCAGGGGGAGGGCTCTGAGAACCTCTCCTCACAAAGCCTGTATTAGATTTTGTCACTTTTTGGGCTTGGCAAACTGCTTAAACGCCTCTGGGACTTGCTTGCTCTCTCTTTCTGCAGGAGGAAGATAATATTTACTGATCTCTCCTATCGTTCATCTTGTTGTGGCTGGTATGATAGTGGTGTCATAAACATAAGTAATATAAACTGAGCTAAGACAGGATGTTTTTCACCTGCTATTTCATATTACAGTTTTCCCTTTTCATCATCGGAGAGGTTGTTACTATTATATCATGGGTTTTAAGTATAATACGGTCTTTTGTTTTTGATCTGTCTCAAAAAAGAGAAGGAAGGAGAGAGTTTTCTCCAGACTCAGGAGATCACAGCACACGGTGGGGCTGGTGATCCTGCCGTGTCCTGCAGCTCACGGGGACAGCTTTTGTAGTGCAGGGATGATGCTTCTCTGGAGAAATCAAAGGAAGGAACCCGGCTGAGGTTTGTACAGGACCTGCTGAGCCTCAGCTCGATGCTGCTGGAAATCTCTGCCAGCACCCAGCTGTGCCCACAGACCTTCAAAGGAGGGCAGCGTTTGAGAAACCAGGGCTGGAGCTCGGCTCAAATCACTGCTGGTGCACTGGCTGGCTGGGAAAACATCCTGGTACCAAAGTAGAGGCATTTGCAGCCTCAGGGAGTCTGAATCCAGGGATGCTTAAAGAAATCGGTGCTTGTTTCTGGTTAGGTTTGAATTTTTTTTGGGGGAAAGATGTTGCTGTACAGAACCAAACCGTTCCGCTGGGCACATCTGTGCTGGAGCAGTGATTTTTCTCGGGTGCACTGGGGATAGGCTGCAACTGAGACTGACCCATGGAACTGGATCCTGTCCTGAGGAGTTTGTGGCCAAACTATCCCCTCCTATGATGGAAGGAGGGAAGAGGATGCCAAGCCTGGTTGGAGGAGGGCTGTGGGAAGGAGGTACTGCCGTGGGGAGCATCCCCTGTGTGTGTGAGGGGAGGCAGGAGCAGATTTACTCTCTGTTTGGCAGCTCTCATCACCAGGGATGTTTATTGGGTGTGAAACACGTTTGTTCCTTAGATAACACAAGATGTTTAGCAGCAACTGACTCACGCCAGCAGCACTGCCTATGCCATTAGTGCCCTCGGAGGATTAATTACAGGGATATATACCCCTCTCTTCAGATGCCTCCAGAGCAGGGTGTTCGTAAATCAAGTGTGTGTGTTTATTGTGGGCAAACTTCTCCAAAGGCTCTTTGCCAAAGAAAAGGGAAGAGAAAAGGCAGCATCAAAACACATCTCTGCTCTGGGGGTTGGCCACAGGGTAGGAGGGGACAACTTGCACGGTGACAGTCGGTCTGTCACCAAAGAGGTTCCAGCCTGGAAGTGATGGATGGGAAAAAAACCAACCCCAAACTAATTTACTCCTTTTGCTAAAGCTCATGGAAAAGTACAACTTAATAGCTTAACTCTGGTGGTAACAGATCCTAAAGCACTTTGTAGTGAGCTCTCATACAGTTATAAATCCCAAATAACTCCTCTGGATTGATGATTAGATCACCAGCTACAGTGACAAGGCTGGAAATGGTTTAACTGGACTGGAAAAGTAGCTTGGCTGAAATCCAAGGCTTTGTGAAGATAACTCGGTATTGATGACTTTCCAGGAAAAGTGATTGCTTATTGAAAAGATGACTTCGTAATAAAATTAACTTCCTCGAAGGTTTTGTTTCACTTTGACTTAGTTTGGGCCAAGAGTTCTAGATATTTGGAATGAGACGCCGATTTCCAATAGCAGAAATTATCTCGGGTGCAAGATGAGACATCAGAGATAAGGCTGCAGACTTCAAATAGGCTGTAGCTCTGGGTGGTACCTGGTGATGCCTGAAGCCATTTGTCATTGCTCTGCAAGGTCACCCCTTCTATCTGCTCCCACTGTCCTTTTCCAGCCCCTCTGGGAGCAAGATAATCCTTCACGCCCCCCCAAAGTGCCCTTCTGCTGTGTGGGGAATATTCCCTGCTGTGGCTGGGAATATCTCCTGCTTTTGAAAGATATTAATTTCTTTGTGGAAGGAGGGATGATTCGTGTTAATGACAGTTCCCCCCTGCCCTGCTTTTTCCTCCCCTCTCTGTCCAGGTAGGCTGCGTGTTGGTATCTGGCTTTTACTTAATGACCCTCATCTATGGGGGAAGTTCCTGGGCAGAATCCACAAGCGAGTGGTGTTATGAATTCCTCCTGCCTGGCAATAACTTTTCTTTTTATGAGGTTTTTTATTCTTTAGATAATATATTAAAACCATATTTTTTTTCTTTTCTTGCCAAGTTGGCTTCTGCACATTCCTTGCCCTTGAATTTCCCCCTCCTCCTTTTCACCTGAGTGGCATTTTCACTGGAGATGTTTAATACAGCTCTAATCCCCTGATTCCCCGAGGTACACGAAAGCAGCTTTACGAACCCATAAATCCAGAAAGATAAAGTGCATTTTTATTAGTCGTGTTGCCATGAAAGTACAAAATAAGTAGTCTAATATGAAGCAGTCAATAACAAATTTGCCTAATAGTTCTGCTTATTCTAGCAAAAGCACTTGGAGAAAGGTTCCACTAGGCTGTTGGCGGAGGGGAGCACTGCTGGGATGGAGGAGTCATGGCTGGGGGGTTAGAGGGGGTGTGAGACACCCCCAGCCCTGTGAGCACGGATTTGCAGCACAAATCCTTCGGTTCAGGTGATGGATGAGCAGCTGAGTGACTGGTGGATGTGGGGGAAGGGGTTTTGGGGTGAGAGGGGCTGTGTGACTCAAAAAATGCGAGGGGGCGAGGGCTGTGGCTGTTATTGCCCACAACACATCTGCAACAGAATCCCGTGGGGTGGGAAGGGACCTCTGGAGATCATCTCCTCCAACCCCCTGCCAGAGCAGGGCCACCCAGAG
>JAOWAV010000015.1:3907472-3922764 GCA_028571045.1 Scolopax bukidnonensis | reverse complement strand
ATCCTCCTGACACCCACCCTTGAAGGATTTAGAGGTGTTGATCAGATCCCCCCTCAGCCTTCTCTGCTCCAGACTAAGAAGCCCCAAGTCCCTCAGCCTTTTCTCAGCAGGGAGATGCTCCAGGCCCCTCATCATCTTTGTAGCCCTTTGCTATCCCCTCTCCAACCCCCCCGCATCGCTGGAGCCATGTCTGAGTGTGGGCTTGCAAGAACACAAAGCAGTGATGCTGGGGCAGGACTGTGGAGCTGGGGAGGGGGGGCTTTTCTCACTTGGCATTTGTACCCCCTCTGGCCCCAGCCTCATCTAAGGGCTCTGACCTCTGAGGGCAGCCTGCCTGGGGCTGCTGGCGTCTGGCTTTCCTCTTTGCCATGTGTGTAGCCCCTGCAGCCAACATGCTTGCCCAGAGGTCAACCTGGCTGATTTTATGGGGTGGTGGAGCCTCTGTCTTGGAGCTGTGCTGAGCAGCCACCAGAGAAGAGCCCTTGTTCTCCATCCCCCCCCAACAGCATCGCCAAGGCCCTCTTCCTCTGACCTCCGCTCTCCTCTCTGACCTTTTTGGGCTCCTCTTAGATATTTTCTTTTATTTTTTGCCCCAGAGCCTTGACACGTGTCATGACCCGTTGCAAAAAGCTGTTTCCCCGGGTTCCCTGGTGAGTTTTCGCACTTGGCCTTCGGCCTCACCGTGGGATTTTGGGGAGCCGGGGCTATGGAGCAGCACTAGATGGCAGGAGTCAGTCACGCAAAAGGATGAGGGCTGTCTCCCGCTGAAAATGCTCATGAAGCTGCTGAGGTGGAATTTGCCAGCTCACTCCGAGCTGTGTGGACCAGGGTGGGCTTAAGCCATGAAAATCCCTTCTCCAGCCAGACTCCAGGACTCTGCCTCCCGTCTTTTCCCCGATCCAGGAGGGCCCTGCTGGAGGATGGTGGGATTTGGGCAAGGCTTTACCAACTAGGCTTGTGTTTGCCCAGTGAATTTTGGCTCGGATCTTGGATGTGCTCAGAGTGCTGGTTTGGATGGAGGGTTGTTGTGAGGTGTAGAGTGTCTGTGATTCCTTTTGGGGGGATGATTTTTTTGGGAGCTGTGGCTGCGCTTGCTTCGCTGAGGGGCATCACCCAGGTGGTCCTGAGAGCTGAGATGAAACAACAGCAGGTTTTTACACGCAATTCCCCATTTTCTGTTTAGATGTCTTCTTTAGCTGCCCAACAAGTTTGCCCTTGCTTAGATGTTTTCAGCTCTGTCCCATTCAACCCCTGCTTTTTGGGGAGGAAAGCAAAGAGCAAGAGGAGCCAGGTGTCTATTTGAGGGCATTTTGCTGCATTTCCAGCCCCGTGGTGGTCCCAGACTGTACAGCCCTGGCTCTGGGGTTCAAGCTAAAGAGCCATTTAAGGGAGAGGAGCAGAGAAACACCGTATTCCTCTAAGTCTTGTTATAACTTTTTTTTTTTTATCTTGCTGTGACTTTGCTTTCGGAGCTGCTCGGGGTGGCTGGTGGCAGCTGTAGGCAGCAGCAGGAAGGCAGCAGCTGTCACATATCCTGCTCCCTAATGGGTTTTCCCATCCAGCACACGCCACGGTGCCGCCGTAACCTCTCTGTAAGCCTGTGCTGTGATACCATCGGGCCAGGAAACCTGAGCGAGAGGCAGACGATGCAAAAGGGAAAAAAAAAAAGAAAAAAAATCAATCTCTGCAGCACCTGAAAGCAGGAAGATTGGTACCAAGTCTTGTAGTGACAACAAAAGAAACTGTTTCTCCTTCGAATCCTTTGCCTTGGAAATTCCTCCTGGGAGGGAGATGAAGAGTTGCTGCTTTACCTCGTCTAGGCTGAAGGAAACAGGGAAGGGAATTGCACCAGGCGGTGCCCCATCACGCCAAAACCTGGGGGCAGAGAGGCTGCTGCAGAGTAAACACAACAAAGCTGGTCTCTGTGCTCCAGGGAGGCGAGGATCTGAGCAGAGAGCAGCCCGTCCCCTGCGGCTGGTGCAGAGGGGGCACAGGCATTGATTCCTCCTTTCATCGTGGCACAATTAGAGAGGATCGCTAATGATCTAATTGTTCCTCTCATCCCGGTCCAAAGAATGGAGAGGAGATAACCCATCGGTACAAATCCAGGCTTCAAAATCTTGCTCTGCCAAGTTACTGTCTCTAATACCATCTAATCTTTGTTGGCTGGTAATGGTGAAAGGAGATGTTGTGTCGGGAGGACAGCCCAGAGCAAGAGTGTGTCCACCAGCCGAGATGCTGTGAACCTCACACCGCTCCAAACTCTTCCAAAGCCTCAGGGTGTGAGCCACCCCCTGCTTACCCCATCCAGCCTGTCACTTGGAGCTCTCAGACTCCCCAAAAACCTTATAGAATCATAGAATTGTCTAGGTTGGAAGGGACCTAGATCATCCAGTCCAACCATCAACCTGACCCTGACAAAAATCACTAAATCATATTCCTAAGGACTACATCAACCTGTCTTTTGAACACCCCCAGGGATGGTGCCTCAACCCCTTCTCTGGGCAGCCCATTCCAATGCCCGAGAACCCTCTCTGGGAAGAAATGTCTCCGAAGATCAAAGCCTCTCTACCCTCCAGCAGGTTGACACCACCACCCTTCTCGGTGCCCATGTACCCAACTGCAAAGCAAAAGCAGAGCTCTCTGCGTTCTGGAGTTTGCAGCCACCATCTCTGATGGTGAAGGAGGCGCACGTGGAGGGTACGTGGTGAGCCTGAGGGATAAGATTAAAGCTGATAGGAATCACACTGCAGAATACAGGCTTATAGCTGCTGCTGATGGGGGTGTTTATTTTCAGCGAGGCACATGTTTCCTCCGGGAAGGGATTAGTCCCAGCACAGGCTCTAAACCTGATGTTTCCCCCTGAGGTCGGGAGCTCTGTGTATTGCTCTGGTTACAGGAGTGGTGGTTACACACGGGGGGGGTACAGCCATGGCCGTTACATTTTCCACACCCCTTTTCATCTTGTAATAACCCACCACAGTTATTAGAAAGGTTCTCCCTGATGTTAGAGGTTCCCGGACTCGAGACTGGGCCCTGTGTAAAGTGATTAAGGAGGTTCCCTGCAGGGATGGGGGACACAGAGCTGATGTGGGGGTGTAACCAGGTGGTGGGGGACAGTTGTGTCCTGAGTTTTGGGCTGTCCCCTTGCTTGGGGGGGACTGTCAAAACATCTGGGCAGAGGGAGCATGTACAGAAGGCTGCTTTCTGCCACAACATCTATCCCCGTCCCTAGAAAGCATCCCCTCGCATCCGGAGATGGCACAAAAGCTGCTGTAGACAAGCATATTCTAGAAGCTTGCCTTTTCTTCTTTTTTTTTTTAATCCCCTCTGATTCCAGCTGGTGCCTGGGGAAGTGTTGGAAGAGTCTTAAATTGGGAAACATTAGGGGCAGGTCGTTATCCAGCTGCATTTTTTTATCTGTGCCTGGTGAGAGGCCGAGGTGGGAAACCGGCTTCTTTTATGAAAGATGGACGCAGCCTCATTCCTCCAACCCCATCTCCTCTCAGCAGCTCTTGGGGGCTCTGCAGTCTCCTGGCAGCCTTGCCGGGTTCTGGCAGGGCTGGGGCTGACCTTTCCATACAGAGGAGAAGAAAAGAAGGGAAGTGTCTTTGTCTCCTGCTCTCCATTCCAGGAGCAGGGGTGTGTGTGGGGGGAAGCCAGACACCTCCGCGGAGCGTCTGGGAGTGAATGGGAGAGCCAAAGCCTGGGGTTAATCATCCGGGCTGGGCATTGACAGAGCACCTCGATGCACGTAAGAGCTCTTCAGGAGAAGCGTAATTTCTCTGCGTGTGCACCACTCGCAGGAACAAAACAGCTCCCCGGAGCTGGTTGCAATAACAGAATTGTCTTCTGAAGAGAAATCAGAAAGCCAGAGGGCTTTGGAGAGGGCAGCGCGGAGGCTTTTAATGTTTTTCTGCCTTCTTAAAATAAAGATGATGTTTACCACTCTTCCCCCCACTATGCCCATGCAAAACAGATGTTGCTGTGTGAAAGGCAACCACAGGAAAAACTAATTAGGCTTCTGTACGGGGTGAGACTCTGGGGAAGGGCAGCAGCTCCGGGTGCGGGGCAGGCGGCTGCCTCCGAAATCGTGTGGGTGGGAGCTGCTGGGGACAACCTGCTGCGTTTGCAGGGACTGGGACCCTGAGGGCACGTGTGTGGGATGGGGAAGGGTGGGAGGGTGGTGGTGGATCTCAATGGCTTGAGTGTGGGGCTGTTGGGGGGAGGATGCATAAGATGCTCGTTGCTCTGGATAATGAGCTGGGGTGACCACTGGGGCAGCTGAATAATGTGGAAATGGGTCTGTGGGCATCACTCCTGGCTCTTCCCACCTGTATCCATTGCTCCAGGTCGCCAAAGGGCCTGGGGAGACATCGGGGAGGGCTGCTAAGCAGAGGAGATGAGGAAAGTTGGGAATTCAGGATGGGGCAGGGGGGAAAAAAGTGAGGGGGAGTGAAGAAGCAAGTGTCAGGGATGAAGGCAAGTGTTTGGCAAGGTCTTCAGGGTTATCCCGGGATTGGGGATGATTAATGTGCTGGAGGACTCCTCTCTCTGTGGTCTGCTGGCCGGGCGATCCGTCACTGCCTTGTGATGGACTGCCTGGTTCCCATGCCTCACCGTTTTTAAGGTGGGTTATTGATGGCCCGCCTTTACAAACCATTCCTCCTAATTACTTTTCAGCCCAGGAAATAGCCGTCAGAGCTGGCTGGAGAGAGGGTGAAAGGGCAGGGCTGCAGCAGGAGCTGGCAGGTGATGGCTAAAACCCATGGCCCAGCATATCCATCGTCCCACACACCCCCTGCCAGACCTGCTGGGTCACTTATGGAGGTGTTTAATCATGGAATGGTGGCACTGGGCACTGGCTGAGTGGTTGGACGCTGCTAATCAGGTCAGGTGCAGAGGTACCTGGATTTCTCCATCGTTATAAACCACGTAACCAGCCGGTGATGGGCGCAGGGTGCTTTGCTGTCCTGCCCTGCCTCCCCTTTTTGCTGATTGATTTGTTACCCATCTCAGACCTTTCATCTGTGACGGGCAGAGATGCTGGAGGACCCCGTTCTGCCCCTTTGCCCCGCATTTGCTTGCTCTGTGCAGAGTTCAGATTAGCTGAGTAAAAGCTGCTGCTGCTTTGATTGACTCCCAGATCAATTAAAGCAGCGTGCGGACAGATGGAGGGCTCGGATCCTGAATTTTAACCCTGATTTTCCTCCTTTCTGCCTTCCCCAGGGCCCTTTCAGGTTAATTGCCCTGATCTCTTGCTGCCTTTTTCCTGCTGGCCCTGAAGGACCGTCTGGCTAATGTTGGCCATCGCGATGGATCCAGGCTGGGGAGGGACTGGGGGAAAGGCAGGAGGGGAGAGAATTGATTTACTCCATCGGTTGCTGCCACCGTTAAATTCTCAGTTCAAGCCCCGTGGAGAATGCAAACGGGCTCTGCTTCCTCGGCCAATTTACAGCCGCTGACAAGCTGCTAAACAACATCTTTGTTCCATGCACGTGTGAGCCCCGTGGGCTCCTCTCTGGGTGACAGTGTGATGCACAGGTAAGGATCTGTGGATGCTGCCACCACTTCTAATGAGCCCTGCCTGCTGCACCCCCCAGCCCCGGCTTTCTTCTCCCAGTACATCCCTCTGCATTCAGATCGTGTCTCATCACCTTCCCGAGGGCTTTTGGAAGAGGTTGATGGATGAAAGTTCACCTTGGATGAAGCTGGGGCTCTTGGTGCTGGCCACCTGTGGATGGTTGGGATAAATGAAGGCATCCGTGGCCAGATGTGTGGAAAATGTGCACTGCCCATCCGGGCACGTGGATGCGGGCACCAACCACCAGCAGCCTGAAATGACTAAATCAAGCAAAACTCTGCAAAACCTGGAGGATTTGGGTGGTTTGCATTCAGGATTTAGGGCGTCGGAGCATCCTGGAACAGCACAGCTGGAAGGAAGATGCCTCCCGGGACCGCAGAAGGAGGAGGTGATGAACCCCTCTCCCTGCTCTGGACTCCAGCCTTATTTTTTTAAGACAACATTTTCCACTTCAGTGTTTATAACGCACCAGCCTTTGGTCTGAGGTTTGCACCTTCCTCCATCCAGCAGCCGTGAGTGGTCCCTCCTGGCCTGAGCCCTTCCAGGCCCCGCAGAGCTCCACGACTCCCCACTAATCGCCTTTATCACCATTAATCCGAGGCTGGAATTAGCCAGTTCTGTGTTCAGCAGAGGCCTGCTATTGCATTTAAGCAAATTATCTCCCTAATAATGACGAATCAATTATCGGTGCTGCTTCCAAGGAGAATGCTTTTGGTCTACTTTTTTTTTTTTTTCAAAAAGCAATAAACCTGTGTGTTCCCGTTGCCAAAAATTAGCTGTGGCAGTACAGCCAAAATCATAAGGAATAACCCAGCCATCCAGGCAGGCAGTTAATGAATTATCCTCTTGCAGCAACACAGAACTGAAACACACCCAGGAACCTTGCTGGGGTTTATTGAGATGTTTTACTTCTCTCTGCATATTTTTCTTTTTTTTTAATTACTTTTCCTTCTTTTTTTAAATTTTTTTTTTAAATCCTCATGAGGTTTGTGGCTAGGATCAGACCAGTTTCCATCACGTGGAGCTCAGCTGGGAGGTGGCTCATTGCAGCTGGAGAAGTTTCATGGGGACAGGTCTCTTGGTTGTGTCATCCCCCCAACCCTGGGTCCTCGCCGAGCTGGGGAGGGGGTGGGAGAGCCCTGCTCCAACATCTGTCCTGCTTGGCAGGACATCCAGTCCCGTCCTGGGTCCGTGGGGAAGCCGGGGAGGGTCTGGGGGAAGTGTTGCTGAGTGCCTCATCGGGGCCAGATGCCGCGGTGACAGCTGGGGTTTGGCACCAGCCTGTCCCCTTTCTGGCACAGGGGGACTGGAAGTGGGAGGAAGAGGAGGAGGAGAGGTTCCCTCCTGTCTACTGCTCTCCCCCTACCCCTCTGCGGGCTCTCATTAGCCATCCCACTGTTTGGGTGGGCATCGTTATTTAGCGGCGGTGTTTGTGTTGACAGGATGATGGGACACTTCATCAAGCAATTAGAAAGGGAAAAAAAAAAAATCATCACTAGTCTGATAAAATACAAAGGCAGCAGCCGGCATAAATTAATGTGTGTAGTTTTTAAGTGTTTAGTACAGAACTGTTTTCTTCTGTCTTCCCACGGGGGATAATTAAGAAAGAGGCTATTTCCCTGCTACCGTTAGGTATCAGGAGATGCTGCCATATCCCCTTAACTCCAGCGGCCCTCCTTGAATCTGACAGATGATCAATTTAGTGTATTGGGAAGGGGAAGCTTATTTCTTTTCCAGTGTAAGTTTAGGCATTATTATTTCCCTGGGTGGATTGATTCATATTTTGGTTGGCTTCATTAGCTGAAATACGCCATAGACCAAATTAGCACTGAGCTTTCAGTGATCATAAGGATGGAGCAGTTTGTTCTTATCAGTAATTGATCATGGAGCTATTAATGGATGCAAATGTATTTGTTCACTCTGCTTTGATAAATAATGGCTCGCTGTTCCCCTGTGATATGATTTGTGCTCACATTTCCTCTCGCTGCCGTACGGTCCCCAGGCCACAGGCTGGAGGATCTGGCTAAAAGGAGGCAGGTCTTGTGGCTTGATTTCATTTTTTGCTATCAGTTATTGATGGGCAGACTTCCCCAGCTGATTCACTCCCAGTGCTTGGCTCCAACTTTGAGCGAGCAAGTTTTTTGTGCTCAGAAAGCTGTTTCCCATTTTTTTTTTCTTTTTTTGCAGTGTGGGTTAATTTTTCATTTCAGCATTAACCTTTCGTAGCTGTTCTCCTAAGCCGGAGGGGCTTTAAGGAGGCCTGTGCTGTGCCCTGTCTGGGGGGTCCTCTGGGTACCCTTTCCCTGCATAACTGGTCCTGCACCTGGACCCCTCCTGCATCCCGTGCTGTGCAGGTACCCAACAGACCCGTGTCATTTGATTTCTTGCTGAAATTCTTGCAGGGCATTGACCAAAATAGGCAGCTCTCCTTCTGTATCCATTTACCAGATGGTTTATGAAACCTCTAGGAGAGATGTCAGGGGTGAGCATCAGGAGCAGAGGTCGTGCTTGGGGTTGGGGAGCCATCACACTTGGGTTTAGCTCAGCTCAAGAGCCTTGGGGACCACCTGGGGAGCAGGGGGCTGCTGAAATGTGCTATGATGTGTTCATTCTTCCCCTTTCATCAGCTCTCTGCAGCGGCTTCTCCCTTGCAAGTGCCTGTGCAGCCCCTTGGCCCGGTGGGCTGTTGGTCTCCAGTGGGGTTTCCTGGCCCCACACTGGTGCACACATCGGGGACAGGGATGAGGGAGCTTCTGAGGACACCTTTTGCTACAAATCAATCTTAGATAATGTTCCCTCCCCCCTTCTTCATTACAGTAATGGCATCATTTTTGTGCATGGCAATTCTCAGACACAAATAGCACTAAATCACCTTCCTCTCCTATGGTAACTACACTAATATTATTAATACCCTGTGTTCATAAAACAATTTTCAGCATCTCGAAGAGCTCTGCACACGTTAATTTAGCCTTACAACCTTCCGCCCGGGAGAATTGCCAGGATGAGTCACATTTTATAGCTGGGTTAGAAGGGGGTACTGTTGAAGAGGGGAGAACCAAGCCCTCTTCATACCTACACCAGCATGGGATGGGTGGCACTGGGGACCATGGCACGAGCTCGTTTGACTCACACTGGAGGGGGGAGGACTCCCCCTGAGGTCGTTCTCTTGAGTCATTTGCGGAGCCAAGGGCTGCGTTTGTACCCTGGGGTGAAAAATGAGAATAAGGGTGATTTGAAGAAAGGAGAAGTTGCTGGACATGAAGGCTGGGAGGGATGTGTGTGGGGTAGAGAAAGGGGATGCTTATTGTGGCCTTTCAGGATTTATAAGAAAGATGAGGACAAGATTTTTAGTACAGGCTGTAGCGATAGAACAAGGGGTAATGGTTTTAAACTAAAAGGGGGAAGATTCAGTCTAGATATAAGGAAGAATGTTTTACCCTGAGGGTGGTGAGAGCCTGGCCCAGGTTGCCCTGAGAAGCTGTGGCTGCCCCATCCCTGGAGGGGTTCAAGGGCAGGTTGGAGGGGGCTTGGAGCCACCTGGGCTGGTGGGAGGTGTCCCTGCCCAGGGCAGGGGATGGGATGGGCTTTAAGGTCCCTTCTAAACTGTTCTGTGAAAACACATGATCTTCAGTCTTCTGCTCCAACCTCCTCTTGATATGAATTTGTAAGGGTTTGGGTTTCCCTGCAGGGCAGGGTCCCTTTTCCCTCTGGTCTCCAGCTGGAGCACAATCCTTATTGTCCTGCAGGGAAGTCTCAGGCACGTGAGACTTTCCCCCTTGAGCTGTGAGTTTTTGCAGACACTGCTGGTTGCTGCGGAAATATCCTTCAAAGGGTTAAATCTTGAGACATGATTGCTGAGGTATTGCATGAATGTAAAAAGCCAAGTGGTTCTCAGGATTTTTTTTTTAATTACCGTCTTCCGCTACATTTTAATTTGAGGCATCAAAGACAAAAGAGAAAGAAGCACAGATCTGGTCTGTACCTGCGGCAGAAGGCTGTCTGTCTGTCATCTCCGTTCCTTTGCTGGGGACAAACAAACCCTCTCTGCTTTGTTCTCTGGTGGTGTTTTGTTCCGTGCATTAATTTCTTTTTTCATTTTAGAAAAAATATATAAAAAATCGCAGAGATTCGGCACACTGCAGAAGGGAAAAACGCTGTTTAGGGGATTAAAAAGAAAATAACTCCTTTCTTTCAAATAAATTACAAAGCACTCTTGCTGCTTTGTACCTGAGAACCTGTAGGAAAATAGCGGTTTATTTTTAGTGCCAGATTGGATGGGGAAATGAAATGACTGAGTCTTCTTCAAAAGCCACCTACCATGAACCAGTGCCAAGGAAGTGAGGCTGCAAAGTGATATTACTGTTGATTATAATTTATTTTATTTTCCTCCCCCACCCCTAGTCCAGAGTGGTTTGACATTCAGCTTGTTTTATTCTTAGTCATGATCAGGAACTGAGAGGATTGCAGAGCCCGGGGAGAGGTGGGAGTTTAAACCAAGGTTAGGACCAGCAGGTTTGCACCCTAAAATAAGGTGCTGAGCATCGTTTTTCTGCCTCTCGATGCCCATGTCAGTGGCTTCCTGTGCCCTCCCAAGCTTTGGGCTCAAGGTTTGCCAGTGCCTGGATCCCAAACCTGGGGGGAAAAAAACCCAACGAACCCTGCTGTGTTCCCCTGCACTGGGGTTGTCCCACTGCCCAGCCCCACACATCTTCCAGGACCTTTGGGATGGGGTCAGTGATGAACAGTGCAAATAACTCAAGTGTCTGCTTGTGCAGATTTGAGTCTGCTGAGATGCTGAGCCCGGAATCACAGAATCCCATGGGGTGGGAAGGGACCTCTGGAGATCATCTCCTCCAACCCCCTGCCAGAGCAGGGCCTCCTTATCTTGAGGTGGAATTTCTTGTGTTCCAGTTTGTGCCCATTCCCTCTTGTCCTGTCCCTGGGCACCACTGAGAAAAGCCTGGCCCCATCCTCTGACACCCACCCTTGAAGGATTTAGAGGTGTTGATCAGATCCCCCCTCAGCCTTCTCTTCTCCAGACTAAGAAGCCCCAAGTCCCTCAGCCTTTCCTCATCAGGGAGATGCTCCAGGCCCCTCCTCATCTCTGTAGCCTCTGCTGTCCCCTCTCCAGCAGTTCCCTGTCCTTCTGGAACTGGTGCCTCAGGGCAGGTTAATACCATCATATGGGTAGCACTTTTAGGTGCATATTTCCCAATCTACTTCCCAAAGCAGGGTAAAATCCATGGGATGATGTGTGCCTGGGGTCACAGAGGCTTTCCCACAGTGTTTCCCCATCTCCTACCTCTGGAAGGGAGAGTGGCGGTGGAGGAAGAAGACGTGCAGGTGGAGTTCTGTGAGCTCCATCTTCTTTATTGCTGTCATGGTGCTCGTAACTACCTCCATCCATCACTCCCTCTGCACCACCGTGAGATTAGCCCAATGCTTATTGGAGCAGTGTGCTGGGGTGCCAATCTCCCCCAAAAGCACTAAGCCATCCTCTTCATTTCCCTTCATTTTCCCCTCCACCTGTGGGGCTGGACCAGCTTCAGCT
Organism: Scolopax bukidnonensis; assembly: GCA_028571045.1. NCBI lineage: Eukaryota > Metazoa > Chordata > Aves > Charadriiformes > Scolopacidae > Scolopax > Scolopax bukidnonensis. Next base: position 3,911,629 of record JAOWAV010000015.1, on the reverse strand, counting down.
GGTGCTTAATGCTCCAGTTGAGGCTCTGAGTCAGCGTCTCACCTTGGCTTCTCTTGGTTTCTGCCTCTTTCCCCAGGAAATCCTGGCGTCACGGTATCATTTAAACAGATGCAAATTCACGTTTCCACTTCTCCCCGCGTATCTTTGCCCTGGGTAAGGTTCATCCTTAGTCTTCTGCCTCTACCCACCAGGCTGCCTGGTCTCGACACTGGCAGACACATCTCTTTCTTGTTTGACAAGCATTTGGGGGGCTTTTTTGGGGGGTGGAGGGGGGAGTGTGCGTTGCTGGTGTGTGCAAAGCAGCTTCGTGGCGCGGTGCCTGTGAGTTATTACAGATGCTAAATGCAGAGCATCTCCTGACAGCTGAGCACCTCAGATCTCCCAGCCATCAAAACCAGCAGCGTTACTTCTGACTGAACTTAATCATCTCATAAGAAAAGATGGAGAGGAAGGAGGGGGTGGTGGTGGGGAACCAAACACACACATACAAAAAAAGAAGTATGAAAATCACTCCGGTACGGCCACACCTCTGCTTCAACCTTTCTTCTTTCATGTCTTGGCTGATTTGTTTTGATCACTCAGAGCCTTCGCCGCTGAAGTTTGTTTGAACTCCGTTCGCAGGGAATTAGAATCAGAGAATTCGTTGAAATTAGGATCTGCTAATGAGCGGTGCAGCAGCTGGTGGAGCCAAGCAGCTTGTGGGGAAGCGGGGAGGCACCGCGGCTCCTGGGGCTCGGCCGGGGAGCGGGCAGGGATGCGGGATGCTGCGGGGAGGCAGAAGTGTCTCCATCCCCCAAGTGATGCCAAGGATGGGGGGGACATCTTCCTCCAGCTCCTGTAAATCCAGGCAGTGACAAGGCTGTATTGATGCTGAAGTGAGAGCTGTGGAAAAAATCAATGATTTATTGAGACATCAGGCTCTTTGCGGGGGGGAGAGAAAAAAACCCTACTATTTAGTGTCTTGATGTAGGATTGAGTGGAATTTTCTTACTATCACAATTCTGAGGGAAAACTGTCGGAAATGCAATTTGTGTGACTACCGAGCTGGTCTGGAGTGAGGGCTTCAAGAGGGGGCAAACAATTATTTTTATTCCTTTTGTCATAATAAAGCTTAGACTAATTCCTGGGAAGGCCTCGGGCCTCCTGGTGCTTATGTGCTCTGTGTGTTTGTGTGAGGAAACCTCAGTCGTCCAGGGAAAAAAAAAGAAAACTCACCTGTTTTACAGCAGGATAAATCAGTGCCCAACTTGGAGTGTATTTGATCTTTATTTATTTATTTATTCATATTTATTTATTTCCAAGGGCACTGTCCAAAGTCAAATAGGTAGGAATTAAATTCACATTTTCCTCTCAGTCCAGTATTTCTAACACAGATGCAGCTTTACCTTCTTTAGGGATTTTTTTTCCTTCTTTTTTTCCTTCCCCCCCTTCCTGTTCTAAATAATTGCCTGGTGGTGTGACTGTCAATACGCCCAAACGGAAAGAAAAGCTGTGATTTACATACACTTAAGCCCAAACTCATCTCAAATGATCCAATTCTGAGCCACCTTTTCCCAATGTTTAGAGTGGGAAAGCAAAAAAAAAAACCAACCCAGGGCATCTACCTCTGCTGAAAAGCACATTTTTGGATTTGCTCAGACTGAATGACGTCCTCTTGTCCCAAAGTTGGGGTTTTCTTCTTGCAGATGTTTTCAATTTCTCACCAATTTGATGTAATTGTTATGATAAGAGTTTCTGCCAAAATGGTAGTAAAAACTCAATTTTCCCGAGGAAAATTAACAAAATACATTCATGGCTCATGCAACCTGTTTATTAAGCTGTAGCAGGGATTGACTGCAGCTGTGAAATAAGATATAATTAAAGTCTGGGGTCTTCTCCCAGATATCAGGTTTTCAAAATTTGCTGTGCCGTGGATACAGGAATTATTGTGGCCAAACAGCCCAATCTGTCAAGCGGGAGCCCTTCCAGCAGCTGTGCGTGTGTCTGCACCTACCTGGGGAGAGGGGAGTGTTGGTTGGTGTTTGTGTACGTCGTCAGATGGAATCAGTTCACCCCTAGAAAGTAGAAAGGAAACAGTGTTTTTATTTATTTATTTTTGCCGAGACATCCGCATCAATCTTTTCTCCTTTTTTCTTAGGGTCTTAGAGCAAAGCTGTTACAGGACTTATATTTATTTATTTTTATATATATATTTTTTTTTTTTTTTCCCCCCAAATGGTTAATACAGTCCCCTCTGCATCGCCATGGGGAGGAGGCAGCATCCCTGTGCTTGAGGGATGCTGTTTGGGTCCATCAGCCCCAGGATGCTGCCCAGCCCCGACCCTTTCCTTGTGCACTGGTGGGAGGAAAGCGCGGAAAGGTGTTGGCAGTTTGGGAAGCGGGGGGGTAAAAGCTGTGGGGGAGTCAGGCTGACATTACATCTCATCATTGCTCCTCTTTTGAAGTGCCAGCAATTCATTCTGGGTTCCCTGTCGCAGCTTCTGGACCTTTGGGGGTCACGGCTTGTTCTCTGCAATAAGCAAACAGGCTGGCACTGTATCCCTGACACTCGGATTTAATAAAGAGATATTTAACTCTGCCCTGCTGCAACCCTTTCACAAAGACAGGGATCTCCATGGCAGCTGGGAAGTCTTGCACTGGTCAAGAGGCAATTTTCTGATTAAACAGTTTTGCATGGTGTCTGGCAAGGTCTTTTATGTGCTCATTTAATCCCCTGATCCTGCGCTGGGAGGCGATGGCCGCGCTCCGTCGCTGGCTCCACGTTCCTCCCTCTCTTTCCCTGCTGGTTCTACTCCAGAGATGAGGCTGAACCTTAATGCTAAAGGCATTAAAAAAAAAATAAAAGTACTTGTGCTGTCCTCTTCAGTTGGTCTCTGAAGCTCCCTGTGCTTTTTCCCCCTTCTCTTCCACTTGTAAAAATGGGGTGGGAATATCTCCTGAGGTTGAATGTGCTTCGTGCTGCTTCTGCTGGTGGTCCCGTCCCATCCATAAAGCATCACATGGTGGTTTTAGTCTTGAACTTCAGGGCCAGGTTGTTTCTTGGTTGTGGAGATGTTGTTTCCCTCCCCTGACCCGTAAAGCACTGTGAGAGCTGCTGGTGTGTGGGGCTTGGGCTTCCAGCTGCCTCTTCAGGGATCCAACACCCAGGAAGTATGAAAAGTGCATTAACAGGGCTTTGGCATAGCTGTTATGGAATCATTCCAGTTGGAAAAGACCCTTGGGAGCATCGAGTCCAACCATCAACCCCGCTTTGCAAAGTTCTCTCCTACACCATATCCCCCAACAACGCATCTAAACAACTCTTAAACACATTCAGGGATGGGGACTCAACCACCTCCCTGGGGCAGCCTCTTCCAGTCTCTGACCCCTCTCTCTGTGCAGAATTTTTTCCCTCATGTCCAGTCTTCTTGTTCTGGCTGTTTCAGAAAAACCTGTTTGGAAAACTGTGGGCGAGTGGAAGAATTATTTGGAGAAGGCCTAGAGATTCTTGAGTGAAGGAGGAGGTGTCCAGTTCTGGACTTTCCAGTTCAAGAAGGGCAGGGAACTGCTCATCTTTTAGGGGTGTCACCTCCAGGCAGTTCTGCAGAGCGTCCTTCATCTTTGATTTTCTTCTTTTTTTTTCCCTTTTTTTTTTTTTTCCCTTTTCTTTTATTTATTTTCCCAAATACAAACCCCGAAGGGAGGCGCCTGCGTGCCAGCAGGCCCTCGGTGGAGGCCGGGAGAGGCACTAAGCGCCGTAATTTGCGGTAATGACTCAAATTCCAAACAATAACCCGGAGGCCGAGCGCGGCGGGGTCGTTAATGGGAAAGGGGGGCCTTGATTCGGCGGCCGCCTGATTGCGCCGGGGATGGAGGCTGGAGCACCCAGCTCCCCGCCGGGGGTAATTTGGGCCACTTTCCCTCCATTTTCGCTAAAGAGCCGCTCAATTGATGGGGCCGCTTTATCGCCGCTTTTTTCTTAGGGCTGGGAAGTGAATTTCCCGGGGCCGGGAGCAGGATGGTGACGGGCACACGGTGGCCCCCGCTGCCTCCTGCAACAAGCTGATGGAGTTTCTCCTTCCCTGTCCACTTCTCCGGGTTGTATTTCTCCACAAACAACCCTCCGGGCGGGCTGGGGACTGGGCAGGGACGAGGGATGCTGCGGGAAAAGCAAAAGT
>JAOWAV010000015.1:3876459-3891064 GCA_028571045.1 Scolopax bukidnonensis | reverse complement strand
CCCAGGGAGGGTGTGGAGTCCCCTTCTCTGGAGATCTTCAAGCCCCCCCTGGATGCTCCTGAGTGCTGTGCTCTGGGTATGCCTGCTTTGGGGGGGAGTTGGACTGGATGGTCCTTTCCAACTCTGACAATTCTGTGATTCTGTGATTCTCAGCTTAAGCATTTCCCCCAAACCTGATTTCGATATATCCTGAGCCGTGCCCTGCAGTGAAACTTTTCTGTGTGCAGCTTTCTCTTGGGGGAATGACGTCCCTTCCCTGCTTGAGAACCGGCGTGAGCTGGGAGGGCAGCGGGAGAACAATATATTAGTGTGACCTCTGTGGTGGATGCTTTATGGGATCAATTACTGTGGCCAGGCTCGAGTGGCTGCGATGCCTCTGGGCACGGGCAGAGCTGGGACAGGTCAAGCCCAAACATTTGTGTTTGCATTTCAGGGGGCTGCAGGAAACTACGGGCCCACAACAGCTCCATGTGTCGCTACAGGCTTGGAGAAGTGTGGCTGGAAAAGGCAGGAAGGGACCTGGGGGTTCTAGTTGACAATATGAATATGAGCCTGGTGTGCCCAGGTGGCCAAGAAAGCCAATGGCATCCTGGCTTCTATTAGAAATGGTGTGACCAGCAGAAGTAGGGAGGTGATTGCCCCCCTGTTCTCAGCACTGGAGTGTTGTGTCCAGTTTTGGGCACCTCAGTCTAAGAGAGACATCGAGGGGCTGGAGCGGGGGCAGAGGAGGCAACGAAGCTGGTGAAGGGCCTGGAGAATAAATCATATGAAGAGCGATTGAAGGAGCTGGGGCTGTTTACTTTGAGGAAGAGGAGGCTGAGGGATTAAAAACCATGAATCACATCTTCCTAGTATTCCTTGAAGGACTGCCAAAAGGAGGGAAGCGATGGACGGGCTCCAGTCCTCCCTCCTTCCCTTGGCAAAGATTTGTGAAAGAGGCCGATGAGAGATTTCCTGTTTGGCAAAGAGCAAGGGATGGGAGATTAAATCAACCTGCTCCTCTCCACGCTTCTAACACAGCTTGAAAGATGCTTAAATATTTATTTAAAAGGGAGAGGGGAGGGGGAGAAATAGAAAGAGAGGGATACATAAAATTAAAATGTTCATTATCTCACAATTCATATTTAATAAGAGTCGTTGTTACAGCTGGATAATGGATTTCCTGCCATAAATGTCTTACCCATTTCTGTGGGCTCGGCCTTGTCTGGGAAGGGTTGGGGACACCTGTCAGGGGGGGAAGACACAGATGATGCTGAGATGTGGGAGTCAGAAGGACATACCCACACCAAATCCACCAAATTCTGTTTTTTTTCTAAGGCTATTTCACCCTGTCCTGCTGGAGGGGAAGGTGGAGGTGCTGGAGTTGAATCGTGCTGCTGCTCCATGCCTGGGGAGGGGGCTCAGGGTGTTTGTTTAAGGCAGAGGGAACGCTCGGGGGGGGGTTAGCAGGCAGGTCAGCAAGCCCTCAACTGCTGGCTGGGTCCGTATTCCCATTTTCCTCCCTGGGGACTCATCTGCTTTGCTTTGAAACAAAAGCCCTTGTTGAGCAAAACTGTTGGCTCCAAGAAGGTGCAGCACAAAGACCATTAAATATTAACATGGCAACAACATTAGGAAAATCCAATGGAACTTAAGTGACTTCGAATGCAGAGCACTGATTAACTGCTGGAGGGGATTATCGAAGAGGTAAATGGAAAGTAACGCAGGGAATTGCCTGATATGGATTGATCAGAGGCTCCCTTTGGACCAGGAAGGGCTTATTAGACACACTACCTGATGCTGCTGTTCAGAAGAATGGTTAGGGAAGCTGCTTTGGCTCTTTCTTTCTATCGGCTTATTAGAAACCCCTGGGTAGTGAAATATCTCCAAATAGGATGAAGCTGTATTTACTAATTTGTGAGGATTAGCAGGAATAGAATTATTAAGATCCCTATCAGAGGCTGTTGTGAGGTATGTGGCTGCTTTTGTTGGGTTTCCATCCTGGGAAAGCTGCATGAACAGCCTCGGATGTCCCAGGAGGGTACAGCCCAGGCAGAGGAGATGCTGCGTTGCTTTTGGATTTCCCTCTGTCCTCCTGAAATTTTAGTCAAAGGCTCAGGAAGCAAGAAAAAGCTCCCCGAGAACAAGCAAAAGAGGGTGATGCACTTCTCTGCCTGTGCTCCAAGGCTTTCTCTTTGTGAGGGCTGTGTCTCTGGGAGCTTACCTGTGTCTCTTGTCCATCTCCCGTGGGATTCCCATGCTGAAAGGGCTGCGAGGGGCTGGGAGGAGATTTGGGGTGAGATGCTCCAGGCGCCTCCTGGGCGCTTACTCCTGCCCAAGCTGAATCCAGGGCAAGGATGGAAAGGAAAGAATTGCACCAGCCTTATAATAAATGTCTCTGGCAGGGACGGGTGGCTTTATTAACTCCATTTGTCTTCCTCGACCACACAAATAGTGGCAATAAATCACCCAATTGCTGACATTAATGGACAGAGATCCTGGGGACAGCCCGGCCCCAATCCCTGCCCACGCTGCCCTCCGGGTGGGTGCAGAGCAGAGCCCATCTTGGCTTTGCAAATCGGGGAAAATAGGTCTGTCACCCGGAGTGAAGTGGCAAAAAAAGTTGGTGATTTGCTGGGAAGAATTTGTGTGAGTGGAAGGAAACCCTCTGCCATGCAACTCCCCAGGGAAACTGAGGTGGGGGGGGATGCTTGAGCTGGAAATGCTATGGCAGGAGATGACTGGCAGCAAAATTGGGCTTGTGCAGATGCAAGTTGATGGCCACAGCAGCGTGTCCTGACTGTCAAACATCCGTCCCTTCCCCACAGGAGCCAATGCACACGCTGGGCTCCTGTACTGGCCCTTCACTGATGAAAATAAAGGTTAAAATCTGGTGTGGGCTGGGGGCTTCCACCTAAACATGAGAAGGAATTTTACTTTGAGGGTGACAGAACCCTGGCAGAGGCTGCCCAGAGAGGTGGTGGGGTCTCCTTCTCTGGAGACATTCAAACTCCCCCTGGACCCGTTCCTGTGGGACCTGCTCTGGGTGGCCCTGCTCTGGCAGGGGGTGGGAGGAGATGATCTTCAGAGGTCCCTTCCAACCCCGTATCATTCTGGGATTGTGTGACTTTCAGGTGGAGTGGCATGGGAGAGCTATGAGCCTCAGGGGTGGTGAATTTGGTTTCCCAAGGATGTCCCTGTCAGGTCACACTGGTGAGGTTTAGCCCCGTGCCATGGCACCCTGGGCTTGGGATGCTCAGTGAGAACCCCCGAGGAGGCAGGCACAGGGCACAGCTCTCTGTGCCACCATGCTGCTGCTTTCCCCGGCTGCAAAAACTACACACCCCCCTCACCCCTGGACTCGTCAAAAAATGTAGGTTTTTATGTTTGCTTTAATAGAAGAGTCTTGTCTTATTGATTTCAACCCACGTCCCTGCGCGGCCGTGCGTAGCATGGGAAGGCAGAGAGAGTGATCGATGGGCATCCCAGGGCGCAGCAGGAATTGCTTTACTCCTTGCCCTGGAGGGGGGGAAAACCTCATCTCCCCTGAGTGCCAGCACTCCTGAGGGTCCTCCTGGGACCCCCAAGGAGTAAGTCTGGCTGCTGTCCTCCTCCAGAGCTGGTTTTCCAGCTGGTGTCCTAGAGGAGAGGCAATCCATCCCAGCCAGCAAGATTCAAAGGCTCAAAGCCCGGGGCCAGCAGTAATAGAAAACTAAAAATGTTTTGGTTGAACTGTATTGCTCCAATTTGTTCTCTTTCAACTCCGACCTGATAGAGAAATAGAGATTTTATAACAAATTGACCGTTTATATTTAATATGTCTACATCGTGGGAAGGGAAGCTTGTTTGGCTGTGTGAACAAAGCTCAGAAGCCGAGTGGGGTTCCCAAACACTGCCTTGGAAAATCCAAGGATGGGGATGGAGGTGTAAAATGCCACCCCATCCCAGGGAATGTGCACTTTGGTTTTCCATCACCTCATCTTCCAGAGCATCATCTGTTCTCTGGAAAATATCACCACTCTCCCTTGTTTTGATGTGGAGCCAGAGAATAACATGGCATGTCAGCATTTCTTCTAGAATGGGGACCTGTTCTGTCCCCAGCCTGGGCTCTTTATGGAGGAAGCTGCCCCACAGATCTGCCCCTCGGGTTGCCCCCTTATCCCGGTCCTCAGCTGGTCAGCCAAAGCACGGGGCTCATGAGAATAAGGACTGCAGGAGGAGCTCAGCCCTCCCAGCAGCCAGACCTGCAGAAATTCTACTTCTCATGGACCCATTCCCGTTATTTATTGCCACTTTGGGGGTGATGGATGACAGGGAATGCAGTCCCTAAATGGGGTGCTCAGCCTTTGTGGGAGCCAGGGGAAGGCGTGAAGGGAGGGAGACGGAGCAGGCACCTTATCTGTCTATTTTTCTATCTGCTTTTCTGGCCAAGGAAACCCTGATTTAGGTGGCAAGGTTCCACCTTTTTTAGATCTGGATGAATGAGACTTCAAGGGAGGATTTTATTTCATCTGTATTTCTTTTATTACTTTGCCATATCATACCCCTGTCCTTCTACAGCATTAATCATTCTCGTTCCTCCTCCAAGATCACTAGTCTCTCTAATTCCCTGATGTCTTTTTTTTTTTTGGCTGCAGAGCCGAGAAGGCAGTGGGTATAATGCAGATCCAGGGACTCAGAGAGGGTTTTCTCAGCTCAGCTCTGCCCGTTTCTGCCTTTGGTTGCAAATACCTTTTTTCTCCTGCCCACGGTGCCTGGTTCCTGCTGCTGAGCAGAGGAGCTGCAGGTGGATTTTCAGCAGCTTTGCCCCCTTTTTTTTTTTAATAAATGTGTCCGTGGAGCACTCTGGGGACACTGGGGTGTCCTGATGGACAATTGCTGGGTCACTGCTCCTGGAAAACACAATCTGGCCACGGCCCCCATCCCTCAGGAGCTTTGATTCCTCAGTTCAGGCGCTTTTCCTTCCTGAGCTCGGCTTTGTTCAGGCTGAAGGGACTGTGAGGATGTCACCCAGGTGGGACATCACAAGACAAGCATTATCCCTACACCACCGTGTGATGTAGAGCATTAAACACCCCAGATAACTCCCCTTGGCCCACCTCAAACCAGCAAGTCCCCCTGTCATGGCCAGCACAGGTATTTCTGCTGTGCCTTTGGCACCAGTGAATATCTCTTCTTTATATTTCTCTTGTAAAGTGCGTGAAAAGAATTATTTTACGTAAAAACAAAGAACCCCCCGCAGTGGGTTTGGATGATATGGGGAGAGGGGATGCTGTGAGCCCTGCAGGGATGGCAGTTGTGACAGGATCACACAGATAAAAAAACCATGAGCACCAACAATGGGGTTTGTTTTACACCTGTTTTTATTAGCACCCATTCAGCTCTAGAGCTGAAGATCTCCCGGATGAAAGTGCATCTCTGAAAGCTTCAGCTCTTTCCCCCCACTAATTAAAGTTCAAGGCAATGATCCGTCCACCTGAGCCTTCCAAGGGCTCCTGCAGGAAAAGCAGCCTTGACATCCCCGGTATTTCTAAGTTTGGAAATAAAACCTCTCATCGCCAAGAATTGCAATTTTTTTCCCTTAAACAGGCGAGAGGAGACAAAGATCCCTCAGACCTCGTTGTGTATCACAGGCTGCTTAAACAGACCAGGGGCTTTAAAAGAGATTTTTCTAGCAGGGCTGGCAGGCAGTCTCTGCACCCATTGCTGGGGGGGGGAAACTTCTCCCCTCCCTCCAGACCCCCATTCTAGTGGCGCTTTGCTCCCCCCGTCCCATAAGGTCACAGAGTGCATTTGAGTGATTTTTCCCTTCCAGCCTTAGCCTTTCCCACTTGGAATTGTTTTCTTATGAGATTTTCTGGTTGGTTTTTTTCTTTTTTTTTCCCCTTCTGCCCCGGGAGGGTTGAAGGCCCCCAGGATCCAAGCTCTCAGGATGCCTCTGGCTCCCCGTGGTCCCTCTCACTCACTCAGCTGCCTTGTGTGCTCCTCTCCCCTGTAATTTTTCTCTGAGCAATCATGCTTGAAAAACATCTTACATATTGATCTCTGTAGAATGGGGGAAAAAAAAAAGGAAAAAAAGAAAAAGATGTTGAGTGGGTGGATTCAGGGGGAAATAAAGGGGTTTATTCTTGGTGCCAGTTAATGAAATTAGAAAATGGAGAAGAGCTTGCCTAATATCATACAGGGAAAGATAAAATACATTTAAAAAGATCACAATGCTGCAGCTCTCTGTAAATGTCAAAATATTACATTTTTTTGGATGATAAAGATGGAAGAAATAGCTGGGTTTCAATTTCAGGTGCCACATCATATCTCTTCCCCTCTATAATTTTTATTAAAATGTGAATGTTCCAGGAAGTCATTATGTCGTCTTTATTATGTTTGCATAGGAAATGTAAAGTTTATTTGAGGCAAGTGCATAGAAACAGGGTCTGCGTGTGTCATCCCTGGGGGAGAGTGACTCTGCTGCCCACCCTCCCACCCAGTGGGACCCTGGCCACCAGTTTGGCATCACCAGGGCCACTGAATCCTCTTCAGTGTGGATCCAGTGTGTATAGAATCATAGAATCATAAAATCATATGGGGTGGGAAGGGACCTCTGGAGATCATCTAGTCCAACCCCCCCAGACAGAGTGGGTCTATCCAGAGCACATTGCAAAGGAAAGGGTCCAGGGGGAGTTTGAATGTCTCCAGAGAAGACCCCACTACCTCTCTGGGCAGTCTCTGCCAGGGCTCTATCACTCTTACAGTAAAGAAGTTCCTCCTCATCTTTAGGTGGGACTTCTTATGTTGAAGTTTGCTCCCGTTCCCTCTTGTCCTGTCCCTGGGCACCACTGAGAAAAGACCAGCCCCATTCTCCTGACACCCACCCTTGAAGGACTTGTAAGAATTGATTAGATCCTTCCTAAGTCTTCTCTTCTCCAGACTAAAAAGCCCCAAGTCCCTCAGCCTTTCCTCATAGGAGAGATGCTCCAGACCCTTAATCATCTTTGCAGCCTCTGCTGTCCCCTCTCCAGCAGTTCCCTGTCCTTCTGGAACTGGGGAGCCCAGAACTGGTCCCAGTGCTCCAGAGGTGGCCTCCCCAGGGCAGAGCAGAGGGGCAGGATGACCTCCCTCCACCTCCTGGCCACACTCTTCTTGATGCCCCCTAGGATGCCCTTGGCTTTCTTGGCCACCAGGGCCCATTGCTGGCTCATGGGTATCCTGTTGTTCTCCAGGACTTCTAGGTCTTTCTCCTCAGTGGCTGCTCATGTTTTACGCGTCTGGGTGAATCTGCGGATGTTCTCTTGGTTTTGTTGGCTTGTTGGTCTTTTGTTGTTGTTGTTGTTGTTGGTGGTGGTAGCAGGAAAAAAGCTGACTCAATGAACTTGCCTTGCTGAAGGCAAGGTGATGGGCAGCACGTTGCATTCCCGATACAGATGCTCTCCCATCCAGCCTGGTCCCTGAGGATGGCTCTGCCCAGGTGGAACTTTCTTTTCCTTCTCCCTTCTCCTGGGAGGTGTTGAGACCCGGAGATGGCCCAATAAAAGGGCTCTGGCAATAAGATATAAAGCTTTTAGCAGCGATGGCTGGAAGACACAACCTGCCACATTCACATGAGATGTTGGGTCCATTGGAGGGGTTTATTGCAGGGAGGGTGATGAATTGGCTCGACCCCCCTGGGGGAAGCAGGAGGTTTTCTCCATGTCAAGCTCCCCGGAAAGGTCGCTTTTGCCAAACGCACCCTATTAAGCTCAGTTCTGGGGCAGGAGTTGAGATTTAAGGGTCTGTGGAGCGGAGGAGGTCAGTCCGTGGGTGCTGATGTTCCCTTCTGGCTCGATGAATGTCACCTGCACTAATTCAGCTCAGATTCATAAGCCCCGAGAGCCGCCGTGAGAGGAGATAGATGGGTTTCCAGCCCCAAACTCTCCAGTAAGACTCATTTCAACCCTCTTCCTGCAGCCGTAGCAGGAGGGCAAAGGAGCAGGGAGCCTTGTATCACCCTGACACCCACTCAGGGGCAATTAGTGCCACGACGTGCTGCGTGCCCTACCCCAGATGGCAAAGCCCAGGCTGAAAATAAAAGCCTGGCTCCACATCCCAGCCTAGCAGTGGGGTTTTTTGGAGAGGAGGAAGGGGATGTTGAGCTTGTGCAAGGCTCTGATAAGTTCCTATACATTGCATTATGTGTGTGATTACGTGAGCCCAGTGCTGGCAGGGTCCCGAATGCCTCTTCTGTTCAAGGTAAAACCCTTTGGTGAGAATATTTTGTGGGCATCGGTCGCAGTAACACAAGGGGACAGCTCAGGGCTCCCAAACTACTGTATAATCTGTCGTGTCTGCTAGCTGTAATATTAGCTTTTACATTTAATTTAATAGCATTTCAAAATAAGTTGTATGTTTCCATGAGATTTACTTGCACAATTAGAAGCCTGGAGGGATTTTTTTTTTTCTTTTAAAAAACTCAAAACGTTGTCATAAAAGCTCTTGGAAGAAGAGGGAGAAATAGCGACAGTTTGACTCTTCTTTTTAGGTCCTAAATAAAAGTCTTTAAACTGGATCATTTTGGAGTAAACTTTCCCATATACATTAAAGGAACGCAGCCACAGCTGGAGAAGCGACAGCATAAATATAAAGTTATGCATTCATGTCTATCTCCCTGTAATAATTCCTGGGTTTATCGGCTGCAAAAAGAACAATTTTCTCTCTGCCCCCGACTCAGACACAACCTCTGCTCTGGCTGGAGCTGGAGCTGTTCCCAGCCCTCCCCGGTGCTGCAAAATTACCTGTAATTAGCTTTTCTCCACCGTGGTACCAAGAGGGAGCAGAGATAATTTTGTGGAGGGAGGGAGGGAGCGCTGGCCCCGTTTTACAGAAGGGGAAGCTGAGGCAGGGTGTGAGGAGGAAACAACCCCAAATTGAAGGCGAATATCTATAAAACAGGGAAGTCCTGGGGGCTGGCTGCAAATATGGGTGGGCTTGAGCCTTCATCCCTCTCCATCTCACCCTCATCCCCAGCTGCTCCCCTCGCTGCCGATAAGCTGAGCTGCTGTTAAAGTGAGGGATCACCAGCCGCGCTGGTTATTTTAAATCTTTAATAGACATATTACCTTACATTAAGGCTTCATCATCTCCCTCCCTGTGTAAGCACAAAGAGAGCATCCATCACAATTACTGTAACATCCCGAAAGGCATAAAGAAGACGGACGGGAACGCTGGCGGGAGGCAGGAAGCGCCATGCCCCGTCTCACTGTGGGGCTGGGGTACGATTCCAGGGCAAACCCTGCTGGGGGCTACTGGCCCAGAGGGCTGGCAACGCAGCCAAAGGGTACCGGGGAGGATGGGATGCTGCACACCTCTGTGGATGCTGTGTTACCTGGTGTTTTCCCCCTGGTGCCTGGAGTTTTTATTGTGTGAGAATCTCGGCCTTCATTAAATAATAATACTACTACTAATCATCATCATCATAAAAAATAACAGTGAGTTTCCAGCCCTCGTGATTCCCGTTAAAAGCTAGAAAGATGACCTACATCTCCTGAACCGTGAGGAAAAGAAAATGTAAATCACAGTTTGTAATTGTTGTAAAAGTCTCAAGTCTTTAAGCCCAAATTCATCTGGTTTTTGGGGGGAGAAGAGGGGCCAGGGAGGAGGCTGATTCCTCCTCTTAGGGCCTCTCCTCCTGCCTCCCTCCTGGCTCAGGGCTGGGTTTGTTCCTGTGTCTGGGATGCAGCCAGGACCCATCTGGCACCACGAGCATCCACAGCCCCGGTCCTGAAGCTGGTACTGGGGGGAGAGAGGGAAAAGGGGAGTTCTGATGATTTCTGCAAGGCCTGACTTTTCAAGGGCTTCCTAAGCAGGAAAAGCTAAGAAAAAGAAATCTCCCACAGATATCGGATTTCTGTGGTTTTATCCCAGTTTTACTCTAATGATGCTTCTCTCCTGATCCCGGGGTCTGCGGGAGGGTGCTTGGCAGAGGCAACGCTAAGCCCTGGATCCCGGGCAGGAATATGAAACATTAAGGAGCAGCTAATGAGAGGAGAAGCCAAAGGAAGCTTTTCCCAGCAGAGATGAGTGGACGTGTCAAAATAAAACCCAAAAAGCCTAGAGGTGTTTAGGGAAGAAACAGCAGCTGGGAGACGCCAGAGTGGGGGGCTCTGCTCCTTCCTCTGCCTCAGTGGCTCCTTCCTCAGCCTCAATGGCTCCTTCCTCAGCCTCAATGGCTCCTGGAAGTTTCTGGGAAAAGCCCAAGGGGTGCTAGTGGAGGGGATGGTTTTGTGAAGGTGTTGGAGGAGGGACTTGGTGATGGGGGCTCTGCCAGGTCCCCAAGGACGTCCATGGTGGAGCCCTTCATCTTCCTCCGCAGATGGGCTTCAGGACCTCCCCCTTCCCCGGCAGAGAGAGGTGGTGCTGGGCTTTTCAAACAGGAGCTAAAGAGATAAATAACCTTTGTCTTGTTAATTCAGTACTTTGGTAAGGCAGGAACAGGCTTCATCCCATCAGGGCTGCGGTATTATAACGGAGCGTGTCATCACATCCTTAGAGCTTAAATGAATAAAAAGCAATTAAAGTTCCCCAACCTGCTGATCTGTACATGGCTTCCTCCCCTCCCACCGTTTTTTGTGTAGGTCTGATCCATTAAAGAAATGAATTATTTCTTTTTTACGGTTGTGGAATAGCTGAGGTGGGACCTGAATGGGTAAGCCCCGACTTACTGACCCCTTTGACTTAATACCAGCGCGGATCAGAATTAGTTTTCCCTGATGAGGCTTCCCCTTCTCGCTGAGAAGAGGAGCCAGAATGGATCACACCATTAAGAATTAAAAAATACACCTCCCAACCCCCCGCAAAATAAACCCAGGCCAGGAACAGGGGGAGCTGGGCTGGGGGGTAGGGTGGGAGCATCCCTGCCTGCACGGGGAGGTGGGAGCCCCAGGAAGAGGAAGGGGAGCTCTCAGGCCGGTAAATTTTTAATCAAAGGTGGCATTACTGACGTCCCTGGGTTTGCAGCGCTCTTTTATCTCTGCCGAATCGCTTCCAGCTGGAAGGATCCCCTCTACCTGACCTGTATGATTTATACATCTGTAGGCAGGCAGCGGCCGAGGTGCGAAGCGCCGGCGGGGCTGGGATGGTTTCCTTCTGCTTTTGAACGTCCCTCCCCTCGCCTTTCGCGCCCCGTGACCGATTTCCTCGCTTTTCTTCTTATTTTGAATTGATGGCTCTGGTACGGTTCGCTTGGCTGGGAAGGCCAGCCAGCGTAAGGGAATGAAGCGTGAGAAATCGGGGCTTTATAACCCATAAAAACATTTGCGTTAGCACTTTGGGCTTGAAACATTTTCAACTTGCTTCATATGGAAGTTTTCTGTAGTTTTTTCCACCCCCCCACCCCCCCCATATTTCCATGTTAAAGCGGATGTTTCCTGTGGAAAGTAATCCTGCTGAGAAGAGAAAGATCATAGAATTGGCTAGGTTGGAAGGGACCTTTAAGATCACCCATCAGCCTAAGTCTGATTAAAAAAACCCCAAAGAAAACCATACACCCCCCCCCCCCCATCACTAAGCTATGTCTCTAAGCACTATGTCAACCCATCTTTTAAATCCTTCCAGGGTTGGTTCTCAACCCCTTCCCTGGGCAGCCCATTCCAAGGCTTAACAACCCTTTCAGGGTAAAAATTGTTCCTAATATCTGATCAGAACCATCATAGATACTTAAAGGCATCCTTATCTCCTTGGTGGCCTCCTGGGCATCCCAGCCCCGGTGTCACATCCCCGGATCCCTGCAAACTGTGTCTGGTGAAAGCATCTCCTCAACTTGCCTCCGGCCTGGGAGCGTTCGTGGTAGTTTGTTCCAATGGTTAATCGCCGCCGCTATAAAAAAATGTGCTTTATTTCCCATTTGAATGTGTTTAGCTGTAGCTATTTGTTCCTGCCATGCCTTTCTCCGCTAGATTAAATAGCCCTTTAGCACCCTGTCTTTTGGACCTTGGGGAAAGTCTTACACTCTCTCATCAAATCATACCTCATCCCTCTTCTGGGACAAGCTGGGCAGACTGAGCCCTCTAATTCCTCCACCTCAAGGCATCTTCCCAGCTTTCAGGTGGCTCGATGCCATCCTCTTCTCCTCTCTCTGCATTCCCAGCTGTAAATTTGGGTAGGAACCCCAGGAAAACCTGCAGTGTTGGGGATGGAGAAGTCCCTCTAGTGCAGTGGGACACACACTCTGTCCTCCTCTTCCCGAGCCCTCCTGTCCACCCACCAGCCCTGCTTCTTTGCTCTCCAAAAATATCTCCTTTCCCCTCCAAAAAAGCCCAAACTCCCTTCTGAGCCAAAATAGTTTATTCTGCTCTGATGGAGGCAAACCCAAAAGCTTGAGGCAAACCCAAAGCCCTCGTCGGCTCCCATCTTGCAACGCCTTCGGTGGAAGGAAGACCAAGAAGCAGCTTTTATGGAATTTGATTTTCCCCTTTAAAACCAGGGGTATTTTTTTTTCCTGAGGAGGCGGACGCAGACATGGAGCAGGGAGTGTATAAATAGCTGGGAACAGAGCACAATAGCTGTCACTCGGCCACAGCAGAATGGGGACATGAGGGGTAGCAGATGAATTTACTCAGCAACAAAGATCCTGTTTTCATGCAAATACCTCTTAGTAATAAAATCCAGGAGAAAAGAAAGACAGATAATGTGTTATATAAGCAGAATTATCTTGGCACAGAATGCTTCTTTCAAGGGGTTTTTTATTTTTTTAAATGTTTTATTTTATTTATTTATTTATTTATTTATTATTTTTTTTTTCGGGGGGGGGAGACATCATCAGCCTTTCAGCATCTCGATTTGGGCTGCGAGGGAGAGCGGTGGGGACTGAGAGGGCTTTCAGTCGCCTACAAAGCGCTGCATGAATTTACCTCGAGCAGCAGCTGACGCGAAACGGAACTCGGCAATAAGATTCTTTGCCACGATACCACGGGCCTCCCTTCCCCGTAGGATTTCCAAGCACTTTGCAAACATCCATTAATTAAGCCTCAAAGGAGAGCTCGTCCCTGGTTTTATGGTGAGATGGAGTTTTCTGCTCCGCTGCAGCGGCGGGGAAGGCACCCGGCCTCGGGATGGGGCCAGGAGATGAACCCCCCCTTTTTAGCCCCTTGATCTGCTGCGAGATGGCCAGGGGGAGGAATTTTTAACCTCACAGCTCTTGACCTTGCCCTGAGACTGATTCCCCATGTTCCTCTTGGGATGTTTCCATCTCTGGTGTCACCTAAAAGAGCTCCAGCCTGGAAAGCAGCGCTGCTCCTTCACTCTTCCATGGAGCCGGATCCGTTCCCAGGCAGCTCTCTGTTATTTCTCCCTCTATTTAATTTGTTTTTAAGCTTTTTTTGGTTTTTTTTTTGGTGTTTGTTGGGGTTTTTTTTTTGGGGGGAACAGGCTTCTGCAACAAAACAGCCTCGTTTGTCAATATGCAGCCCATACCCTGAGTTTGGACCCAACCACCTCCGCGAATGGACGTGCCGTGGGGGAAATCAAGGGAATATCTGCAGAGCAGGAATTCCAGTCCACAGGTTGATGGAGAGGCTGTTCCACGAGAGGGAACACAAGTGATGGGTGCCCTCGCTTGCAAACCTAATTAAATATATGCCTGGTGCATTGGCACATCCATACCCTGTGCCATCTGTCTGCATTTGTCACAAAATACTCGGTTTTCCTCATCCTGACACGCGCCACAATATATTGCCTGAGCCTGTTATGATAATTTAATGTAAAAACTGAGTGAGACGGTGCCTTTCAAAGAGAGAGCAGCATTAAGTCTACAATTCAGGTCCAAAACCCCCCCAAACTTCAAACCCCGGGGAGGCTTGAAATGCCAACCTGTTTCCAGATCCAAAACCCTGGCCCATTTGTCTTTGAAATCTGGCATTTGGAAGCTGGACCCCGATTTTTGAGTGTTGAGCATCCAAATGGAATTGAGCTGAAAGCAAGAGAGCTTGTTTGAATTCCAGCCCCCCCCGAGGAGCTGGGCAGTGAAAATGCACCAGGTGATTCCTCCTGCTGTTTTTGCTTTGAAAGAGGGGTGTCACCCTCCCCTCCTCATTCCTGCCCTAATGAAGCTCTAGAAATTCAGGTTCTGCAGATATTTCACTATTCCTTGGTTCTCCTTCACATCCCGAGCTGTTCCACCTCTCTGACCAGTAACTCTGCCCCTCATGCTCGCTCTGAAGGAGCCAAAGGGGAGCTTCCAGCTCTTCTGGTTTTGTTGGTCCCCTGGTTGTTCGAGCTGGTTGGGGGGATGAAGTTGGTCTGTCCAGTGGAAGGAGAGTTAATTTTTGCTAATGAACACAAATTTGGGGCAGGATTGATGTTTTTCTTCCCCACGTCTGTGATGGGCTCAGGTGAAGATGCAGTGTCTGGCTGTGGGTTGAGACTCCTCCTTTTGGTGGGAATTATGCGGTTGCTTGAAAAAGTTCTACACTCTGCTGCAGAAAACCTCATTTCCTTAAGGAAATGGTGCTAATGGTCCATCTGGGATCACACGATATTCCAAAGCTGTGATGAGGGGGTGAGAAGAGGGGGAAGAAGATGAGGTGGGAAAGATGTGTCTGACCAGGTACCACTTCGGTGAGGATGAGAGGTGTGGGAAAGCACTTGGGATGGGGGAGGT
>JAOWAV010000015.1:3865638-3876359 GCA_028571045.1 Scolopax bukidnonensis | reverse complement strand
GTGGGAAAGATGTGTCTGACCAGGTACCACTTCGGTGAGGATGAGAGGTGTGGGAAAGCACTTGGGATGGGGGAGGTTGCTGGAGGAACTGGGGACAGCCCCGACTTTATTGCCAATTGAAAACCAGAGTGTTTACCCATGGGCCCCGTCCTGGAATGTTTTGTCTTTGTTTCTTCCTGCCTAAACCTCCGAGCTCCTTCGAGACCTTCACTGGGTGAAGGAGGAAGGGAATTTATGCCAGCAGAGAACAAGAACCTCCAGTGGCAGTGGAATTTTGCGATCCGTATTGCCATCATCTCGGAGGAGGTTGTCATGGTGACTCGAGGTGTCAAGAGACTGCTCTGGAGCCGGGAGCAGGGGAGCGAGACACCGACGGAGGGAAGTGGGGATGGAGGGGGGGGAGACACAGGGTGAAAGGAGGAAAAAGTTGACAAAAGTGCAGGAATGAATAAGGAGAGACGAATGGGATGGGATGGGGAGGAGAAAAGATTGAAAAGAAAGCTCTGCGGGGAGATTTGTGCTTTATTCCCTTCTCTGTATGGACCCGCCGGGCTGGGATGAGGGGGACTAGGGGGTCTGGGATGGGCTTTCCAGGTTTGGGAGGCAGCAGTTTTACAGCTTTTGCCCCAAACGCCCATGAAATGAAATGGGGGCATGAAAATGGGGATGGACAGAGTTTTTTTTGGGGGGGCAGACAGGGCATCTTCATCATCCCTGTGGGCAGGGCTTTGCAGGGATGTGCCAACTCTCTTTTCTCCCTCTTTTTGCACTCTCCCCTCTTGGCAGCCTCCGCCGAGCCCCCTTTTCCCGAGCACTAAATCTGCAAAGTAAACCCCAGCGAGAGCACTTTCCAAGGGCTGGCGGCTATGACAGATGTTATTTTATGGAACACGGCACCAGAGATGTGAAATACATAGTTCATAAATGTCAGGAGGAAGGAAGCAATATCCTGGATTGAGGTCGTTTGACTTTTTTTCTCTCTTTTTTTTTTTTTTCCCCCTCTTTTTTGTTTTTTTTTCCTTCTCCCGTCTCTTGTGAAAGCATCTTTCCAAGTAAACAGCAATCCTCCAGGCCTGGCTGCCATTTGGAGCGAGGAGCAGTTTGCTTTGGAGAATGCGCCGGCACTTGGGGGAAGTGGTGGTTGAACGTGCAGCACATCTGAATGTTGAAAAGGATATTTTCTTTTCTTTTCTTTCCTCTCTCCCCGCCTCTTTGCAACATCTGTCTGAGAAACTCAGTGGCAGGAGATAAGGCTGAGGCTTTTCTTAATTGAGATCTCCAGGGAGGGCACTGCAAGTGTGTGTCTGTGGGAAGAGAATACCTATGTGTGTGTCTATATATCTATATATCTATATGCATATGGAACTGCAATTAATTAGGCCTCTGTTCAGTAAGAAGCAAGCATTTCTAAAAAGCTGGATGGTTAATGCTGGTTTTTCCTCCTCTGGATGCTCTTGTGGTCTGTGTTAATATTCAGCAGCTTAATTTCTAACCCCTCTATCCCCCCCCCCACCCCGAGCCCCAGACCCCGGCAGCATCCCCTGGCAGTGATTTTTCCTGGCAAACTACTCCTCCCGCCCTCTGCCCCAGCTGTGGGGGGAGTTCCATCCAGAACCAGAGCTGACAAATCCCAGCCCCTCCTCCCCTTCTCTAAAGTCGGTGGTTTTTAGTAGAAGGGTGTCAGAAAGCATTAGGCAGCTGGGGAGGGCAAGGGGGGGCAGCCTAATGTCACTCACATCTGCCCGCCTGTCTCTGCCGAGCATCCTCCGCCTGGTGAAGTGCTTGTCCACCCAGGCATGGGCTGGGAAGCCAACAGATGTGGCATTTAATGCTAATCCCCAGTGACTGGCCTCCCCCCGGCTCCCTGGGCTGTCACATCTGCTCAAACGGGGCTGGCCAGAGCTGGCACAGTGGGGGTGATGATGCTGGCCACGCCGGCCACCAGCATCCGAGGACCACGTCCTGGGATAAAGGATACGGCGGCATCATCATCTCTGGCATTCGGCGTTTTGCCTTCATTGCTTACCCAAAACATCCCCTCAGGTCTCAGAAGACACCGCATCCCTGAGATTTTTGGAGCAAGGGCAGGGGGGGTGTCGCGAGGCAACCCGTCAGATTTTTATTTCAGAGCCGGGGCGAAAAAAAAAATATCTTAAATTTCCTTGTATTCTCGCCGCAAAGCTACTTTGGGCTGGAAAATAGGCCAATTTCCACCTTATCTAATGCTTCCAGCTGTGATGTGAAAAGCTCAGAGGGGAAAAAAACTGCATCTCTCACGTTATCTCTTAACTGCAAAGTTTAATTATCCTCGGCTGCGCTGCCGAGACGTGGCCGTGCCCGGGCTGCTCCGAGCTGGGGACAGTGGCACGAGCAGGGGCTGGGGGTGGCACCGGGAGCTCAATGTGTCCATGCCAAGGGAATAATCACTGAATTTTGTTGCTGGAATGGGACAGGCAGGAATACTCCCCTTCCTCCTCCCATGAGCTCCAAGTTTCTGTGATGAGGAGCACAAATTTCTTCTCTTCTTGGTCCCCAAGCTCTGCGTTTTGTGCCCCCACGCACAGAAACCTGGGTGGGATCCCTTCGTAGAGATGTCCATCAATTATTCATAGGAGGAATATATTCATTTTGCTCTTAATTTATTCACCATTAGCTTCATGGTAAATAGACAAAAAGAAGAAAGAGAAGATGCACAGATGTGGATGGAGATATTGAATAACTCTACAGAAATAAATCCACTAAAGAGGGGGCAAATGTTAGAGAATGTGGTAGGGAGAAGATGAGAGTTAGAAGAAATAAAAAGCTTTAATCTAAGCAGGGCTTAAATACACTTGCAAATGTCAGCTCCTTAATAGCTTGTCCTAAGTCTCAGCATGTTAGAAAATACAAATGATGGAGAGATCCTTCTCTCCTTCCCATTAGCTAATGTCATTAGTTTTATACCTCTACATCTGTTCTCCCTGATTGCAGCTGGCCTCTTAGGTGGTTGGTTTGGACAATATTTAATTCATTAATTTCTCTTTGGGTGAGGCTTTCTTCTTCCTTCCCCTTCTTCTTTCCCCAAACTCCTCTTATTTCCCTCTAGGATTCTGTAAGAAATTGAATTCTTGCAGCCGATGCATTCAGAAGGGCTGGGGAGCAATACGGTGTGATGGCTTGTTTTTTTGTTGTTTTTTTTTTTTTATTTTATTTTTTTGGATTTAACAATCCGCTCTGCTTTGGCGACTTGTGATATTGCATTAATGAAATATTTAATGCAAACAGTAATGGAGGGAAACCGGAGGAGTTTTGCTCCTGGATTTCAATTTAGCCAACCCCTCTGCCGGGAGGTCTCTGCGCAGCCTGAAAAATGAGGGCAACGCTCTTGGAGCCGGTGGGATCTCCTCCTGCCTGGTGAGGATGGGGGTGAAAGGACCATGTGTGCCCTGGTGCAGGCAGGGAAAAGCTGTGCCGGGTCCCTTGGTGGCACTAAAAGGTCTGGTGACAGACTTTTTAGCAGGGCCTGTTGCGATAGGACAAAAAGTGATGGTTTTATACTAAAAGAGGGGAGGCTGAGACTGGTTATAAGGAAGGAATGTTTTCCAATGATGGGGGTGAGAGCCTGGCCCAGGTTGCCCCAAGAAGCTGTGGCTGCCCCATCCCAGGAGGCCAACAGGGCAGGTTGGAGGGGGCTTGGAGCAACCTGGTGTGGTGGGAGGTGTCCCAGGGGGATTGGAACTCAATGATCTTTAAGGTCCCTCCCAACCCAAACCATTCTGTGATTCTCTGGTGACAGCCTCACACGTGCTGTGCAAGTGCCTACCCCATTGATCACGAATTTGGGTTGGCACCTTTGGGTGCAGCCTGGCTGTACGGAGACCCCAGGTCTCTGCAGGAAGGGAAAATGGGTGAGGAGACCCCTCAACTGTTGATGAAATCTCTTTTCCATTCTTTTTGCTGCTCCAGCTGGGGTTTGGCTGATCGGCTGTAGTGGTGTTAGGTTGGATTGCCCTATTTTTTTTTTTTTCCTGTCTCTGTGGCATTTTTTGTGTATTTGTCAAGGACACCACTGTTTAGGGGAAAAAAAAAAACAACCCACACCCGCTAAACCCAAAATACACAACACTTGAAAGACTGAAAGATCAAGATCTCTGTCATCTAAAGGAGTAAACTAACAGTGTGATTGCAAAAAGCCCCCGTGAGGATCCTATCTGTCATATCACTGTCAGCTTTGTACTAAACATCCATTAAAGAGCATTTACATGAAAAACAGGCAATCTCCTCTCCAATCAGGAGGCAGCCTAATCCTACCAGCAAATTGATCTCGGGCCAGAATGGTCTGGTCGAAAGCAATGAGATCTTTTCTTCCCAAACCTTCCCAGACCTTTCCAGGGGTGAGAGCTCCAGGAACAGGGGGCTGTGTCCCATCCTCCTTCCCAGCTCGGCCCCAGCTGGGGTATGGCATCCTCTGGGATGATCTAATTCTTCCCTCGCTGGTTGCACCAGTACACAAACTGGGAATGAGGGTCCGACACGCTCTTTACACCAGTCTTGCTCCTAATCCCCCAAAATTGATTCCTTCCCCCTTGTGAAAGTGCTTAGAATCCCTGAATGAGGGATCCATGAATGAAAATCAGTGATCAGCCCTTAAACTGGGAGCCTGCACATTGTGCTGCTTTAAAACCAGTATCCCCAAGGCTGTGATTGATGGGAATTCTGGCATTAACAACCAAGACACTGGATTTCCTGATGCTCCAGCGTTATGCATCCCCAGCAGGGATGCTCTGCAGCTCGGGATTTCACTGAATTTTAATCCTCCTGAAATCACTTGTTCTGACCCCTTTTAGAGACTCTCTTTGGGGCCCTTGGCTCTGGCCGGGGAGGTTTGCAGCCTCTGGTCACAGCTTGAAAGCCCAGGTGTAATGCTCTGAGAGTCTTGTAAAATTAAATTGCGCCTGTAATTAATGGGAGTGTGGAAAAGCTCATCATAGCACCTTGGAGGAAAAACCCACAAAGGTCCCTGGTAGGTGAGGGTCTTTATTCGCTACCCACGGACACGTTTTGGGGGATTTTAAAGCCTGGCAAAGGGAGCCATGGCCAGTCCTGGTGTCTGGAAGCTGAAGGCAACCAAGCTCTAATTGAAATAAGATCCACACTCTCATCTGGCCTGGTAATTAATCATGGGGCCCATTACCAAAGGTCAGCTGCCTGATTTTTTTAAATACACAGCCTAACTCCATCTACAGGCAGTTGTATTTGAGGTGGGAATTACCGGGTGAATTTATATGGCCCTCATTACGCCGGATGTCAGGTTAGGTATGGGAAACAGCACTTTTTGGCCTTAAAAATGACGAATCCGTGAAATCCAGACCAATTCTACTGAAGGTCAAGCCCATCTCTTTCAACCTCAGGCCCTGCAGCTCATTGTCCCTTCCGGTTTCGGGTAGGAAAGGGATGGGAGAAAGCGAGGAGCTGAGATTTTGCCGGCTCCGGGGGGCGTCAGAGCCCCTGTTGTGGTGTCACCCATGGGATCGGGTGGTGGCAGCGAGGGGTGACAGCGGAGCCATGCATGGGAGGCAGAGCATCAGCTGAGGTGCTGGAGGACTCGGTGCTGAGTGACAGGGAGTTAGAAAGATGCTCTGAGAGAGAGAAATGCAGGATCTCCCCTTCTGCGGGGGATCAGGGAAGAGGCTCAGGAGCAAAGAAACAAATCTTTGCCTGTTATTAATGAAAAAAGAGGGCAAAAAGTGCTGGCGACGGGGCTCTGCGTAGAAAAGTCGATGCCTCTGATGAGCTCTTAACGCTGAAAGGAGCTGAAATTTCTCCCCAAAGCCTTGGGAGTTTCAAATGAGCTCCTAGCACCGTGATGATGACACGTAACCAGGGGTTTGGGTAGATTTGATATGGGTTTTTTTTGTATCGCAATCGTGTCGTTTTGTGAGGCTACATGCAAACACCTTGTGAAATATCCCCACTTTTGGAAGGTGCTGGGGATGCTCTGGAGGGAAGGGATGGGATGAGCAGAGGCGTCGACAGAGCCAGATGGCACCACCAGCATCCTCAGCTCCTCCGTAGCAAGGCTGGGATTCAAATCCAGCTTTCCAGGGTCTGGTTTCAGCAACGTCTTGTTGCTCAAGGCTACTTGTGGGGAGCGCTCATGGGTGGTTTCCATATTTAGGGAAAAGCAAACAAAAATAAAGCGTCGTCTTCTGCCTCTTGTTCCCAGTTTGGGCTCGAAGCAGCAGCTCTCACACGTGTGTGCTGCTCACCAACAAACCATCCGAGCCCAAAAACCTCCTGACAGTCAGTGCTCAAAGAAAAAATGAGCTGGAAAGCTGGGAATTGTTCAGCAGAATAAATCAGCCACTAACTTAAATAGTTCCATGGAGAGGGAGGTTAATACACGCGCTGCAGCCAGGCACGGGGCTGAGGTATTTACAATAGAACGTTGAAAGATCACAGTCCACCTCTCCCTTCCCCACGGCCCAGGGGGAAGTTTCCATCTCCCTAACAAATACTGTGTCTTTACAGAGCAGGCAAATTATTCCAAATGGCTTTTGTGGAGTCACGGTGACATATGTTGAAACATATTTCCAAGATGATGGGAAGACTGCAGGGGAAGCAGGAAACTCTTCCCCCTCTGGAGGAGATGCTCTTAAAACTTGCTGGGAAAAATCTGCTGCAAATGTGTCCAGGGCAGAGCGTGTGATGGTGTAAATCTGTGGAACTCCAGGGCCAAAGCTCCAGCAAAACACGGGGAGCTTCGCCCACATCCCTTGAAGGTGGAGCCTTCAAGGTTCAGATTTATACCAGTCTCGGAAAAGACCCGTCATTTGCAAGAGAATATTTCTAGGTTTAGAGAAAAAGATGGATTTTGTCTGTTAACTAGGAAATTAGGCTAGAAAAACAAACACTCTCTGCTTTTATCACTGTAATACTGGAGACTCATTAACTCCTTTGCTGAGTGGAGGCTTTAATACAGTTTCTCCATCAGAATGCAGTTTCTTTCCTCCTTGGTTTAAAACAACCCCCATTCCAAACAGTGCATATTGAAGCCAGCAATCCCATCTCCTTCCTATTCATTACAATATCTAAAGAGGGTCCCTTCTCCTCCAGGAGCTGAGTGTTAAACCCCCTTTCCTGGAAAAATCCAATGAGAAAAACCATCCAAGTTCCCTTGGCTTGCGTGTTGTGTTGAGGACTCAAAACTTCATCCCATCAGGGACATTTTCACGGCGAGTTTTCTTGGGGTTGAAAACCAGATATTAAATCCCAAAAGCCCAGTAAAGAAAGGCTGTGAGCTGGGTTCCTCTCCCTGCTGAGAGCTCCAGAGTCAGGAGTGACACAGGAATAGGCTGCCCAGGGAGGTGGTTGAGTCACCATCCCTGGACGTGTTTAAGGGTTGTTTAGGTGTGGTGTTGAGGGAGAACTTTGTAGAGTGGGGTTGATGGTTGGACTTGATCATCCCAAGGGTCTTTTCCAACCTGAAAAATTCTACCAATCCTTATGTCCGTTATGGAAAATGGGGAATTTCTTCTGGTACGTGGCTGCTCCGTAAACCCATGGTTCACATGCAGATGCCCAGGGACTCCCAGTCCTTGGGGATGGCTGATGTGAGTCCCCTGTCACTTGACTCGCTGTCAAACCTCCTCTCCATGCAGGAAGTGAAATTATGAGGTGTCTCTCCAGGAGGGGCTGGGAGTGAGAGTGTCAGGAGCTGTCATTGCTGTTCTCCAGAGCAATTTGTCTGCTTTGGGTGGCTGCCAGGCAACCTCTCTCTGACAGTGCTGTTGGGGTTGTTAGGAGAGGTGAACAACTCCTGTGTCTGGTCCTGAGACATCCCTTTTCCACCCTGGGGAGTCCTTTCTCCACCAGACTCCCCCCCCAAGGCTGCCACTGCGTCTTTAATAATGAAATCTCCTCCGAAGCATTTTCCTCAGAGCCACAGGGTTTTCTGCTGGGAACTCCGTGCTGAGCTGCGTCGGGGATGTCTCACTCATTTTATCTTGTTTCCCTGCACTTGCTCATTCTTCACCTGATGGACAGATTTTGCAATGGTTTATGTCATGGCCAGAGTGAGAAGGGGACCAGGAGCTGGTCAGGGCAGAGAAGCTGCTGACTTTTTATGACAGACCAAGGCATTTTGTTTCCCAGCCAGGCAGCAACACAGTTCAGATGTTTCTTTCTGCATCTTTCTGAGGGAGGCAGCCCTGGTCAGAGATTCATCTAAACTTCCTTAGTCCCAGGTTCAGCAGAAGTATTTAAATAGATTTCCTCCTCTGCCCTGCACTGGGGAGGCGACAACTGGAATCCTGCATCCAGTTCTGGGCTCCCCAGTTCAAGAGGGACAGGGAACTGCTGGAGAGAATCTGGTGAAGGGCAACCAAGATGCTGGAGGGATTGGAGCATCTCCCTTGTGAGGAAAGGCTGAGAGAGCTGGGACTCTTGAGCCTGGAGAAGAGAAGGCTGAGGGGAGACCTTATTGATGCTTCCAAGGATCTAAAGGGTGGGTCGACGGAGGATGGAGCTGGACTGTTCCCAGTGAGAGGATGAGGGCCAATGGGCACAAGCTGGAAGGTGGGCAGTTCCACTCCAATGTGAGGAAGAACTTCCTTGGGGTGAGGGTGTCAGAGCCCTGGGAGAGGCTGCCCAGGGAGGGTGTGGAGTCCCCTTCTCTGGAGATCTTCAAGGTCTACCTGGATGCTCCTGAGTGCTGTGCTCTGGGCAACCCAGCTTTGGCCGGGGAGTTGGACTGGATGGTCTCTAGAAGGTCCCTTCCAATTCCAACAATTCTGTGATTCCACGATTGCAAGATACCTAAATCCACTGGATGATGATGTTTCTTGTTTGCATCACGGTGGTTTGGTGTTTTTTTTGGCACACCAGGATGTTCATGTTCAAAGTTTGGTGTTGGATTTTCTTCCCTGCACATGCTCTGGAGAAAACCCATCATTTCTGTGTGTGTATAATCAAAGAAACTCTTCTCTGATTAACGTACAGTATCCTTAGGGAAGGGAAGAAAAGAAAAAAAAAAGGAAAAGAAAACAAAGAGAAATTGGACCCAAGATCTTTCCACGTAGTGCTCAAGGCAAACAAATAAAGGATGATAGATAACCAAATACAGGAGAGGAAATTGTGCTCTTCTCTTCTCTAACAGTCCCACAAAAGGCCCATCTCTCTGGTTTCCTGGTAATTACCAGCCTCTCTGTCAGTGGGTTACCTTATATTAATTAACATTATTTATTGCTGTTGGCAGAGTGACTGCTACAGTAAATCAAGCAATTAGCAGCCTCGCATATTGCACTCGGAAGAGGAGTAACCAGGTGCCAGAAAGGATTTACTTTCTGCTTCATGTTTTATTCACGGGCTCTCCCTTTCATGTTGCATTTCTCCCTGGCTGCCCCGCTGGAGGAGCACTGGGCTCCTCGCATCTCCTGCAGCCTCCGTGTCCCCAGCTTGGCCAAGGAAAGGGTCACCACAGCATTGGGGTGAGGGTTTCCTCTCCTCTAAGGAGGGGAAAAAGTTCACATTTTTACCTGCTGGCAAAATGCTAAGTTAAATTGCAATCGCTTGCAATAGATAAGAAACAAAACGTGCCTGGTGAATTCTGTATTTTACTTCTATTTCTTTTCGATGTGCGGAATTGTAAAAAGAAACTGAAATTTCCCCGTGCCAGAGTTAATTTTTCTGCTCATGAGTCTGGTGGAAAATGATCTTTGATAGGACGGGTGGGATCCTGGGCTCTCTCCTCCCCACCACCCAGCTCTGCCATGCCCTGGGGACTGACCCCCACAGCGCTGTGGGAGCTTCCTGGGGGGTTCAGCCCTTCTTCTCCTGGCTCTGTCACAGCTCCCACCAAACCCTCGCTGCCTTGTCCTTCTCCTCCACTGAGCTGTGTGGGTTTTCTGCTGCTTTGTGCCTCCCCAGCCTCCCTGTCCCTCTCCATCAGCGTTGAGCATCCTCGCTCAGCTGGTCGATGTTGGTGCCAGACCTTGAAGGTCTTGAGGCTGTGACGGAAAAAGCCCAGGGCTTAAAACCTTTCCCTTTCCATCTCCTGCTCCCTGTGTGACACTCTGCAGGTGAGGAACAGGCTGTCCTCAGCCAAACGCCCACTCTCCTGCGACATTTGAACAGTTTCCTGAACACTTCTCCAAGAAGTCCTCGTAGTGAAAGGAGTGGTTTCCCTTGGCTCCCTTCCCAGACCAACCCAAACAGAAGGACGCTGACCTAAGGCTGTTAAACACTTTGATGTATGGCCGTGCCTCCTTAAGTAGAAGATCCATATTCTTAAACTAAGCTGCCGTGACACGGGGACATTATGAACTCTCTGAACCAACTGAATCCCTACAAATGAGCCATTAGTTGGCTGTACGGCACATTGGCTCCCCACGCCGGAGGGGGCTCCTGTTAAATAAGACAATCATTGCTGTCCACACGCCCGGCAGGCTGCTCTGTGTTCATTTTAATGCAATTTGTCTTGTTCCCCCCTACCTCCTCCCCTTTTCCTTGAATGTGGTGGCCAGAGAAGCCCCACGCCACCGCGCTGGGGGAGGCTGTGGGTTTATTCTGCTCCGTGACCATGGGTTGGGCAAATTTCATGCCACAGGAGGAACCAAACGCCTTCCTCTTCTGATTTTCCTTGAGGAAAACCCCACTGTCACACCGCCTTCCATCAAAACCCAACTTTTATCACCCCTGATGGCAAATACTCTGCACTGCTCCTAAGCCAACCCCCAGTAAAC
>JAOWAV010000015.1:3855008-3865538 GCA_028571045.1 Scolopax bukidnonensis | reverse complement strand
CCTTCCATCAAAACCCAACTTTTATCACCCCTGATGGCAAATACTCTGCACTGCTCCTAAGCCAACCCCCAGTAAACCGCTCCTGAAAGGTCTTATCGGGCATCAAAACTCTATCGAGGAGGGGCTCTGGGGTCCTTTCGAGCTCCTGAGCATCCTATGAGCACCCCAAATAAATGATTCTAGCAAGGCCCCTTTTCCAGCTGTGCCATGTGGCAGGTTTGAAGAGCAACATTTCAGGGATGTTCGCAAGCTAAAAAAATAGAAAGAAAAAGCAAAAGCGGATAAAAAACCTGAACAAAGGCATACCATAAACCCAAAAGATTTCATTGTAAGGAGGTAAAACTTCTCTGCCCAGTGCTCGCCAAGAGCCCCAGAGGGTATCTATGAATTTCTCTCTCCGACGGGCGCCATCTCTCCTCGCTCTTAAAGTTTTTGCTCCCTTGATGGATGAAACCTGCCTTGCAGAGCTGTCTGCACGCAGACGTGTGAACCGGAGGTCATCGTTGCGGGGAAGGGAAAGTTTCGGGTAATTTATTGCAGGGGAAAGAAGGGGAAGGAGGAGCCCAACCCCTGAGAGTGGTGGGTGTCATTACAGATTTACTCCATCACCTCCTCTGGAGCCTCCTCCGAGGAAATTCTGGTCATTTGGAAACTGAAGCAAAATATTTGCTCCAGGGGATTATTCTTTAAGGGACTGTCACCGCAGTGTTAGTGATGGGAGCAGCACGAGGAGGAGGTCCTCTGTCTGCCTAGATCAAGGCACAGCAGATACGTGTTCTCGAGGCATCGGTTGACTGCTCTTTAGACAGTTTCCTTTCCACCCGAGAGGGAAACTTTTTGGCAACATTTTAATTTGGTTTACAGGGTTTCAGAGATCTCTCCTCTGCTGCAGCCCACTGGGATTGATAGAGGAGCTGCCCGTGTCCAGGGCATCTCCTCAGAAAGGGTTTTTTTCTCATAAGCTGGCAAGATATCTTCTGTTTCTCTGAAATTTGAACGTTTTTTCCTCATTAAAAATTGAAGAAAAAAAAATAATTGGGTACCTCTCGATGATCATTACCCAAATTTTTTAATGTACCTTGTGAATAGTGAATGGGGCTGTTGTCCTCTCCATGGGTAACTCCCAGCATCAGGGGTAGGAGAAAGAACTGGCCCAATGTAAGGAAACAGAAAAACAAAAAAATAGCTCCCCGTCTCTCTTCATTTCTGGTGAAGGATTAAGGATTTGGAAGACTGGTTTGCAAATGCCAGGCGGTGTCTCACCCTTCTCTTTTCATGTCAGGTCACCCAGGGGGTTGAGAGCATGGGGATGGGGCAGAGAGGGGCCATGGGTCCCATCCTCTGCCCCATCCAGGGGAGGGTTTGGGATGCTCTGGCTCCTCTGGGGCCAGTCCATCTGGCACCAAAATCAAGTAAGAGCATGAGTCAGGGAGGAGAAACAGCCCTGGTCACCACAGAGTAGAGTCAAGCTTGGTCAACCTGCTGAAACCCAAACTGGGTTATTTCAGCTGAAAAGCAAGGAAGACCCATGAAAGGCAAAGTATTTGCCTTTATTTTATTCTGATTTATTTGTTGCTGGGATTCCTAACAAATATAAGCTTGCACAGCAATTAAATTACATTTAATTTGATTACATTAGAGCTGAGGGAAGCACTCTTCTCCCTCTCCAGTGTAGGAAAAGAGAAATGAAACCTTTCAAGAAAAAAAAACATGACTTGGGCTTGGAAATGCAAAAAACCCCAAATTTATCTAGATGAAGAAAGGGAGATGTAATGAACTTCAATCGAGCAGGAAGCCTTGAGAGAGAATCAAAAGTTTGGGGGATTCATTGGAGGACATAATTGCAACATGTATATTGATTTTACAGAGATAAGAAAACAAATGTTTGTGGAGATTGGACTTAGTTTATTACATTTATTTCCCCACAGAGTTGATGTTTCTCCATTAGAAAAAAAAAAACCCTGATGTTCTTAAATGCATTGTTTTTTCAGAGTTACTTATTAGGTTATTGCCTGATCCCACTGGCTCTATCTTTTTGCAAATTGGTTTGTCTGGAAGAAGGTTACACTGTTCAGGCAGCTTGTGAAGCATCTTTTTTTTTCCTTTTCTTTCTCCCCCCTTAATTGTTTGCATTAAGGGGCTGGGATCTTGCTGTGCCCATTGCTCCTTGGGACCTCGGTGAATTGACTCCTTTGCTCAAACACTTGCCAAAGCCCAGGGAATGGGTCAGTCCTGCCTGTGTGTAGTGGGAATGTCCCTAAAACCACAGAATCACACAGTGATATGGGGTTGGAAGTGACCTCTGGAGATCATCTCCTCCCACCCCCTGCCAGAGCAGGGCCACCCAGAGCAGGTCCCACAGGAACGGGTCCAGGTGGGATTTGAATGTCTCCAGGGAAGGAGACCCCACCACCTCTCTGGGCAGCCTCTGCCAGGGCTCTGACACCCTCAAAAGTCAAGAAGTTCCTCCCCATGTTTAGGTGGAACTTCTTATACTCAAGTTTGTGCCCGTTCCCTCTTGTCCTGTCCCTGGGCACTGCTGAGAAAAGCCTGGCCCCATCCTCCTGACACCCACCCTTGAAGGATTTAGAGGTGTTGATCAGATCTCCCCTCAGTCTTCTCTTCTTCAGACTAAAAAGCCCCAAGTCCCTCAGCCTTTCCTCATAGGAGAGATGCTCCAGGCCCCTCATCCTCTTTGCAGCCTCTGCTGTCCCCTCTCCAGCAGTTCTCTGTCCTTCTGGAACTGGGGAGCCCAGAACTGGTCCCAGTGCTCCAGAGGTGGCCTCCCCAGGGCAGTGCAGAGGGGGAGGATGATCTCTCTTGACCTTCTGCTCACACTCTGCTTGAAGCCATTTGGCCTTCTTGGCCAAATACTCCATCTTTTCCCTTTTTGATGGGATGATGAGAGAAACTGAGGCAGCAGCAGGGAAAACCTTCGCACACCCGCGTTCCCCATCCGTGGTACCCATCCTCCCCACCCCCATCTCCCACATCGCCATGAAACAATGCTGGAAAAACCTAATTTAAGAGGTGAAGGTTCCTTTTTCACTCATCCCCGTGACGACTTTGGCCGTGTTTGTTATTCAGCGCTAATCCCAAATCTCCTGGTAGTTTTTTCCAGGGCTCGCTCATACCGTGGCTTAATCACAGCCCCGGCGCCGCTGCCTGTGTCGGCGAAACACCACTTCCAGGTCTGATTGATTGGGATTTAAGTTCTGATTTCTCTTAGAGCATAATCAGGCCTGAATGGGGAGATTTTTACAGTGACAATTAAAATAATGAAAGTGAACTTTAAATGACATTCAAACACTGTCACCTGCTACCGGCTCCGCTCTCCCCTCTGCATTCTGGGAACTGCAATTTTAAGCATCATTCACTGCAGGGTGATTACAGCTGCATCTATTCAGCGAGTCGAGCTAAAATACTGCAGCAGCCTGAAAGGAAGCGTTTTCAGGTGTCAGGACCCGCCACTGCGCCTGATTTCCAGGAAAGCTCAATATTTTGAGCGCGTGATGGGGGCTGCATACTTACAAAAACCTGGAGCAGACTCTGGATTAGTTTTCTCTTTGTGGCATTTACAAATTGTAATGAATTCCTATTATGTTTGTGGCGTATAATAGTAAGGGGTTTATTGATTTACAGATCATTATTTTACTATACATCCAGACAAGAGCAACCCGTGGAATTACTCATGTGTCCAGGGGCTGATCCAAAGCCTTGTGTTATCCATTCTGGATCTGGATAAATCAAAGCCCAGCGTGAACAAGCTGGAGGTTGAGGGTCAATGAGAAGCAGAGGGTTCTCTCTGGTGCGTGGTGTGCTCAGGGGTCAGGTGTGTGGTCCCTTTCAGACCCTGCCAAGCACCTGATGGGACCTGGACGCTAAAGAAGGTGGCAGCGACAGGCTGTGCCCCAGGGCTGGGTGGGAAAGAGCAGGCAAAGCTTTCTGGAGAGACTGATGAGGCATTGCGAAGGGCGTAGGAGCAAGGTCTCAGTGAGGACCCCAGAATTTTGAAGCTTGCACCTCGTCCAGGTGACTTGGTTACGATTTCTCATCCCTCACTCTTCTTCCTGTCACCTCCTGGCAGGATCCGTCTCCTCCAGCCTGGGAAATGGGGCCGGTCAGGCACAGAAAGGCTCCCTCCTGGGCTTGTCAGCTCCTTTGACGAATTAAAAGGGTTCAAGGGAATCAGTGAAGCGGTGCTTGTACTTCAGCGCAGGCAAATAGGTACTCGGTGAGTTCTGGAGAGGGGTGAGTTCAAAGCCACGGCTCCCGAAGGCATGCACAGAGCTGCAGAGGAGCTGAGCTGTGAAGGAGGGTGACAGAAACCTCCTGGAATGGCTTTTTGCCCCATTCCATGCCTGAGCCAGGCAGGGACATGCCTTTCCAAAGCCGTCCTGGCAGCAGATTACTGCTCGGGAGGGATTTAGCCGAGACACTGTTCTTTCTGAGCTGCATATGCCAGGGATGTTGTGTTGCTGAACTCTTGCCATGTTTTGTCATGGGGCATCTCTGCCCTCTCCCCCAGCCAGAGGACCCACTGTGGACTTTATCTTCTGCTTGGCAGTAGGGGTGGTAGCTCCAAAAGGTTGTGAGGCAGCAGCCTGTCTTTGGTTCCCTGGGAATCTCCCATCCATCTGCTGCTTGGAGGTGATAAAGCTCTCTCTTGGCTGTTTCCAGCCCGTTGGTGTGTTGGTCTGGGAGCTGCAGGGATGCGAAAGCCCCGGTGCCTCCAGCCGCAACCATTGACCCAACATTTGCAAACCTTGTGGAGGACAAACCAAAAGGCTCTGCAGGGCTCCCAATCAGCTCAGACCTGCTGGGGCAGCGCTTTTGTCCCTGCTCAGGCTGCAGCTGATGAGGACACATGGTCTCTCCATCACCCTCACCCCCCTCGGCATTAAAATTCATCGCCGAGTCCTGCTTGCGCCTTTGATTTTGGTGGCTGTGCCTTGCTGAGGGACGACATGCTGTTCTATTCATTTGTTTTCTGATAATCTCTGCTGGTCTCCAAGGCTTCCTTCCCCCGGCTTCCCCTGCTGCCTGCTAATTTCCATCCAAATCAAGTGGGGCTCGTGGCTGCTCAGTGCACAGGGCACAGCTTTTAACCAGTTATCCCAGTTTGCTTTCCCAAGAGCATTCCAAGAGGATGCTTGAGAAGTTAGGAGGGGATGCTGCTTGCTGGGAGGAAGGGACCCATCTGGAGCACTGGGACCAGTCCTTGGTTCCCCAGTTCCAGAAGGACAGGGAACTACTGGAGAGGGGACAGCAAAGGGCCACAAAGATGAGGACGGGCCTGGAGCATCTCTCCTATGAGGAAAGGCTGAGGGACTTGGGTCTTTTTCGTCTGGAGAAGAGAAGGCTGAGGGGGGATCTGATCAACACCTCTAAATCCTTCAAGGGTGGGTGTCAGGAGGATGGGGCCAGGCTTTTCTCAGTGGTGCCCAGGGACAGGACAAGAGGGAACGGGCACAAACTTGAACGTAAGAAGTTCCACCATCTAAACATGAGGAGGAACTTGTTTGCTGTGAGGGTGGCAGAGGTGGTGGGGTCTCCTTTTCTGGAGACATTCAACCCCCCCCTGGACTGCTGTGGGTGGACCTGCTCTGGCAGGGGGTTGGAGGAGATGATCTCCAGAGGTCCCTTCCCACCCCATATCATTCTGTGATTCTGTGACAGAACCATCCTTATCTGCCATGAGCAAGGGAAAGCAACGTGTCCCAGCTGGCAGAGCCACCCCTGAGATGTCACTTTTAGAGGCAGAGGAACTGACTGTGATTCTTCACTGAGATTCACTTGCACGAGTCCTGGCCTTAGGAGCCTCCAAAAACAAGATGCAGGGACCTTGGGGTGGGACACGTACAGGTGTGTGAGTGCAGAAGGGCTGGGGATGCTGCATGTCAGCAGGAAGGAAAGCAAAGTCGATGGATGAAAACCCAATCTATTAGCATCAAAAATCAAGAGAGCGCAATTGCTGTGGTCTCCTATCTGCAACCGAGGCAGCTTTGCAGCTCTTCACTTCTAATTACCCACAGATAATAAGCGAATACAATGGTGAGGGATATTAGAATAATTTACTGTTCATCAAAGAAAAAAGATTGGAATCATTTGCCTTCAGTGTATCCATTTCTGTAACGAGGATCCTGCCCAAGAGACCGTCCAATCAGCCCCTTCTGACAACCCTTGCCAAAAATCCGTTACAGCTATTAGCAACAAAGTTATTAGCTGGTAATTAACTCTGTAATTAACTTGAAGTGACTTCGGCAATCAACACCGAGATCTAATGTGAACATGTCGTTAAATCAAGTGCCATTAATGTGTGGAAAGATCTCTCCACGGTGGCTGCGATGACAACAACCCAAGGTTACCAGGCGGCTGGTTCGCTCGGTGCTGGAGGGTCCTGCAGGGAGTGGGACGGTGATGAGGGGGGTACAAAGGGGGTTGCAGAGAAGCCACTTTCTGTTCCTTCCCTAGAAAGGTCACCTAAATCCCAACACAGGCCTGGCCATCGTGTTTGTCATAGGCTTCTCCAAGAATCCCACGTTTTCCAACTTCTCCACCACTCTGGATGCTGTCTGCGTGCAGCCCCCTGGCTCTGGATGGGTTTTTGAGCTGAAAAGCACTGATTTTAATTCCTTGCATGAAGCATTACAGAATCACAGAATCCCATGGGGATGGAAGGGATCATCTCCTCCAACCCCCTGCCAGAGCAGGGCCACCCACAGCAGGTCCCACAGGAACGGGTCCGGGGGGGGTTTGAATGACCCCAGAGAAGGAGACCCCACCACCTCCCTGGGCAGCCTCTTCCAGGGTTCTGCCACCCTCAAAGTGATGAAGTTCTTCCTCGTGTTTAGATGGAACTTCTTAATGTTCAAGTTTGTGCCAGTGCTCCAGATGGGTCCTCCCCAGGGCAGGGCAGAGCAGAGGGGCAGGATGACGTCCCTCCACCTGCTGCTCACACATTGAACACATTTCTTCTCCCCCTTCTTTTTTAACAAAGATCCTCTCACCTTCCGATCTTCAGGCCAATTTTCTCCCCGGTCTGCCCTGCAGCACAACCAGACACTCCATCTCAAGTGGGTTTTATCCCTCCCAAGCTTCTCTCCTCCCTTCCCCATCCCCTTCCCTCTCCACCCACTCGCTCCCTGACACGCTTAAAAAAGACACAGTTGAGTCACGTTAATACCCCCCCGGCTCTCCTGAGTGAGAGTCGTTCTGTCTCGTCACGGATACAGAGGGATAGGGAACAGATTTGGCATTTAATAGAGCCATCCTCAAGGACACTGAGGCAGCTATTCAGGAACGATCAAATGACGGGTTTGAATATCAAACAGCAGCCCTGACAGCCAGGGAATCGGAGATCTCTTGCCGTACACCTGATATCCTAATCTGAAATGAGAATCTCGGGGGAGGCACGTCTTTTTCAAAGGGTGTTTTTTGTTTTTTTTAAAAAAAAACAAAAACAAAAAAAGAAGAAGGAAAAAAGGTAACTTTTCCTTTTGTCTTCAGAAGTTTAACAAAAGTGCATCCATTCAGAGAAATCATTTATCTCCAGCGGCAATCAGCTTAAATATGTCCCATTATCAAGCTGCCTGCTCCTGTACATCAGCAGGCACTGGTAGGACACGCGGCTGAGCGTGGATAACGTGCCAGTAATTACTTGTCTTCACAAAATAACCTCGGCTGAGGAAGAGGAGGGGCAGGATGGAGAAGCAGCTAAAGCCAAGAGAGACGGAGTGAGCGTAGGGAGGACAGGGAGAGGCAGGGAAAGGCTTCACCTGGTGGTCCCAGGGCTTGGTCCCGATGGGGCCACATGGGGCAGCATCACCCCAAAACATCCCCCTGCTCCTCCAGCCTTAGACTCCAAAAAAATATTGAAATACCTCCAACCCATGGGGCTGGTGAGATGTCCGTGGCTGGTGATGGACTCAGCATCTCCACCTGTGGTGCTCTTCTATTTTTGCAGATCCCCCTCGGATGAGGTAGGGCTCTGTGGGGTGGGAAGGGTCTGAATGCCCAAACCAGGACAGCAGATACCTGGCTGTGAATAGAGACAGACACACAGGCGATGGCAACCTTCCTCATTTCAAAAAACATGTAAGCAGGACCATATCTCCCTACCCTATATGTATATTCCTTGATATATAACTTAATAAAGCTTTATGGACCTAGGATAAGGAATCCATGCTGAATAGATGAACTGGGATTGAAATATGGTCCAATTAAGTCTGTAACAGGGCTGGCTTTGCTTTGAACATCCTCCAACTTGAAATGAAATCTCCACCGAAGGAGATAAATCAGCCAACATAAACCCCAACCCCGCTTCTGCTCCGCTTCCAAACGAGCAGGGATCAGCCTGGCACGTGATTTTTATTTTTTTTTCTTTTAGGGGGTGGGGGGTGAGGGGGAAGACAGATTCATATCGGGACGGAGCTGCTCGCAAGGTGTTTGCAGCCTTTTTCCCCACGGCGGGGCTCGTCCCCATCCTCTCCTCCTCTCCCTGCCAGAGCCCTTGTGCTCAGCCCCGCAGAAAGAAAACAAAACAGCAAATTGTTTTGCCGTCATGTTCCCCCAGCTGCAATTAGCACATTCATGCATTAGTTTTATTTCCCCTTATTCGGCGTCCTCTTTTTTTCTTTTTTTTTCTTTTTTTTTCCCTCTGCTGCCGCCGCTTCAAGAAAACGAGATTATTTTTAATTACAGTTTTACACTCGATTAATGAACATCAACAATGTGCTAATGAACGGGACTGCGGCACGAGGACATGATGTGCTTCCACAGCTTTCGAGGGGTTTCTGTAGGCATTATTTATCGCCGGGCTGCCCCTGTGGAGACCTGGAGATGGGGAAGGACAAAGAAGGCAATGTTATATTCTCCTGGATTGGGGCACACCAATTGCTGAGGATGCAGAAATCTGAAATGTCCCAAAGATTCGCCCAACGTGGTCCCGGGATGGGTCTGAGCATCCCAGTGGCACCGAGGAGGGGGCTGTTGGTGATGGCAATTTCTTACACCCCTTCATACCCCTGCAAACAGCTCAGTGTTAATGAAAGTTTTATCCCGACCTCATTCTGCATAGTTAAAAAAAAAATAATACCACTACTCTAATTTTCTGGTTCACGGTAATGTCACCCGTGGAGTTGGAGGCTTTGTTTTTCATCAAAACCAGCTTTACTCTCTCCCCCCAAATGCAAGAAAAGGTGTGGGTTTTCTGCATGTGGAAAAGGTCATTCCATCATAAAAACCTGCCGCCTGACATGCTGTTTTTATTGAGGTGAAAGGCAGAAGTATTGAAATTCTGCCAAGCCAAATGAAAAGAGAAAGCAAGCTCTCCAAAACAAATAGCAACCCTCCCGAACCTGTACAAAAAAAAAAAAAAACCAACCCAAAAAACCAACCCTGCACACACATTTCTGCAGGGGAGAGACAGTAGCTTTCGGAGCCTTTCGGAGCCAGTCCAGACTGGCCCAGCTCATCCTTCCCCAAGCCTTCTCCATCATGCCATCTTGGCTGAATTTCCACCCCTCTAAAAGGGAAAACTTATTTAAATTCTTATGGAAAACACCCCGTGCTGCAAGGACTTCATCCATCCTTCCTCCTGGTCTTTTCTCCTTGAAATCCTCCTTGGAAACCTCCCGCTCTTCCTTGGTTTGCGGCTCCGAGTTCTGGTTGCCACCGGGTGGGAAGGATGCTGTGTGGCTGCCGTGGGGCTGGCAGGAGGCTGCGGGAGCAGGAGCGGGGGATGGTGACCATGGGACCCCCCCGTGCCCTCCCCTCTGTGAGCCGAAATGGTGTATTAAATCCCTTTTGCTTCCCGGGTGCAGCCGGTGTAATTCGGTTCTCACTTTGTCAGAGAAAATCGGCTTTGGCCGAGCGTGGCGGTGCTGTCGGCGTAATTAGGCAGCGTCTTATGCTTGTCGTTACTGCTAAATTTAGGGGGTTTTGGTGTATTTATTACATGGCAGGTGTAACAATGACGAACCCTAGAAAGCCTGGATGTGAGGGGTCTCCTCCTGGCCATTGTCCCCTCAGCGGGTGCCTCACATTTGCTAACCTTTTAGTACAGGGTCTGTATCAACTCCTTATTTAATTAACAAGAGATACGAGATGAACACTGTGGAGGTGTCTCGTAGAGCTTTAAAGAGCCAGGAGCTATCACTGGACTCCTGATGAAAATCATAAAAGTATCTTACCTCCTCCTTATCCATCTCCCCCTGAGCTGAGGACATGTCCGTCCATAGAATCATACGGGTTTGGAAGGGACCTCTGGAGATCATCTAGTCCAACCCCCCCAAGACAGAGTGGGTCTACCCAGAGCACGTTGCACAGGAACTTGTCCAGGTGGAGGGTTTGAATGTCTCCAGAGAAGGAGACCCCACCACCTCTCTGGGCAGCCTCTGCCAGGGCTCTA
Source organism: Scolopax bukidnonensis (assembly GCA_028571045.1). Lineage (NCBI taxonomy): Eukaryota > Metazoa > Chordata > Aves > Charadriiformes > Scolopacidae > Scolopax > Scolopax bukidnonensis. Next base: position 3,855,127 of record JAOWAV010000015.1, on the reverse strand, counting down.
CCCCTCGCACAGCAAAGAACTTCCTCCTCATCTTTAGGTGGGACTTCTTATATTCAAGTTTGTGCCCATTTCCTCTTGTCCTGTCCCTGGGCACCACTGAGAAAAGCCTGGCCCCATCC
>JAOWAV010000015.1:3826088-3851187 GCA_028571045.1 Scolopax bukidnonensis | reverse complement strand
CCACCTAAAGATGAGGAGGAAGTTCTTTGGGGTGAGGGTGGCAGAGCCCTGTCAGAGGCTGCCCAGAGAGGTGGTGGCGTCTCCTTCTCTGGAGACATTCAACCCCCCCTGGACCTGTTCCTGTGGGACCTGCTCTGGGTGGCTCTGCTCTGGCAGCGGGTTGGAGGAGATGATCTCCAGAGGTCCCTTCCAACCCCATGGGATTCTGTGAGAGTCACCCTCCTCTCCTTCAGGACAGCATCAGCCCTTTTGTCCTTCTGAAACATTTATTAGCATCACCAGTACAATAATAATAAACCAACAAGGATAATGATAAGGAAACCAGCTCAGGATGAGCTCTGGGATCACTGGTCATTAGCTGTTGCTGACGAGGCTTTCGACAGCAGCCACTTTGCTCATGAGGGTGTTTTCCCCACGAAGCTCAAAAATGTTCCTTTTTTTATTTTTTTCACACCTTGACCATGTAAAATGCAGGGTCAGTGCAGGGAGGGGGTGTCTTGGGGGTTACCCAGGGCTTTTTCTGTGGGTCCTCCTGGCCCCTGCACCGTGGTCACTCCCCACGACCAGAAAAGGAGCATCTCTGAGCTTTGAGACCAACAATACATGATAATTACTAAATAGCTCAATATCTAACAGGAAATTACCTTGCCTTGCAGAGACAGCGCAGCAGCGTTGTTTAATTAAGACTATTATAAACTTGGATTACTGGTGCTGGGTTGTTTTTTTTTATTGGTATATATGAGTTTGTGAGGATCTGTTCTGGGGAAGAGAGGAATGGGTGAGGAGGGAAAACGAGAGCTATGATCTGTCTTCATAGCATCAGATAACTAAACAGATAAGGACTTTCTGCTGGCGAGGGCATTAGACACGGATGCTGAGCACCTGTGCTCTATTTCTGGCCCGGCCATCAAATTCCTCCAGGACTTTGACCCATTTACCCAGGGAGAAATGAAGCAGATAAAGCAAATCAGAGCTAATATTTCTCGGAGGGTGTGCGGGCAATGGAGAGGTTGCACGGAAGCTTTCTCCAAAGACCACAGAGATGATTTCCGAAGCAAGAGATGGCTCCAAAAGTTTATTTCTCTTGAAACAGTGCTTTTTTTTTGGGGGGGGAGCATTTCTCACAAGGTCTAACTGGAGCTGATGTGGGACACGGGGAGAAGCAGGGAGAGAGGAGCAAATGTCTTTGCTTTGGAGACAGGTGTCCAAAGATGTGATTGTAGAAAGGTCAGAGTTGGAAGGGATCTTAAAGATCATCTAGTTCTATCCCCATTGTGATGATTTGCCCAAGACCATCTGAGATACACCCAGCATCTCTTCCTGCGTGCTCAGCATCTTTTTCTGATCACGCAGCATCTCCTCCTGGGTGCCCAGCATCTTCTTCTGGGCACCCAACATTTCCTTCTTATCACCCAGCATCTCCTCCTGGGAGCCTAGCATCCTTTCCTGAGCACCCAGCACCTCCTCCTGAGCACCCAGCATCTCTTGCCCCACTGCTGGGTGAGAGCAGTCTCCTGCAGAGCTGGGCAGTGCTGGGATGCCGGGGGTCTGGGTGCTCCTCCTGATCCTCCCAGTCCAAGAAAATAAACACGTGAGAAATGAGCTTCAGACGCCCGAAGCAATAAGAGGAGGGTGGAGGGGAGCTTGGATGGAGTTCCCTTTTCCTCCACGTCTCGGGGGAAAAAAAACAAAGGCACTTCAGTGTAACTCAATTAATTAGTTATTGCTCGTACGGCACTTCTGAGATGTGAGGAGTGAGGCAAGAGCTCGGCGTTATTCCCGGTAACTCAGATGATCAATGTTGGGTGCAGGATGAGCCTCCGTGGGGAGTGCAGCCTTTTTGGGGGTGAAATGTCTCCTCGGAGCACAACTTGACCCGGGAAATGCATGTCTGGTGGGGAACACAGTGACCCTTTCTGAAGGATGAGGGGGATAAAAAGCATCCCCACGAAGAGCAATTCCCCAGCTGGGATGCGGCGCAGTGAAAGGGAAGGTGGAAGCAAAGAAAAAAGCAGTTGTTGCAGTTAATTGATTGAAGCTCCAATGTCTGAGCTGAATTCCATTCGCTTACATAAAACCTGTACGTCAGTGTAGGTGTTTGTATAAAACACCTGTAAAATCGTAGCATTTCCTTACTGCCTGGTGGGTTGTTACCAGACCTGAGTGGGGAAGGACTCTGCTTTCCCAGGCAGCGGCTACAAATTTTGATATTTGCTTTTCCTGCCTCAAATAAGGTTGTAAAAGTGAAATCTCAGAACCTCTTCAGCAGGTAGGAACCAAAAACCAGGAAGCAGCCTTTTTTTTTTTTTTTGGTCAAACAACTGGGTACATTTTTTTGTTTCCTGCCTGGCTTTTAATACTTCTTACTATCAATTAACATTTCAAAATGAAAAGTCATTCTCGGCTGAAAAAGCCGGAGGTCTCAATTTGAAAGCATCAGAGTTCGGTTTTCTGATTATTTCAGCTCTTTTCTTTTGTAACTGGGGGAGAATTCATTGAAACAGATCCTTTACAGTGCTGATTTCTGCTTCTGATAAAACAGTATTTTTTAATTAAAGGAAAAATTACCAGTGGTGAGGTTGGCTAATTTAAAGGGGGCCTGTTGCAGTGGTGGGGACAATGTGTGTCGAGGCAGACAGGCTTGAATCCACCCCTATTCAATGGCTGACACCATGTCCAGATGTAATTAAGATCCCAACTGCCCTAGAAATGCCTTGAACTATGGTAAATAATTCATATAGGGGAAAAAAAATTACTTCTCATTTAGAAATGAAAAAGAATGGAAAACTCCAGGTGAAGAATATGTCGGTCTTCTGGTGGCAAAGATGCAAGTGCTTTGATGGGGCTCCAGAGTGAGTGGGAGGAGGATGGACAGGGAAGGGGGAATTTGAGGGCTCCAGGCTGGAGCAGAGTGGCTGGAGCTGCCTGGTAGAAAAGGACCTGGGGGTGTTGGTCAACTGTGGGCTCAACATGAGTCAGCAGAGTGCCCAGGTGGCCAAGAAGGCCACCAGCATCCTGGCCTGGATCAGGAACAGCGTGGGGAGTAGGACCCAAGAGGTGATCGTCCCCCTGTACTGGGCACTGGTGAGACCCCACCTTGAGTCTGTGTCCAGTTTTGGGCCCCCTACCACAAGAGAGACATTGAGGGGCTGGACCAGGTTTTGTCAGTTCTCACCATGCGAGAAACAACCTGTGGGTTGGTAACAGGTTTAGTGGAAAAAGGAGATTGTTTTTTCCCAAGCTGGGGGGGGGTCACCATCCCGCAGCCCCTGGGGCTGGAGCTGCTGATCCCAAATGGATCCAGAGGAGCAGGACAAGGCATGGTCCAGGTAGCAGGGGGCATCCCCAACCAGAAATTCTCGGGAGATTAGGGGTGCAGGAGTTTACACACGTGTTTTGTCTTGTGTAACCCAGATCTGATGCGAGTTATTTAATTTGGAAGGACAGGGGTTGCATGTGGACGGCCCCGTGGCTGCCCTCGCCTCCACACCTGCACAATCTGCCACCCAGATGCTGTGCCTGAAAACCTTCAGGTCTTTAAAATAATTCCTCGCCATCTTGACGCGCCGAGTGAAGGGGAGGGAAGGATGAAATCACTGTCAGCAATAAACAGAATTTGTTACATAAAGCCTGGCTTGAAAAACAAAGAGTGGAGTGGGGTTGAGGCTGCCTTTTAAACTTAATTATGCACATGTTTCTCAGCCAGGGTTTATTGAATCATATGGTAGAAACCATAAACAAACACTAAAAACCTGGTGGTGTTGACGGCAACAAGCAACAAAATGATCTTTAAAGATCAAATATTTATTTACAAATCCCAGGAGCCGAGCCTCCTGTGCATGAGTCGGGAGGGGAGCGGTGTGTTCCCCGTAGACGTGGCGTCTGCGTCTTCCCCAGATCGGACCATAAGTTAATTAACTGTCCCCTGTTAATAACTCCCCCCACCCCCGAGTGTCACTTCTACCTGTCCCCATCCCTACGAGAAGCTCTCGTTAGGGAAAGGCCTAACAATAAAAACAACCACCTGAGCAGTAGAACCTTCAAACCTGGCCGCAGGGCATGTTCAGGAGGGAGGGAGCTCAGCACACAGCCGGGGCTCTCGGCAGTGATTTGACAAGCCCTGCTTTAAATAATTCACGCCGTGAGCCGCCTGCCCTCTCTCTTCCAGAATCACTCTGCTCTCAGAAGCTCTTTGCACCGAGATGTTCCCTCTGATACCCATCCCCAGGAATGTCACCTCCTTGCAGATACCCTTTGAGCCAGCCCCTTCCATTTCTGCTGGTTACAGTCTCTGCTGAGGGGGTGTGTGTGTGTTTGGGGGACTTTTTGCTCATGCTGGCCCTGTCCCAGCACAAGAGGGGGTGGGTGCCATATGGCAGAGGAGATGCCCCATCACCCCCATCATCCTCTCCCGAGGATGAAGCCTGGTGGGTGACATGTGCTGCTGTGGGTACCACTCAGGAGCAAGATGGAAGCAGGAGCAGGCAATGGGATGCCCAGCATCCTGCCCATGGGATGTGACCCGGGCTTCATCATCCCTTTCTCATTGTATTTCTCCCCAAAAACTTCCCTCCCCCAGGCTTTGAGCTGCATTTTAACATTTCCCAGCTGGCAGTGGCGCGGATTGGTGCGGTTTGAGATGGTTGGAGGTGCTACTGCTCAAATCCCCCATGGCCAGGGGAGGAAATATTTATTTGCGGCTGGATATCTAGTGAAGAAATATGAGAGAGACAATTTGGAGGGGGAAAAAAAAAAAGACCAAACAGAACAACTCAGGCAGCCTCCTCTGCCTTATCAACGTGCGAGTTCTCCTTCATCTGCTCTGAAATCTTTATAATTTACTCTTCCTTCCCTTCCAATGTTTATGGCTTTTATGTTGTTTGAAGGTTATTTATAACAATTATGTAAGGGAGGAAAAAAAGCACCATAAACTGAGGTAATTTACTGTAAAATAGATGAATTGCTAAAAAAAAAAAGGCAAATAAAAATAAACAGATAATCAAGCAGTGCGTTTCGGTGCCGTTACAAGCGCTGCAGGTGGAGGCACCCATCGCTGCAGGCAAGGTCCCCGCTCTGGCTCTGATTGCATCCCAGTGATTAGATTAATGACCTCAGATTAGGGAAAAAACCAGCAAGTTGTGGCGTAAATGGGAAAGACGTGGGGGGGGACATGTGGGGCTGCAGGAGAGTGGCCAAACCAGCAATGACCTGGGCTGGGGTTTACCTTCAGTTTTCTGGAGGAGGGGAACTGAACTGTCTGCACCAGGACAGGTTGGGGAGCAGCTCTGAGGAGAAAGAGCTGTGAGTTCTTGTGGACAACAGGATGTCCATGAGCCAGCAATGGGCCCTCGTGGCCAAGAAGGCCAATGGCATCCTGGGAGGCATCAAGAAGAGCATGGCCAGCAGGCGGAGGGAGGTCATCCTGCCCCTCTGCTCTGCCCTCCAGATGAGGCCACCTCTGGAGCACTGGGACCAGTTCTGGGCTCCCCAGTTCCAGAAGGACAGGGAACTGCTGGAGAGGGGACAGCAAAGGGCTACAAAGGTGATTAAGGTCCTGGAGTGTCTCTCCTATGAGGAAAGGCTGAGGGACTTGGGGCTTTTTTGTCTGGAGAAGAGAAGGCTGAGGGGGGATCAGATCAATGTTTATAAATACTTAAAAGAACAATGGGGCTGGTCTTTTCTCAGTGGTGCCCAGGGACAGGACAAGAGGAAATGGACACAAACTTGAGTCTAAGAAGTTCCACCTAAACATGAGGAGGAACTTCTTTACTGTGAGAGGGGTAGAGCCCTGGCAGAGGCTGCCCAGGGAGGTGGTGGCGTCTCCTTCTCTGGAGACATTCAAACCCCCCCCTGGACAAGTTCCTGTGCAACGTGCTCTGGGTAGATCCACTCTGGCAGGGAGGTTGGACTAGATGATCTCCAGAGGTCCCTTCCCACCCCATATGATTCTGTGATTCTATGAGAGCATTTGTAGCTGAGCTGAAGGGTCCCATTGGGTTCCACACTGGATCCCTCCTGGTCCTGGGCTGCAAATGAGCTTTTCTTCGGCTCCCTGGCAGGGCTTGGGAAGCCTTTTGTAGGGTTGGCAGCACGGCTGAAGGATTGCACTTCTGGCTGGCAGGCAGCTTATTCAGGTCTGCCTCTGCAAATTTGATTATAATGGCTTAAAGAGAATCACCCCTTGATAAGGCGAGTAAAAATAATAAGAAGTAGGAAGGCTGAATGGGAACAAATGAATTCATCAAACCGAAAGAGTGTAACTCACTCTTTAGACACGTGCAGCAAAGTGGAGGAAGTGCTGATGCGGCGTTCTCCAGCCCCTCGCCCCCTCCCACCCTCAGCAAAATCTGTCAAAAGCCACCAAGGATGCGGTGATGCCCATCCTGCTGCTGCTGGAGTTAGGCAAGGGAAGGGAACCCATCCAGGTTTCCCTCCCACAGGAGGGAAAAAATCAGTTTTTTCTATTTTTTTCTTATGTGCCTGGTCGCGTGCGCTTTTGTTTTTACTTTGCTTCTGCAGTGACATAATTACCCCTACACCAGGCATTTATATAGCATCATAAACATGATGGTACATAAACGTAACAAAAATGGGGAACAATTGACTGTAAATAAATACACAGGTAACAAGAGCAGAAGAACTGTCTGGTTGCACAAAGCCCATCAGCTCTGAGCTCCACGGGCGACAGCCCGGGCTTTCCACGGAGCAGCCAGAGCAAGTATTGGGGGAAATAGCCCCAAAACCGGGCAGTGGGACAGCTGAGAATATGAAATGTTTCGGCTCACCGTGGGTTGGTTTTTTGGGGGTGGAGGAAGGCATCTGGATGTAGGAGCAGAAGGAGAATGATGCGTGATGGTTGGGGGAGGATGCTGCACCTTCGAGATGCAGTTCTGGAGGCAGGGGGGATGCCAGGAGAGGCAGGAGGGCAGCCCTGCCCCTGGCCTCCTGCTTTGAAGCTGCCTTGAAAGAGAATTTCCAATTAGTTCGTTTGGGTTCAGTTTTTCCTGGGAGGCAGCAGTGGAGGTTCTTCCCACTGCCAGTTCACCCAGTTTAGAGCCCAGTAAGTCTGTCCAGGGACTGCGGGTCATTTTCTTGTGTGAAGACAGAAGAGCGGCTTTTATTTTGGCTTTTGTTTTTTTTTTTTTTCCTCATAATTTTAAATGATGTTTGCTAAGTCACTGTGGGCTCTTATCAGCCCTTTCCATTTCCTGAGGAATCCCATTCTCTTTTCTGTCCTCTGTGAGCTCAAGACCTAAATCTGAAGAGCTGTTTATTATCTGCTTTGCCTTCTGATAAGGTCCTGTTTATAAATTCGCCTCCCCTACTATATATCTCCATTTGTTTTTTGTGGGTTTTTTTTTTTTCTGATTTTCTTTTTTAAACCAAAGATAAGACATTTTCTTCCTTTGCTGGCTGACTTCCAGCCAAATTACCCAGCCTGTGGCTGCTTCCTCCTCTCCGGCTGCTCTCCTGGCTCTGACATGGCCTCAGTGACGTGATATTGGTATTTTGGACAATTTGACCCTGTGCGAGGCCACCTGGGGTGGGTTTGTCCCCCTTGACCGCCCTGGATGGGACTTTTCCTGGAGAGGACCTGGCTCCTGTGGTGTCCCCACCTGGCTCCCCCAATAAGAAATGGCCAAAACCTGTCTTTTTTCTTCCAGTTACACGAGTCCCTCAAGCTCAAATTGCCATCACCAGGCTTCATAGAATCATAGAATGATTTGAGTTGGAAGGCACCTTAAAGATCATCCAGTTCCAACCCCCCTGCCCTGGGCAGGGACACCTCCCATCACACCAGGGGGCTCCAAGCCCCCTCCAACCTGCCCTTGAACCCCTCCAGGGATGGGGCAGCCACAGCTTCTCGGGGCAACCTGTTCCAGTGTCTCACCACCCTCACCCCAAAGAATTGCCACATCCCAGGTGCAGGACCCTGCCCTTGGCTTGGTTGAACTTCATGCCATTTGCAGGAGCTCACCTCTCCAGCCTGTCCAGGTCCCCCTGGACACCATCCCTTCCCTCACTGCAGCTACTATTTATAGTGCAGAAACATTTATAGGCAGGGACTAAAATTCGGGTGTATTTTGTGAAGTGAATGTGGGGTAACGCCGTGCTCCTGCCCTGGGAACCAGCACCTGGAGCAGAGGATCGGGACTTTCTGAGGCTGCTCCTGCTCTGCTTGGACCTTGGCAAGTCGGGATGCTTTATTTTGCTGCCAGCAAACGGCTTTGAGAAACCCTCCTCTCCCCATCCCTGCAGCTGCCCGTAAAGCACAGCTCCCTGGGCCTGCTCTTAATTAAGCAATGTTTCATTAAAACCGATCTCTCTGCCCTCTTAAAGGAGAGGCGACTGCTGTGGTCTCCCCGGTAAATATTTACAGACTGCTAAGTTTTCTCAAGTAATCGTCTGGGGGAGAGGAAAAAAAAGGACAATTCATCACGCTGATGTCAGATCATGGCCTCTTTGTTCCTTGTAAAAGCCAGATCCATCATGCTCCTTCCGAGCAAGGACACTCGGCAAGGTCCCTGTCACTTGCCTGAAATACACCAGCGCAGCAGAGGCCATGGCGCCTGGGAGGAGTTGGAACAAACTTTTCCTTTTAATTACTCTCGAGGTTTCCAGCGCCGTTCCCATCCGACAAGAAGCTCAAGCTGCTCCCAGCAGGGCCCATATGGTCCTGGGGCCAGATTTCCGAATTATTCTGGAAGTTTCAGATTAATTAACTCGGCTCCAGGCAAGTGAAAGGGTCAGAGGTGTTGGCTGAGGTTTTTTGAGGCTGGGCATCCCATTTCTGGACACATGTGTCAAGTCTCCCGGGGTAGAGGTATAAGGGGTATGTGCCCAGGTCCAGGCTGGAGCATCACGTCCCCACAGGACACCTGTGGGAAAGTTCGCAGGGCTTGACTCTAGCCGTGAGGTGGCCGAGATGGTTTAGTGATGCTCCAGGATGAAAACGCCCCTGGGAAGGGGGAGGGAATGACCAGAGGTTCACAGGTGGAAGCTGAGAAATGGGCAAGGATGAGCAAGGAGATGTCCTGGAGGTGATGGAGTCACTGGGTATGGTGGGGAATGAGCTGAGAGATGCCCAAGAGGTGATGGAGTCACTGGGCATGATGGGGACGAGCTGAGAGATGCCTGGGGTGTGATGGAGTCACTGGGCATGGTGGGAACAAGCTGGGAGATGTCTGAGGGGTGATGGAGTCACTGGGCATGGTGGGGATGACCTGAGAGATGCAAGGAGGTGATGGGGTCACCCCAGAGGCAAAGCTTCGAGGCAGAAGGTCCCTCACCCTGGCAGTTGGCAGATGGGGGGGGTGTGAGCTGGTGCTGGTGGACGCTTGTCACCACAGCTGCTGCGGTGGCACGTCTCCCTGGGCACGTCACTTCCATCTCTCCCCGGGTAGCTGGCGTTGGAATGTGGGATCTGACATAATCACACGCCCAAGTGCTTCGCTATAAACATGCTTTTCCTTTTAGAAGAGGTCTTGTCCCTCAGACAGCTCAGATGGATGAACGCCCCGAAGAGGCGATGATAACTTTCGGCTGTTCCCTTGCCAGGAAGATCGCCTTGTTCTGCCCTCCTGGGCTTTGCAGAGAAAGCTCTTGGGGAGCACAGCTCTCCCCAGGAGCCCTCAACACCCTCTATTTGCAGAGAATAACCTCTTCCAGTCCCTCAAGGGGCTCCAGGAAAGCTGGGGAGGGACTCTGGATGAGGGAGGGGAGCCCTAGAAGGAGGGGGAAGGGTTTGAGACTGAAAGAGGGGAGATGGAGCTGAGCTGTGGGGAAGAACTTGTTTGGGGTGAGGGTGGGGAGAGCCTGGCCCAGGTTGCCCTGAGAAGCTGTGGCTGCCCCATCCCTGGAGGGGTTGAAGGGCAGGTTGGAGGGGGCTTGGAGCTGGTGGGAGGTGTCCCTGCCCAGGGCAGGGGGGTGGAACTCGATGATCTTTAAGGTCCCTTCCAAGCCAAACCATTCTGTGATTCTATGAATAAACCACGGTGATGGGGCAATTGCTCAGAGCATCAGTGGGGCATCCCCTACCATGGCACCGGGGACTCTGCTATCCCCATCCAGGGGCGATGGCTTTTGGCAGGGCTGTCTTTGAGCCGGGTGGCACAGGTGACTGCAGCCCTCATTTGGGAAGGGAGTTGCCATGGAAACCCATCCCTTTCTTTTTTGGCCACTGGAGAACACTTGTTCTCCGTTGCTGGGCTGAGGTGGGGAACTTTAGCAGGAGGGGGCTGGTTAATAAATGTGGAAAGAAATAGAAGGCAGAGGGAAAATGCCCCTGGAGTGGTGCCTTGTCCTGCACACCCCCGCTTCTTGCAGGATGAGGCTGTGGGGTCACATCCTTGGGGGTTCCCGGGGTCACCCCCCTGCCCATCTTGGGCTTTTCGCCATCATTTGGGCTGCCAGGCAAAAGGCTGGGCAATGAGCTGCCTCTCGGAGGCACCTGAACTTTCATTCCCACAGGGACCGGGACGAGCTCTAACATTTTCTTGGAGGAAAAGGTTGTTACTGAGATTATTGACCCGGAGGGCAGAGTTAAAGCAGGCTGGAAATCATAAAAAAACGATTCCATTTTCCACCTAGACTATCAAGGCTCCCAGCAAAGTCTTCCCGTCTCTTTTCTTCTCTCTTTTTCTTTTTCTGTTAACAGGCATTTTTTAAGGTCATGGTGCCGGCTTGCTGTGCATTATCAAGTAATTTGCACAATATATTTCTTCCCTCTGTGTATCTTCTCCTGATAATGTATCAAATGCCAGAGCATTAACAGGAGTTTTTTTTGGGCAGGCGTTTGCTGTGTAGGCAGCAAGAACTGAACTCTCCCGTGGAAGGACGGAGGTGAGAGCAGCCAGGGAGAGAGCGGGGAGGAGAGAGGGAAAGGTGAGAGACATGAGAAATACCAGAAGAAATCCTTGAATAAACCATGCCTGGCTTGCTTTTTTTTTTTTTCTCTCCTCTTTTTATTATTTTTTTTTTTTTCCCTGCTGCCATACTGCAGGACAAGGACCTGGGTTTTCAAAGACCTGAGTTTGACACCCGAGGCCCCGCGGGTTGTGTCTAAGTGGTGTTTCTCAGGCAGATGCTGGCTTGTTTTGCTTGCAATTCACGCTCCCCGGGATCCCTCTGTGTGCAGGAAATGCTGTTTCCAGCCCGTGCTAAGGGTCTGTCTGGGCACTACCTGCTCTCACAGGGTGAGATCTGACCAAGGAACATTCCCCCCCCTACCCCAACCCATCCCAGTGATGCTGAGATGCCTCCAGGGCAGATTTCTCAGTGCTGGTGATCCCAACGAGGCTCCCACTACATCTCATTTTGGGCAGGAAAACAGTCTTTAGGTTCTATAAAGGGCATTCCTGAGACATTCCTCCTTCCATCCCACTCCTCCGCTAGACAGGGACTACCACTTGCCCTTTCCCTGTCCCCCCAGCCCCTGTGCCCTCTGAGGCATGACAGCATGGAGGGACGTGAGGCAGAGGCAGCTGAAAGGACTCCGTGTTTAACCTCTTTTTATTTTTTCCCTTTGCTAATTCACACCCCGGGGAACTGTCAGTCTCCGAGTCCCCCAGACCCGCTCATCTGTTCTGCTCTGCAGTGAGTGGCAGGGAGATTAAAAACCTGCCTGGTAAAGACATGCCTTCTGTGCAAGATCTTGTCAGAGAGCGAGCTGGAAGTGGTTTCTCACAGTGCTCCAGGTAAAGCATCAAACACCCGGAGCCAGGATCCCTCCTGCATCCGGGGACCCATCCTGGCACGGGGGCGGATTCAGCCTGGAGCATCCCCCCAGCTGGTGAAAGGGCTTCTCTGTTCTACTGCCACGAGATGGGAAGGGAACAGCTTTAGGGCAGAAAAAGGGCTTTTTTTTTGGATTGGAGCCCTGGGTGATGGATTATTGGTGAAGGCAGCAGCACCAGACATTGCCCTGCTGTGGCTGAGCCAGCTTGGGCTACCGATAGCCCCAAAAATAGGCTTGGAAAGGAAGGTCTCGGAGGGAAGGTATCGATTGGGGTTTATCCTGGATTCAGGCCACCTTGCTTCAGCCATAGGCAAAAAGTCTCTTTAGTCATCTACTTCCCTCTACAGTTGCCAGGAAGAAACAGCATCTTCTGACAGTGGCTCATCCCTTCCCTGGGAGGTGGTGCAATCGTCCGTCCAGGTGGGATGGCAGAGGGGTCTCCAGGCTTTGCTCCCCAGCGAGGTGCCATGGTGGTACCCAAGGTGATGCTGGTTTGGGTGGGCAGACGCTGAGCAGCCCAAAGGCTGCAGGAAGTCAGGGGAACACACGTGGTGCTGGAAAAGAGGAGCTCTTTGCTTTATCTGAAGAGAAAGGGAAATGGTGAGCTCTGAGAAGGACTTTCAGAAACACACGGGCACAATTTCAGATCCTCTGGGAGTTCCCTGGCCATTTGGCTGGAGGTGAACAATTAGGGATTCTGATGCAGTCAGGTATATTAATGTCCCTCTGAAAGCTTCAGATCAATGATGGAAGGGAATAAAATAGAAGACATGCATAATAATAATAAAAAAACACCAGAAACTTTGCTTGACATGATGACATTACTGATTTTTTTATGATCTTCTCAAATAAACTCTATAGCAGTTATTAATTTAGCATCGTTAATAGCTCATCCTTCAAATGTCAGGCAGAAACCGAAGCTGCAAAATGGGATTACGATGGGTAGAGCTGGAGGGGGAAAAATAGTAATCTAGCCCTGAAGAGGCAGTCCTGGCTCGGTCTGAGGGCTCTGAGAAGAACTGGAGTTGCACCCAAAGAGCCCTGGAATATCCATCCTGGATGGATCGATGGCTCCCTCCCAAAGAACACGGGAAACAAATAGCAGGATCATCCTCATTGCATCAGTCATCAAAAATCCAAATCCATACTGTGGGTAGGGTATTTTGGGGGGGTTTGGGTGTTTTTTTTTGTGATCCCCCACCAGGAGGAGGGGGCACAGCTGCATCTCAGCAGCCCCAGACCAGGTGGAAGCCTTTATTTAAATAACCAGTTAAATAGGGGCTGGAGCTGAGTCACTGGAGGTGTTGGAGGAAAGAAAGCTGGTCCTCGAGAGCAATCCCTTGTATCACTTTTTTTGCAGCCTCAGAAGCCAAATCTGAGTGTTTCAACAGGTTTTGCAGTCAGTTTTGCATGCGGGCCCTGCCCACCAAAGTACAGGTATGTGGTGTAAAAGGGTTTTGTTGTTGTTGGTTTTTTGGTTTTTTTTTTTACAACTTGCAGGGAGAGGGGAAGGGAAGGAGGAGAGAAATGTTTTGCTTTGGCCAGAATCCCTGTGTCTTCCAGTATAATATTCCTGCTGTTACCCCCTGGGAATCAATGCTCGTGTGTTTATTAAGACCAAGAGGCTGTTGTATTTGCAGGAACGTGAAAACAGTCTGTTCCGAACCAGAATGCAAATTGTGTGTGTGTGTGGGGATAACAACTCTGTGTGTGTGTGTAATTTAATTTTCTGGTGTATAAGGAAAAAAAAAAAGGTGTAGACGTGACCGTAGTCCCAGCACTTCAATATTGCTGTACAAACAGTGTGGGGATGTATTAAAAGTCGGTGCCTCGGTGTCGGTGAACACACAGATTGTGATTGTGTCACTGGGGAGAGAGGGGCTGTTTTCCAGCATCCCTGGAGGTGTTTGCTGAAGAAGGGGAGACGGGAAGGGAAAAAACCACAAACCAACCCTATTTTTGGCTGTTAATCACCCTTCTGCTATTCAAAATGAGAATTTCTCTTGGCTGGAAGTGTCTTCCAGCCCTGACCCACCATATGGTGAGGCTCTGCAGGTGTAGGTTGGCTCGGTACCCCTGCAACCCAGTAAGCTGGGACTGGTTTTTGCACCACTCGGCGCCTGGGTGGGTAGAAATGCTGCTGTGAGTCCTCTTCCACTTGTGCAGTCACGAAAGCTAAAGATAAACCAGCCCTGATGCATCCATCTGCCCATCTCCTCGGCAGATGGGGTGGTGGAGGGGGAAGGGGAAAGTGTCTGGGGATGTGGGGGGGGCTCTGCAGCCCCCTCTGCCCCAGTATAACCCAGATCCTTTCACCAGTAAGGGCTTTGAGCCACCTGGGCTGGCGGGAGGTGTCCCTGCCCGTGGCAGGGGGGTCAGAACTAGATGGTCTCTAAGGTCCCTTCCAACCCAAACCCTTCTATGAAAGAGCTGCTCTTCTTTCTTTGCCCAATTCATGGATCAAATAGTGTGAATTCTGTGTTGGGTGGGGAATAAAAAGGAGGTTTCTTTCTTAATCCAACCTGCAAAGCTCCCCCAGCCCTGTCTGATCTACCTCAAGCTGTGAATTCTGCTCTTCCCCTCCAAAAAAAAACCCCAATTAACCCAACCCTTAAATAATCAGGCTACTTGTAAATGCAGATGTCACTGGCACGATGCTGTGGGGATGCTCTGGTTCCCGCAGTTTGGGAAGCTGCTGGTAGTGAGCACAAGTGATGCTCCAAAAAATTCCTGGCTTTCTCCTTCATCCTGGCTCCTCCTCTTCCTCGCGCAGTGCTGTTGGCACCTCTGGGCAGCAGCAGAAATGGGCAAATCGTGGTGGTGTGGTTTCCTCCTTTTTTTTCTTTTTTTTAATTCTGTGAAAGTAATTTATTCTTATTTAGGGAAGAGGATTGGGAAAAAAAAAAAAGAAATCATTTGGGATCGACTCTCCGTCTTTCATTTGACCCAAGGTTAAATGTTTGTTTCATTTTGGAATTAATTATCTCCTGCTCAAAAAATCTTCCTCCAGTTAATGTGTCAGAGGAGGGCTCGGGGCGGGGGGGGGCAAAATGCCACTGTTGGAAGAAAAAAAAAAAGGCAGAAATTCATCCAGACAGTGAGAGAGGGAGGTCCTGGGGTGCTCGGGGTGTTTTGGGGCGAAGGATGGAGTTGCTGCTGGGGAGCTGCCCCATAAATCTTCTTGGTGTTACCCAGCCAGGTTCCTCTGTCTGGCCCGAGATGTGTCCCGTGGCTGGGGCAGGAGGTTGGAGGAAAAGCCCTGCTTGGTCCTGGGGGGATCCCCCCCAGTGCTGTGGGGAGCAGAGGTGGCTCCACAGAGCAGCAGGAAGGTCTCCATCACACCAGGTCTATGGAATGGGATGTTGGGATGGTATGGAATGGGAATGACCTCCAGAGCACCGAGCTGCTCCAGGTGATTTTCAGTGGGAAAAATAAGAGACGGAGGAGGGGAAAAATAAAAAAAAAAAAATCCACAAAGAGAGAGAAATTGTGTGAAGAGGCCCATGTCTGTGGAAGCCCAGCTCTAAACAAGCACCAGTCCAAGGGGTGTGAGGAACAAGGGACCCCAGGAGATGGGAGAGGAGCGTGGGGGATATGAGGGGAATCCTCTCCTGCCTCTGTGTGTGTGTGTCGTCCCCCCCAGCTCAGGGGGGGTTGCGATGGCAGCTTTCCTAAGCACACACTTGGATGCGTGCCTGCTTTTCATTCAGATGTAATATACTGATTTACAGAAGAAGGGCCAAAACAAAACAAAAAAAATAATAAAAAAAAAATAATAAAAAAGAAGGGAAACGGAAAAAGCAAACCCTCAGAAATTCAATTAAAGCTGTTGCCTCCTTTAGAAAGAGAAGGCGACTCGCTTTGAATGTGGTAAGTGTTCCTTTCTTCTGTAAATCAATTTAGTTTATAAAATGCAAAGGGAGGAAGGGTGGGGGAAAAAGAAAGAGATGGGCCTGGTTGTGCATTATCAGCCCACGGGTCCCTCACCTCCCGGCGCCGCTGCTCGCTGATCTCACTCACGTTCCCTCGTGTCAGTCCTCCCCCTCCTCTGCTTTTTAATTTGTAGTTCTTTTATTATAATTTTTTATTTTTTCCCCCACCGAGCAGAATGGGCAGGATACCAGGTGTTGGGGTTGCCAGTTTTCTTGTTCCTGTTAACAGCTTTCTGGCCATCAATATTTCATTCGTGGGGATGTTAATGGCTTTGAACCTTCCTCTTGGGTACGGTCCAAGGAGGACTTGTCACCCTTTGCTCCTCTCTGTGTCTGGCCTGGGACAGATGTTTGGGGAAGGGAAACAGGCAGCAGCCTCCTGAGCTGCCAGGAACCAAAAAAAACCAACCCAAAAAATCCCTGAATATCAGTTTTTCTGGCCTCTCCCATCCAGGTTGCATCCCCATCCCTCAGCAATGAGTGCGAGGCGCGTCCCGACTGACTCGTCCCTGGGATCATCTGCAGGGAGTACAGCCTGAAAAAAAAAAAAAACCAACCCCCAAAAAAACCAATTAAAACAAATTAGGTTTCAGAGCAAACAAATAATTGGAGAGCAGCGTTTGCCGGGCTGTGTTTGCCCAGCTTTCAAGATGCCACCTCTCTCTGCATGTTAAAATGGAGCTTGGCAGATGCCCCAGAGCATCCCGCAGCCCCGTCTCGCTGCGGCGGCTCAGAGAAGGTCGGAGCGGAGGGGACAGGCTGGGGACAGCCTCGGGGGGGTCAGCGGTCCCCAACTTGGGGCAAGGAGGCAGTCGTGACCCCTATTTTCCCCGACAGAGAAGAGTAATCACCCAGCCAGGCTGAGGCAGCTGTAGGATGTGGTCTGGGCAAGACCTAAATACTCCGGGAGCGGTTGTTGTGCGACGTGTGTGTATCCAGCACCCGATAAACCAGGCACTGACCTCAATTGAAGGCTCTCAAAGCCACCGCGATATAAAAATTAATGAACTGGCCCGAGGAGGAGAAGATGCTGTCATTTCGGGCTAGGATGAATTCCCTGTGTCACCACAGCAGTCTCCTGGCTTTTTTTTTTTTTTTTTTTTGCTTTTTTTCTTTCCAGGGATGAAAATCAGAGCCCGTGCCCGGCCGTCCTCGCTTGGCAGGGTCGGACCCCGCTGGCAGCGTGGCTTTTTGCAGGGGATTATGACAGGCAGGGGCTGGGTGGCTGCTGGGGAGAGGAGAGGAGGAGGAAGAGGGGGGAGAAAGCAAATGCAGAAACTGCTCGAGCTTAACTGAGCCTCTGTGCTGGAATTCTTACCCCAAATCTTCTAATTAATAGTCAGGATTAGCAGCTGCTGAGGTTGGGTCTTAGCCATCTAATCATAGCAGCACAGACCGGCTGTGCTCAGCATCCCGAGCACACGGCAGCCTTCTCTAGACTACTGGATAAATAAGTTCGCAGATTAAACAACAACAACAAAAAAACCCCACAACGTCAACATTTGGATGGAGCCGTTCCTTGCGGTGGGGCTGTTTGGAGAGGGGGGGTTTGCTCTTGCGGTGCCGTTCCTGCAATAAACCCCTTCTTTGTACTTGGGATCTGGCTCCCATTCCTGTAGGTTTTGGTGTTTTGGTTTGGTTTTTTTTCCCTGAAATACCTCCCACCCCTCCTGTGCTGCTAAGATGTTTTCCTGTCTGGGGGTGTTGCACCCAGGGCCAAGCCCATTCCCACCTCTGTGTGCATCTGCCTTGCCCTGGTTGCTGCTGTGGACATGGTCCATCCCAACCAGCCAGGCTAGTCCTTCCCAGTGCCTTCTGTCAGTGTTCCAGTTGCTTTTCCCAAATCCCTCATAGGAAGACAGCTAAAAATTTGTGCTGTGGATGCCCAGCATCTGGGAAAGAAATACTTTACAGTGAGGGACCCTGGAACAGATTGCCCAGGGAAGCTGTGGCTGCCCCATCCCTGGAGGGGTTGAAGGGCAGTTTGGAGGGGGCTTGGAGCCACCTGGTGTGATGGGAGGTGTCCCTGCCCATGGAAAGAGTTTGGAACTGGATGGTCTTTAAGGTCCCTTCCACCCCAAATGATGATTCGATGATTTGTCCAACTTGATTGAGCAACCTCGTGTGGTGGGAGGTGTCCAGATGTCCCTGCCCAGGGCAGAGGCTTGGAACTAGATATCTTTAAGGTCCCTTCCAACCCGAACCGTTCTGTGATTCTATGGAACCTCCTGGAACTCTGGCTGAGACCTCATTTCACCCCGACCGTGGCTGCTCATCTCCCTTGACGATGTGGGAGATGCCAAACCCATGGAGGTCCCACCGGACTGGGACATCCACCCTCTGAGAGGGCAGTTCAAGCCTCAATGGCTTGAGCCCTTGGCCAGGAGCAGCCCTTTGTCCCCCTTGAGGGGGCTGGGAGCAGCTGGGTGGCCGTGTGGCTCACTGGGCAGCTTGTAATAGCTTTTTGTGTTATTGGATTTGTGGTTTGGTTGTTTTTTTTTGCTTCTTAACAGCGCTGCTTGCTCTTTTTCTTGAATGTGCAGTAGGAACAAAGGAGCTCAAGCTGTTTGTCTTCATTTCTCCTGCTGTCTTTCTTCCATTCAATCCTCCTGCCTCGCCAAGCGGGTTTTCCCAGCACTGTGTGTGTGTGTTTGTCTGTCTGTGTACACACATCTGAGATGGGATGTGGTACCCAAGTCCCCTCCTGGACTCCCAGTGCTCTACTGGGGGGGAAAGAGGGGTCTGGGTTAAGGCAGATGGGAACTTCAGGATGTGTTTTGCTGCCTGTGGCACTCACAAAACCAGCCCCAATTTTGCTTCCTCCTGCTTTTTCAAGTGCCGCCTTCTGCCAGCTGCCTGTGTCAGCTCCGACGGGTATCGGCAACTTTTCCTGCCTCTGAGGGGGTGTTTTGGGAATAAAAAAAATCCCAGCTGTATCGGATAAGCGCTGAGCTCCAAATGGGGGTTCTTCAGAGCCAAAACACAGCTGAAATAATCAGAGGCCACATTGTTCCTGCACAGAATGGAAATCGGCTTGAGCTTCACCCCAACTTTGAAGGATTTATGAACTTTGCTGTAACCCCTTTGCCAAAATCTCTGGGGGTTGGAGAAGCTCCCCATCCCTTCCCTGGGGGGTCATGTGTAGGGAGGGGAGGCTCAATGAGGAGAGCCTTAGGGATGGCTTGTTTTAAAAAATTAATGAGTTTCCAGCCATAGAGGTCCCTTGGGAGCTACAGGTGGCGTTACTGGCAGCACTGGTGTGTGTGTGAGATCTTGGGGGGGCTTGAGGGGACACCAGGGACTTGCAGCCCCAACCTGCCGCTCCCCCAGCGCCCGGCACAGATGAGCTGGAGACACTTGACAACTTCCAATTCTCTTTTATGGAGCTCGGGACTTGTTGCCATCTGCTCCCGAACGCTCAGCGCAAAGCGGCATTCGCTTTTATGGTTTTAATTAACCTAATAATAAACCTTGTGTGCCAGCTTGGGGGGGTAGGGGGGGGCCAGGCACTGGGGCTGGGAGTGCGTCCTCCCAGCAGAAGCTTTTGGTTTTAGGGCAAAACCCATCTGTGAACCCAAAACTGGGGGAAGCCACGTGACAGTGGTGCAGTAATTCATTACTGATGATTAATTAGCACTGTAGACCTACTTCAGCAGCTCTTAGTGGCAACTGCCATCCCCTTTTGCAGCCTCCATCCCTCCCTGGGTATGAAAAAAGCGTAACCACGTAGATTTTTGTCCTGTTCCCTTTACAAACCCAGCACATCTGGGCTCCCAAATCCCTTGAGTGTCCTGTAATTTGGTCCTGGGGCTCATATAACTCCTCGATATTCCTGTTGAGGGAGAAGACCAGCTCTGCTCGCCCTGGCCCCAGCAGCCCTGAAGCAGCTGGGTCCCCTTTTTGCTCTGGCTCCAAGGAGACTTTTTAATTTCATGAGGTTTTCATTTCCTCACTGGGCTGTAAAGATGTTTTATCTCAGAAAGGCTGCTCTTTTTTTTCCTTTTTTTTTTTTTTCTTTTCCCTTTAAGCATAGGGGAAAAACAAAGCCAATGGAAACACACCCTTTGGGTGGATAAACATACTTTTCTCTCCTGTTTTCTATGATGAATGTGCCAGGGAAAGGGGAGGGAAGGAAGGATGGTAGTTATAAAAGTGTGTGGGGATGTATGGGCAGATAAACAGCCCTTGTGTTTCCTCGTATTGACTGGGTCACTAAGTGGATAAAGAGATAAATCTCTGTTTCCCATTTCCTCTGGTGGATGAGTCATGGAGGAGGGAGATGGGGAGATATTCCTCATCCAGATACTCCCCAGCTTTCAAAAGCATCATCCCTTTCTTGACCGGTGCAAACTGCTTTTATCCCGCCGTCATCCCTCTGTTAATTACTTTCAATTATCTTTTTGCTTTTCTTTTCCTCGTTTCCTAAACAAGGCTGTTTATCCTGCCTTGTATTATCCCTAATAATACCTCTGATGTCTTCCCTCATCTCTGGCTCGGTCGCAGCGGGACGGTGGTGGGTTTGTGGGTGAGTATGAGAAGGAGAGAGAGAGCAAGTTGTTTTCTTTTATCTCCTTCCCATTCCATATTATCGCTCCCCGTGCCGCCTCCTGAAGTGTGATATAATTGCCTCTGAAAGCCCTGCCTGCCTGTCGTGTCTCGTTGCTTGGGAAGGGTATCAACAAAATGCAAAACTGCCACAATTTCAAAGCGTTCGGTGCCTTTTATACGGTTTCCTCCCCCTTAGAAACATATTTAATAAAGTTTTGACGTGTGGAGAGAGGCCCAGTAAGCGGCGATAAAATTCTGAGCAGCAGCCACTTGCCAAAGGGGACGTATTAAAGTTAATGAATAAATGGCCTGATTTCCACTGGAAACGTGATTGTAAATAAGCACCAACACACACACACCCCCCAAAAAATCCCCAACCCCTAACACCACAGAGGGCAGATGCTGTACATCCTCCTTTGGAGATTAATTGGGTGAAATAAAGATCCCGCTGAGGGCTGATAGAAAAAAAAAAAAATGGATTAAATAAAAATCGGGTGGTTCCTGATGAATTTAACTAAAAGCTTGGATGGAAAAAAAAAAACACCAAGCCCCCTCAAACAAGTGAGACCTGACATTCTGCTGGAAGTTTCGGAGCCCAACCCAAAAGCTGGGGAGAAACATAGGTCCCAGATGAGTGTTTTAACCCCCAAACCCAGCTTCCCTCCCATCAGTAGGGCCTGGGGGGGGGTCCTGATGTGCACCCCCAGGCAGGCAGGGATGCTGTGCACCCTGGTGATGGAGAACATCTCTCATCTAAATATGAAAAGAGGCAGGAAAGCACCAAGCCTTTCCCTTGTTGGCTGGCACAGCAAATAAGCTAAATGCACCAATAAATTGTTTGCTACAAATCATTCATGATGCCGGGGAGAAAGATGTGCAGGTGGCTGTTAATTCCAGCCCTTCGTTTGGCCAGGCCCATCAGATTAATTAGCAGCACCCTGTGTCCTTCCCCTTGCTGGGAGGAAGGGCATCCCAGTTCCCGGGCATCCCTCACCTGAGTCCTTGGCATAGGGATGCTGTACCCTAAATTCCCCCCCTTTTTTTTTTAAGATGCTGCTGTGTCTTGGTGATTGTAAATATATCTAAAGCTCACAGCAGAGACATTAAAGCCCCATTAGGGTCTCCAGCCTGACCTCCCACCAGTCCAGGATGGGATCTTCCTGGGGACCACGTAGCTCCCCTCATTAAACCCCCGCACTATTTAATCTGACAAAGAAACCCTCAGGGGAGGGGAAAAAACAGTTCCTCCAGTGAAAACTATTAGAGAAAAACAAATAGCTGTTTCCAAACATCCTGAAGAGCCACGTTTGGAGTCAGGGGGTGATTATTTAGAGGAGCCTTTAATGCTCCAGCACCCCCTGTAATCCCGGGCATCCTGCAATTCTGTGTCTGGCCCTTAAGTGAGGGGTCAGCGATACCCCCTTAGAGCCAATTAGTCAGGGGAACCCAAACGAACCAACCAGCACTGGCTGCTTTCTCTCAGGCAGGCTGGAAATGCTAAGCTCTTTGGGTTTATTTTATTTTTGTGTGTGTGTGTGTTTTGGTTTTTTTATTTTATTTTATTTTTTTTTTTCTGGCAATGATCTAGCACCGCCTTCCTTTCGCAGGCCATTAGATAATTTAAAAAAAAATTAAATAAATACATGCAGAAGTGCGTGAGTCACATGTGTGCTGCGCCACCTCCTCTCTTTCCCTCCAAGTGAGGAGGTGACGCGTAGAAATTAATTGGGAATTTCTGGTTGGGAACTGGTATTGTGGCTGGGGGAAGAGTGGTTTGGGTGGGCAGAGCTGGGGATGGGTGCATCCAGCACAAAACCAGAGCCATGGAACCCCCCCAGGAGAGTTAAGTGCTGCTGGGAATGAGGGTTGTCTTGGTTTTAACTAACAATGGCCTAACTCAAGCTATAGGGTTTTTGGCTCCGCTCTCCCATTTATGTGCTCGTCGGGTAATACAGGTTCCCAATCCAAATCAATAACAGCTCTGCTTTTTGCAAAACCAAATGATAAATCTTAATCCACCCCGGGCTTAAGTTCGCTGTTGTATAATTGTTTGAAGTGGAAGGAAGCTGACCGAAGCCAGCAAGATGACGTGATGTAGGTTTGGCATAAATGAAAGAATTTCAATTTTTAGCCCGGGTCGGGCAGAGCTGCCCAGACCTTGGTGAACAAACCCAATAGAACCCATCTCAAACTAAAAAACCCATTGTTTTACCGTTCCATAGTGGCACAGAGGGTCTGGTGCTGCCCTTAATGCTACATGATTTGTAATTAACTCCCCAACAACTGCCTCGTATCCCCATCTGGGAAGCAGCTGGGTGGGAAGGGGGCACGGTGTGTGTTCCAGGGGTTCCCCAGGTGGAAGAAGCCAAAGTTATTGTTCTTTATATATAGCCTTTATATATATATACACACACATTCTTATATACATACATATATTTTATTTTTTTATATATATATACCTATATTTTATTTTAAATATATATATACTTATTTATTTTTATATATATATATTTATTTATTTATATATATTTATCAATATGTATATTCTTTATATATAAAGAAGCTTGAGTTATTATTCAGGGAAACTTTCTCCAGAGTCCGGAGCAGTGACTCTGCCTCCTCCCCGGCTGCCAATACGGTGCTGCATCACTGAACTATATAATTGTGTATTTGTTCCTGTTGGGGTTTGGTTTATTTTTTTTTTGGAACTATTAGGACCCAGTGTATAATTCCTCTGTGCCTGTGTGGCCAATTCTGTGGTGTAAGTACAGGAGAGAAAGCGGGGCGAGGGGAGCTGCGCCCCCGGCACGGTTTTGTGTCATTAAAGCAAAATTGGAGTAAAAACGTGTGGGAAGAATAAATCCAGTTGTTGTTCTCTTCCTCCCCACGCCTCGGTGCTTTGTGCTGAGCTGGTCTGTGCAGGATGAGCCCTGCCCTTATTTTTTGCTGTTGTTTTCCCCTCTCCATCCATCCATCCTTTCTTTTATTTTTTTTTTCCTTTAGAGAAATAGTTCAGGTTTAGGTTGGAGGTAGAAAGACACAAGTTGTTTTTTAATTTTTGCTGGCTCCTACCTCAGCAGCGATGCCCGCTCAGCTCCCCCCCTGCCTGGATGCCAGGAAATCATATAAAAACTGGAATATTTGGGTATTTTTTTTTTTTCCCCCCCCTCCCTTTTTCCCTGGAAGGCGCACACTTACCCAACCCGGCGGGTTTAACTGACAGCACCTTTTCTTCCTCTGCAGCAATAAAGGGGGAGGAAGAACGCCGAAAATATATGACATATTGGCAGAATTTTTTCTAACTAGAAGGTTTTTCGAAGTTGTTTGAGTGTCAGCAGCTCTTCCTATAGCCTGAATTTATTTGGCACGGTGTCACCGTTATCTCTGTTAAACAAGCCCTCATATGCACCTTTCAGAGCTTAAGAACACCTGGGGGAAAATGTATTAGGATCTCTGCTTTCAATCTTGCTGTAATTTCTGCCTTCCTGGTGTGGGGGGGGAGGATGGAGGGGATGGGGAAAGGAAACGTTAATGCCGCTGCTGGGGGTTTCCCATGTATTTATTTATTTTCCTTTAAATCCAAAGTGACGTTTTTTGGCATTAGGGAGAGGGGGTTCTGGCTGGTGGCCCCTCGGAGGTTTATCCCCAGTGGTCCCAGGTGGGGGTGGGATGGCCCCGTGAACCCCATCGCTCCGCCTTTTTTTTCTTTATTTTTTTTTTTTTTTCTTTATTTTTTTTCCTGGCCTTAATGCCTTCTGTGCACGTCGGGAGGGAATTAGAGGGGGATAATAAATTTCAGATGCTGGTGAAACTCCCGCCCAGAGAGCAGGTAGAAAAGAAACCCAAACGGAAAAAAAACCCTCAAGCATCCTGCTGTTTTCTGGTGAAAACCTTAAAAGAAAGTGTGAGCTGAACATAAAGCCATCCCCCAGGCAGCCAGAGCTGCACCTCTGCCCCTTTCATGTATCTCTGCGTTTCTTTACGCCCACCCTTTGGCTGTAAAAGCTGCACATTGATCCTCAAAAAAAAAAATCAGGATTGGTGCAGGGAGGATCATGGCTCAGCATCCCAGTTCTCCCGACAAACTCCACAATGGATCTTTGCTTTCCAGCATTGTTGAGTTGAAAGACTCCATCCTACAAGTTGCCAAAGAAAATCCAATTTGGCGGCTGGAATGTAGCATTGGGAATGCAATGAATGAAAAGCAGGGTGTCTGATGGGGAGATGGTATTCAAAAAATAAATAATATAGAAGATTTTTGCATTTTGCCCTTTCCCCTTCTCCTCTGGGGCCACAAACCTTTCAGATTGTGCTTCCAGCCCCTTCACCCCTCTCCTGAAGGTTGGGTTTGTTGTTTTTTTCCCTGTGAGGAAAGTGAGTTGGAGCAAAATGCCTTCCCAAAAGATCCGTTGCCATGTGTTTCAGGGGGGGGGAAGTGGAACAGTAAAAATTAATGCTGTTGCCTACAGAGTTAGAAACACATTTTGTTTAGCAGGAAGGATGGGGGGGTGTCATAGAACCATAGCTGGAAGGGTCCTCAAAGATCATCCCATGGACACCTTCCTCAGGGTTGGTGTTGGGGTGCTGAGAGCTTGCTGGGGTCCCATGGGCTCCCCACCTGGGGGCTGAGATGGGTGAAGGATGGGAAATGGGGGGATTTTC
The DNA here is from genome assembly GCA_028571045.1 of Scolopax bukidnonensis. Classification (NCBI taxonomy): domain Eukaryota; kingdom Metazoa; phylum Chordata; class Aves; order Charadriiformes; family Scolopacidae; genus Scolopax; species Scolopax bukidnonensis. The sequence continues at coordinate 3,826,308 of JAOWAV010000015.1, read as the reverse complement.
CCCTCGCAGCATGGGGAAGGCTGGGCCGGTGGGGACCTAAGGACAGGGAACTGCTGGAGAGGGGACAGCAGAGGCTACAGAGATGATGAGGGGTCTGGAGCATCTCTCCTATGAGGAAAGGCTGAGGGACTTGGGGCTTTTTGGTCTGGAGAAGAGAAGGCTGAGGGGGGATCTGATCAACACCTCTAAATCCTTCAAGGGTGGGTGTCAGGAGGATGGG
>JAOWAV010000015.1:3786252-3802137 GCA_028571045.1 Scolopax bukidnonensis | reverse complement strand
GACCCCCCCCCCATCTCTCTCCAAGAGAGGATTATGGGTTGCACCTATTAATTTTCGAGCTGAAGCACCGAGTGGAACTTTGCTGAGTGTTTTATAACCGGATTTCTCCCAAATCCCCTCTCTGCCCAGCGCTTGTGCCCTTCCCGGCAAGGAGAAGTGGATGCGGGAGGGGGGTGATTGGGAGTGTGAGGGGGTGGGATGGCTGGAGGTGCTGCCCCCACCGATGGGACACCCATCCCTGCGGGGGGGTGACAGGGACCCTGCAGCACTTTAACAGAGGAGCCCAGCCCAGGTTTTTTTTCAAGGAAAAAGTGTCCCTGCTGATCTGGGAGAGCGTGGGAAAACCGGGAGCAGATTTCCCACGGCTCTGGGATTCTCTGCCCTCCTTGTTGGGGGGAGGGAAAGGGGGGGAAAGAGCAGTTCCCCACGGCCGTGCCTTGAAAGGGACCCATTTCGCCGGCAGGAAAAGCACCAGCATCCCTTGAATTAGCAGGAAGAAACGCTTCCTAATCCCCCTGGATTTCCCCATCGCTCCCGTTCGGATGCGTCTGTGAAGCACTGTGGGGGTTATCAGTGCCCACCCCCCCGCACGCTGGTCCTCGCATCACAAACCCGGAGTGCAGCAGCCGTGCCGGAGTTTGTGTGTGTGTCCCCCCCCCCACCCCCCGCCAAAAATCAGACAAAGGCGATGCCACCGCGCTGCAAAATCAATTTGGCAACTCCCGGAGCTGGGAAAAAAGCAGGGAGGAGGCTCCACGGGGAGCCCCGGCCGCCCTTGAACCCCCCAACAGCGGGGCACCCCCTTTTTCGCTTGGCATTTGCAGCGCCGATGGAGGATGAACAGCCAGGCAGCAGCAGCCAAGGGGAAAAGCAGGAAAAAAACCTGGGGTTTGGGTTTACATTTGCTTTTAGCCTTTTTTTTTTTTTTTTTAAGGGCGGGGAGGGAATATCAAATAGGATTTCAGGCGCGACGGAAATGTTCGGTCGGGCTGGCTACGAGCCCCGGTGATGATGGATTGATTTCACTCCCAAACTTTTACAGCCCGAGTCACAGCCACGCGGGGAAGGGTTCAGAGAGCAGAAAGGCACCGGCGCCCCAAACCCCGGGGGGGAGATGGGCTGGATTAAAGCAAACCCCCGCTCGGGGAGGAGATGGGGGCACGAAGGTGTGTGTCCAAGAGCAGCTGCCGGGGGAGCTTTGCTGCCATCGAACCAGCCACTGTCACCCTTCGGTCCCCTCCTGCCAAGGGGCTCACACACCCCCAAGACCGGATGCATCCCTGAAGTGGGGTGGGAAAAGCAAGGATCTGATGGATTAGCCCATAGCAAGATGGACATCAATGGTGCCACTAGGATCTGTTTTTCCCCATTTATCTATATTTTTTAATTATAAATAGCCACAAGGCTTGATCCCAATTCCCTTTTAAATGGGCAAACCAAAATATTGATGGTTTGCAACAGATACAAGATGAACTGAACCCCTCCATCAACCAGCAGAACCTCTTTTAACAGGGATATATCAAAGCCGTGAATTCTTGAGGATGGGATCACTCTGCAATAGCATAATATATCTCCTATGCAATCTTTTATACATTATGTTTTGTCCTGCTTTTTTTTTGGGGAGGGTGGTGTGTGAAATATTTATGGACTGGGAGATGTTCCTTGAAGAAGTATCGGCCCTGAGGGTCCCTCCAGCTCGCTCTTCTTAGAGGCCTTGGATGGTTTGCAGGGATGCTGGGCTGGGGCTGGGCTGTCTTTTCTGGGGCTTCTTTGCACTTCCTTCAGGTTTTCAATATTTGGCCTCAGCGACACCTGGAGCTCCTGTTTCCCCAGTAAAAATAAAATAACAAGTAGCTGTGCAGCATGAGACACCCTGGGACACCAGCAGGTCCCGGCCTCTCCTCTGCACAAGCACAGTAGGAGATTTTAAAACTCATTTTTGCTGCATTTTTTTTTTTTTTCTGCGGGTTTCTTTCTCTGCCTTGAATGGGAAAAGCACCAAGGAAATGCACTTTAAGTAGGTAAAACAAAAAAGAGGAATTCTCCCGAATCATAATTTCCTTTCATGTGGCTCTGCCTTGAGGCTTCTGGCTGGTAAAATTAAAGAAATACAATTAAACTGTCGCCGGCTCCCCAGTGCCTCTGTGCAAACTGAGGCAAAATGCTACTGGCACACACAGAAAAAGCACCCGGGTCTCCTTAACTTTGCTGCTTTAATTTAAGCTTCTATTCACATCCCTGTCAGTGCCCAGGAACCGGTCCCATCTGCTGCTACTCCATAGTCTTGCATGAAGCGCGCTGGCAAATCTCACCTTCCTTTCCTCACGGGCAGGTGCCAGGAGGCTAAAAATACAGCAAGAAATGACCCTTTTTCTTGGCAGCCTCTGGGAAGCCTGAAAACTGCAGCAAGACAAGTCCTGGCAAGGAGCAGGGCTCACTTTTTTTCACTGGGAAAGGTGATTTTATTTCCATCTGAGCCACCTGGGCGGCCGGTGGGTTTTCTGTCCCCTTTCTGGCTCTCCAGCATGGGCAAGTCCATAACGGAAAAGAAATGTCCCACGGTTTGGCAGAAAGGCTGCAGGGTCTGGAGGGACGGAGCTGTGTGGGAGCGTGAGATGGGATGGAGTGGAGTCAAGCTGAGCAGAAAAGAGCATCTTCATCCTGTGGGAATTTCTCATCTATTCCTTTATGCCTTTTTTTTTTTCCCCATTAAAAAAAAAAATAAAATCCCTTTTTTAATTTTTTTTTTTTCCTCCAGAAATAAAAGCAGCTGCTGGCCTGGCTATCCTTGCTGGAGGAGGGTTTTAACACTCCCAGTTTTGGGTCCCAGTGCACTTTGTGTTCCTGCAGTGGGGTGAAACCAGATAAATCAGAGAGCGACCGGCACGGCCGGTCCCCGGGAGTATCGGCGAAAGGGAAGGAGGAAAGTCAGAGACAGACAAAGAGCTTTGGAGCCCTGACTTCTGGAGAGGAGGTTTTATCTCGTTAAAACAAACGAGCAGATGACTGTTGCCTGTGTCGACGGGGGGGGGACGGCGCTTCCCGATTCCACTTTATAAACCCCAAGCTGTTTGCTGCCGCCGCAGATAAGTGGAGCTTTTAAGAGGAGGAGATAGAGTCTGGGGTTTGGACATTTAATAGACTTTGTGCGTGTGTGTTTATGGGGCTGTGTGTGATAACACCACCAGCCTGAACTGTAGATGAGGCTGCGGCTTCTGCATCACCCCCCGAGTGGTCCAGGGATGGAGCATCCTCCCCCCACCCCCAGCATCGTCGTACACAGGGACACGGGGGCATCCCCTCTGTCAAGAACTCGAGGTTTTATGGGGTTTCCATCACCTCTTCGGCCACATCCAGCCTTTTCCTGCAGCTGATTTCAGGGCACTAGATGTAATGGATGCACATAACATAAAGCACATCTTAATCAATGTGAGAGTTTCTGCTTAAAACCCAATGATTTTGATCTGGAGCCTGACAACGCGGTAATTTATATGCAGTGCAGCATAACCAAAGAGCTTGTTATGCAAACACAGACCACTGATTTGACAAATCTCCTGGAAACAGAATTAATGTCTGTATTCTGCGAAAAGATGTAATTTATTTTAATATTTTAAAGAGAGAAAATTATATATGCATGTATATGTGTACATAAATAGAGCTAAACAGAAATAAACACATATGCACATGCAGATATATATATATATAAATCTACAAATATTTCAACGCAGCTACGACAGTATATATATATAAACTGCAGGGACAAGGAGGGAGGGATGGAGAGGTGGATAAATGGATGGATGGAGAGATGGATAAATGGGTGGATGGATACATAAATGGGTGGATGGATGGATAAATGGATGGATGGATGCATAAATGGGTGGATAGATGGATGGATGGATGGCTACTTAGTGGATGTAGATCATCTTATTTCCACTCATGTCAATAGGATTACATTGATTTACATCAGTCCCAGACTCAACCAAAAGCAGGTAGTTAATTAGATCCATCCAGATCACCCGGCTGTTCCAAAATGCCAGGGAGATGCTGCTGTCACCCGGCGTGGAGCCTGTCCCCACGGATTTTGCACCACTGCCTTGAACAATACGATGCTGAATTGGGAACGACCTCCCGGATTATGGGGTGCCATCTCTCCCTCTGTTTCTTTATGGGCCACGAGAACATTAGTATAATATTATTGTTGTCCTTTTCACAAACTGTGCTGTATTTACGGCGCCGAGGTAGGAAGCCCAGTCTGCATAACTGAGGGTTTGATGGAAGGAAACATATGTGAGAAATTTCTTAATTTGATTGCAGACGCACACGGCGCTCGCTCCCCAAGTCTCCTCGTCTTCCCATCTATTTGTCTTTCTCCATATGGACACATCCATTTATCTCTCACTCTCTTACTTCTGAGACTCCCGCTTCTCCGGGATCTGAATTTTTTCCTTTTTTTTTAGGGGGGTGTTGCTTATGGAGGAGGTGGAAAAGCTGGTGGGAGCACAGAGGGGCATGAAGAGATGGGGACGGGAATGGTGATGGGAGGAAGCTGGGGAGATGTGGGGAAGAGACACCTCCAGGGGAAAAAAAGGGAAAAAGGGGAAAAAGATCCCAGAAAGCTAAAATTAATCTCCCGACAGCCCAGGATTTGTGTCAATAAAGATGTTTGAGACCTTTCTCTGTGTCAAGAGTTTCTCCCCCATCCCTCCTGCAGCAGACACTAGCCAAGCAGCATAGATGGTCACCTAGAAGTTGTGTAGCATTTGATTAGGGTGGGTTGATCACCCTTTAGTGGCACGTGAGCTGTGGTCCTTTGTCAGGACCTGCTTGATACCCCAGTCCCCCCACAAACCCCCCCGGCCGGGACAGCCTGTCGATACGGGAGCCTTTCCCTTTCCCAGTCGGTGAACGGGAATTGATGACCCTGGCATCGATCACACTCCTCACGGCCCCGAGCCCCAGCTCTCCTTCCTCCCTTCTCCTCCAATCCCATCCAAATTCATTAAAGGAGCAGCCCCCTGCCCTCCTGAACATCCCTCTCCCTCACTGCATCACCCACGGTACAGCCTATACAGGGACTATAGCGTATAGATGCACTTCTAGGCACTGCTCTCCACACATCGTGCAAGCCGGAGAGGCTGGAGGAAACTAATTAAGCATTCTGCCCTCCTTTTGCCTCAAAGATGCAAAACCAAAGCCTATTGAATGTTCACGCAGAATTCTTATTAATTTTATGTGGGAGATAGGAGAATGATTGCCTGGAAACCTGGTTTAAAGAATGGAAACAGACCGTCTCTTCTTTCTTTCTTACTTAATTTGTATTGACTTTTTTTTTTTTTTAAACTTTATTTTTATTTCGGGGAGCTGAAGACGCGGAGTGTGATTTTCAGTGCTTTAAAATGTATATTGTGTCCCCACTTCAGGGCCGGCTGTGAAGCGGGTTAGATGAGTGAAAATGAGCTGCCCTGAATACAAGCAAAATAGTAGCAATAATAGTGATGATGATGATGATGTCAGGGCTGTCACCCTGCCCAGCAAAAAAAGGCTTTGAGGCCTTCAGAAACACCCGAGCTGGTGGGAATCACCTTTCCCAGCCCTTTAGAAGCAGAAGCACAGAGCAGTGCTGAGCCCTCTCCCCGGGGAGAACTGGCCATAAATCTCCCTGAACGGGGAGTTTTTATTCCCAGCGAGGGGATGAAAAAGTCATTAACTGGGAAGGGAGGCTCGGCACCGAAACGGGAGGAGGAAGAGGAGGAGGAGGAGATGAGGGACCCAGCCCAGCATCTTTGCTGATGCTGCCAGCACCCCCGGTCCCAGCACAGGGACGCTCTCGCCCTCTCCATGTTCTCCGTGCAGGAAGATTGGCAGTGACCTTTAAATGTCACTTCCAAATGCCAGCCCTGGCTAAGTGGCTACAAAACGCAGTGTTTATGCTGGATTATGAGGAGCGATGGGCCTGAACCGCTCACCTCCCGATGGGAGCGAGACAGGGAAGGGGGATAAAAACAAAGGGCCCTTGGGCGGTCTGGGACCACCTTCTCCTCCACCCATCATTAGGAAAATGAAGACCAACCCATCCCCTTGCCCCTGCCCACCATGGGAAACAGCTGATCATAAAGTCATAGAATGCTAAGAACTGGGAGGACCTTAAAGCCCCCCCAGTGCCACCCCCTGCCCTGGGCAGGGACACCTCCCACCACACCAGGTGGCTCCAAGCCCCCTCCAACCTGCCCTTCAACCCCTCCAGGGATGGGGAGGCCACAGCTTCTCTGGGCAACCTGGACCAGTGCATCATCATAGAATAATTTGGGTTGGAAGGGATCTTAAAAACCATCTGGAGGTTGGAAGTGGAAGACGTGTGGGAGACGTTAGGGATTATGGGGAAAAACCATCCATCCTCAGAGCGGGATGAAGAGGCTGCACCAAATATACTGTCGGTGGGGATGGCAGAGTGATCTAAAGGAGCAATCGGGGAGATGGTGCCTCCTTCCCCCAGGAGGGAGGTTTATTTCTCAGCAGGTTCAGCTCCGTGGTAGGTAAATTACACTCAGCCCTACTTCCTCGGGTCTTATTTCATGGCCCGACGATGATTGCGCTACTGATCTTCCAAAGGGGCTTGTTCGGGGCTGGAGAGACCTTATAAATAAGGACGTGGAAACCTCCCAGAAGAGACAATAGCTAAACACGCCGTAGAGGCATCCTGTCTTATGACAATATGGGGTAAAATACAGCCAAAGAGCCCTGGAATAGGAACATTTCACTGTGCACCAGATCCTCAGCACTGGTAGAGAGGAGAAGGGGATGGTAACCTGGCCGGGCAGAGATATTTGCAGAAAAAACGCCCCACCAGGAGCAAAGCAGGGGGTTACAGCAGCGCTGATGCTTCTCTCTGCCCATGCCAACCCCTCCTGCCTGTCCTCTCCTGCTGCAAACCCTGCCTGCCCTCTCCTGCCTGCACCATTGCTGGAACTTCCCCTGTTTGGACACGCACCGTTTCACCACCTTCCCTACAACGTGCTGGGAGCGGAAGGAGCAGACCTGGGATCCCGAAGGGTCCTGGATCAAACCTAATTACTCTTCAAATGACTTCTAATCATCTCTCCCGCTCTGTTCGCTCTGTTCCCTGCAGCAGCCGTGGCTGCTAGAGCCACTGAGCTGAAAAGAGGAAACAAATACAAATCAAATCGTTAGGAAACAACAAACCCTAAATCTGCCTGAGCCCAGCAGACGAAGAGCTGCTCAGGGTTTCTCTGCAGGATGGCTTGGCCCATCTTCTGCATCTCAACGGGGCTCTCGGTGGGTCTTGGATGGCCTGAGAGAGGTTTTCTCTGCCCCTCGCTGCCTCTGCTCCTTATCTTCAAGCTCAGACAAGCTGCTTTGGCTGCGGAGTCACTAATCCTGGCTCATCCAGGGATGGTGGGAGTGGAAGCAGCAGCTCAGAGGTTTCATCCTGACTTCTTCCCCCTCCTCAGCCCCCGCCATCCCCCTCCCTGGATTCCCCTTCACGCCGTCCATGTGCCATGGGCTTTTGGGGGACACCAGCACCCTCCATCTGAAGCCCCAAGGGAAAGATTTTCCCTTGCCCTGGTTTGGCTTCACTTCACTTTTAAAAGCTCCTCTCCCAGTTCTCCCAGTCTCACCAGTGGAGAAGGGACCGCCCAGGTCCCAGGGGAAACCTGTCCTCCAGCTCAGTGACCACAGTCCCCACAGTCCCTTAGGAAGCTCCAGACACAGACTACAGACTGGCTGCCAACCTCTCCTGTTCCCAAGTGCTCCCCTTCCATTAGTTTAAAAAAAATAATAAAAAAATATAAAAATCAATCAGATGCTTTTTATTTGCTATTTTCCCTCCCTGCTGCAGCAAGCCTTTGCCAAGCACAAACATCCCACCCTGGCTGCCGGCCGTGGGGTGGCTTTCTCCATCCCAGATGGCTGGAGGGGTGGGATGGGATGGACGGATGTGGCCAGAAGGGCTGTGGGGTGGGACCGGGGTGACACAGGACCCAGGTGACACAGGGCTGAGGTGGCAACAGGGCTGGGGAAAGCCCACGGTGGGGCAGCGGGGACCGGACTTGATTAACGCCGCGACAGGAGATGTAAAACACAACATTAGCACAAAACCTGCTCGAGCGCGTTCTCCCGATTACCTCGGAATGATAATTACACTGGCCCTTAATATCCCCACATCCGAGTAATTACAGGCAGCTTACCAGCCTCCAGCTGCGAGCTGATAGTAACTTTTAATCACCTCGCCTTTGTGGCGGGGAAGGGACGGTCCCAACGAGCTTGGGGGTCACTCATCAGCACCCCAAACCCAGCGGGGGAGCAGGATGCAGGGAAGGGGTTGGACTCTTCATCCCTGCCAGGGGAGCCAAGACTAGAGGTGTCCTGCTTTAATTGAGGTCCCCATCAGTCCCTTGGGCTCCAGATCTGCATCCCAGACGTCATCATCACCTCTCTCCCAGCCCCAAATCCATCCTCGTGCTGGTACCCAGGGAGAGGAGAAGCAAAGATCCCACAGCCCTGCCCCGACAGGGGAAAGGACCCACATCCCAGGAGCCGAGCGGAGGTTAAAGCTGAGCCCCCCCTGGTGCCCACCCGCCAGGGGGAAGAGCCAGAACACGGGCACCCAGCCACAAACAGCATCGGGATTGCAGGGGAAAGATAAAATTAACAGCGGGGACGGAAAGAGAAAAGAAGGGGGGAAAAAAAGAAAGAAAAAAACCCCAAACCCTCAGATAGTAGAAAATATTCTCCCTAGAGGACCGATTCCAATGACATTTTTAATTAACTGTGCATTTCACTGGAGCTTAACAGCAGAATTACTGTACATTAAATAAACACCAGTTGATTATTAAGAACATATTTACTGAGCCTTAAGTACCGCAGGTCGCGGATGCAGACCCCTGCTCGGTGCAGTTGTTTCAGAATAATCAGTTATTTATTTTACTCTGTTGCTGCAGGCAGGGGGAGGAAACTTGGGGGGCAGAGGCATGGCATTCCCGACCCCTGGGAAATCTGTTCCCTGAGGGGGGTGACCATAAGGCAGAGGGGAGTGGGATGGAGAAGGGTTTTTTTTCTTTCTCCGTTTCCCCTTTCACCTCTGCCGTAAGGAAAAGCCGCCTTTTCTGTGCATATTTATCAGAGTTGTAATAAATGAGGGTCCGAGCCTCTTCCCCTGATGATTGATGGACACGGGGATTAGTTTAAGCAGAGGGGGAAGCTAAGTGGTCTGGCTCGGACCACAGCACATTCATCAAGTCGACAGGCAGAGCACGGGTCCGACTCCCGCCTTTGCTGGGAACCTTTCCTCTTTTTAAACAAACAACAAAAAAGAGCACTTTGGATTTTATTAGAGCAAATATACATATACGAACCAGCCCTCCTCTTTATCCAAGTTAATGCCAAACAGCTGTAAGCTGGGCTCGGTTCACAACGCAAGTGTAAATGGTTAACAGCAGCAGTTCCTGCCCAAAAATGAGCCACCTGCCCACCTTCTCTAGACATCCCCATCACATCAAAGCCTTCAGCACAGGAACGGGGCCAAAACCAGCCTTTTTGCTCCAGAAAGGGCCTGCAGAGGCATCTCTGAGCACAGATGGAGGGATCCAGATGTGGCTCCTTCAGAGGTAGACCTGTTGTCCCAGCGGGGCCCGACCTCCCAAGGGCAAAACCCACGAGAGCCCCTGGGCGACGGTGAAAAACAAAACCCAGATCCTGTGGCTCCCAGCCACGTCCTCTTAAAAATAAATTCATGGCTCCTGTCTGCCCGGGCCATCATTTCGCAAGGTTTATGCACAAACCACACACAAGTAGAACTGGAAACATAAAATTATATAGGGCAGTTAATTGAAAAACTGCCTGCGCCGCGTGCAATAATTGACATTAAGTGTTGTTTGGAGCAGGCTCGGTGGTACCATAACTGCTCTGAGCAGCTCCGGGGCCAGTCCACGGCCCACAGAAACCAGTAGAAGCCTCTCTGCTGCTGGGATTGGGATGGAAAATTAAGTTTCCGTGGAGGGTGTTGATACTACACAGGTCCTGTGGCACGTACAGGACAACCAGCAGTGGACAGGGAGAGAGTCATAACTTCAAGTGGTGGTTTAAATCAGTGCAAGGAAAGACAGCTAATGAGATTTTTATTTATCTTTTCATTTTTTAAGTACTGAGTGTAAAATGTTGCAGTCCCCAGTATTTCCTATAGGATTTTAAACCATTTGCTGAGGTCAGTTATTTCCCTTCCAATAATTATCCCGTGATGGGCCCCATGGTCCTGGTCACATCACGGAGGGGCTGTGCATGCACTGCAGATGATTGCAAGTCATTTAAATAGATGAATTAAAAATTAGGAGGGGAAAGACAGAGCAAAGGGCCTGTGGTTGCTTGGCCACAGACACCCAGCAGGGCAGAAGAGCCCCTGTTGAAGTCCTGCCCCAGTTATCTCCAGGGTATCATGGAATCACAGAATGGTTTGGGTTGGGAGGGACATTAAAGACCATCCAGTCTGAGTCCCTGGGTGGGGACACCTCCCGCCAGACCAGATTGCTCAAAGCCCCCTCCAGTTGGACAAAATGCAGCTTATTCCTATCCATGCGGTTGGAATAACCCTGTCCCCCCACTAGACCCTGTCCCCACCAGGGACCCCAGATCCCCCTCCCTTGCTCTGGTGACAAGGCAGTGTTCGCTCCTTGGTTTGGGCTGTGCTTTCCCTCAGCTGGGAGTGAGAAATAAAGAATTTTGGAAGTCCCTGAGTCAGGAGTTGGGGTTTAATGTTCTGGTCGCATCGCCCACTGCCTTATTAGCAGCATCAAGAAACTGTAATTTATAGACACTTTTCCAAAGGGGAATTATCAATATATTTATTTTGCTGTATAGCTGAGCTCTGCATAAGGCTTTACTGAGCCTTGCCAATTTTCTATCATCTCTACAGTCTATAGATTTTTCCCATACAAACATATCTGAGAATAGATTTTTTACTATCAAAACCTCTTTCAGACCCTTCGGCTCCCTGAGGATGTGGAGGCTTTCACTGCTCCTGCATTCCCTCCGTCAGGGGTGACTGATTTGTTCAGGAGACGTTGCAATGTGAGCAAAAAAATATTAAAGATTAGCTTAATAGCTCCAAGCACTGGATTGAACATGGTGTAGCACATTTCATAATTCATGAGATGACATCTTTGCTGTCGTCTTTCAGCAGGGGAAACCAAAGTGACTCAATAGGATCCCAGCAAAGGGCAGGGGAACCCCAGGAGCTCTGCTAACCCCATCTCTCCAGCTAATTTTGGGTGCCTCCTCCAGCTCTGGGTGCTCACCAGAATTCCAGAGGTGGAGCATCCCAGAACTGGACCACCCCAGAACCTGAACCTCATCCTAGGTTCCTAGAACCTCATCATCCCACAACAGGAGCATCCCTGAACCAGATCATCCCAGAATGGGAGCATCCCAGAACTGTAGCATCCCAAACCCAGAGCATCCCAGAACCAGAGTGAGACCATCCCGGAGCTCAGCCCAGCCCCTCTCCCCAGCATCTCTGAGCATCCCCCGCTCTGGCTGTGCCCACGGGGAGAGAAAAAGCCTGATCCATGTGCCAGAAACTTCCATCCAAGCAGCATCCCACCAATTTCTCCTTTTAGGGCGCCCCGAGGGGGCTGGCTGAGTTCAGGCAAGGAGGAGGAGTGCGCAGACCGAGAGCCGGCGGAGCTTGCTCATTTATTTGGGCAATGATAGTTTAGCTTTAAATATTTATAGTGCTTCCTAATGTACTAGTGAGTGTACTGTAGTATATTCTGCAAAGACCATGAGCCTCTGTGAGCTCACTGCAAATATCATTGTCTCTTCGCTGCTAAATCTTTGATGAGGATCAGGGGAGAAAGGTGGATTCGTGTGTGAGAGGGAGTGTGTGTGAGCTGACAAGGAGGAACAGGTCCCAGAGAGAGGGGGATTTGGGGTTTTGTCCCCTCCTGAAGAGCTGCCCTTCGCCTGTGCCTGATGATGAGTGTGGGGGAGGAAGGGTCTGTCGCAGAGCCACCAGCTGGGTTAATAAGTGCCAGAGGAGAGCATGGGGAGACCTGCCTGTCACCTTGACTCCTTCCCACATGGACCAGGATGGAGCCGTGTCCCCCTGCTCCTCCGGCCAGCTTTAGTTCACCAGCATCTTCCCCCCGCTGAGACCCAGCGCTCTCATTTCATTTGTGATGCAAGGTCAGGATTTATTCAGGGAAGGCCCTGATTTGCCTCAATTTAAAGGGTTTCCCCTCCGGATGGGCAGGAGGTGCCAGACAGACATCCTCAGCCTCTCTTCAGAGCAGCTGAAAGGGGAAATTATTTAATCAGGGACTATTTAAACTGCAGGGCGGACTTCATTTACCATTACGGCGTGACATAAAAGTTTAACAGCTTTCACACACACAAAAAAACCCACCCCGTGATCCACTTTTCCACCCCTTCAAGTTCCTGTAATAAATCTGCAAATAGGGAATTCATCATCTCTCAGTAAACGTGTCCCTTCCCCGCTGGCTCCAGGGAAATCCCTCGCTCGGATGCAGCTCACGCATGATGCTGGGGACCGAGGTGTCCCTGCTGCCTGGGGACACCCTGCTGGGGACACGGGGAGGCATCTTCCCCAGCATAAAACATCTGAGAAGGATGGTTGACACATCGGAGGGCTGTGCTGCCACACAGTGAGACCTGGACAGGCTGGAGAGTTGGGCAGAGAGGAACCTGATGAACTTCAATAAAGGCAAGTGTAGGGGGCTGCACCTGGGGAGAAATAGTCCCCTGCACCAGGACAGGTTGGGGGGGACCTGCTGGAGAGCAGCTCTGAGGAGAAAGAGCTGGGGGTCCTGGGGGACAACAGGATGCCCATGAGCCAGCAATGGGCCCTGGTGGCCAAGAAGGCCAAGGGCATCCTGGGGGGCATCAGGAAGAGCGTGAGCAGCAGGTGGAGGGAGGTCATCCTGCCCCTCTGCTCTGCCCTGGAAGATGAGGAGGAAGTTCTTTTGGGGTGAGGGTGGCAGAGCCCTGGCAGAGGCTGCCCAGAGAGGTGGTGGGGTCTCCTTCTCTGGAGACATTCAACCCCGCCTGGACCCGTTCCTGTGGGACCTGCTCTGGGTGGCCCTGCTCTGGCAGGGGGGGTGGGAGGAGATGATCTCCAGAGGTCCCTTCCCACCCCAGGGGATTCTGTGTGTTGGGGAACAGCCTCGTCCTGCTGATAGAAGGATTCCCTGTCGATTCTCCTTGGCTGCTCTCCAAAGCCCGGGCAGCACCACCTAAACCTTCAGCCCGGCCTAAATGATTGTTAATAAGGAATCGATGAGGATAACACGGCCCAGCTTTGCCATCGGAGGCGTCTTATTAATAAGGAGGCGAAGAATTAGAGCCTGACATCCTGGGGAGAGGGAGGCTTTGAAGTGCAAAGAGCTGCTGTGGGGTGAGGAGGTGCGGGACTGGGGCATCCATCAGGGAGGATGCTCTTAGTGGGTGTTTGGAGCCGAAACCCTCTGGAGGGAGGTTTCCCTGCAGCCCCCCCAAACAGCTCTGACACCCTCTCTGCAAAGCAGGTATAATCCCCACGGGGAACACGCTGCCCCCACACAGGGCTGGAGAAGAGTGGGACGTTGCTGAGACCGGGAAATAAGCCGCAGATCATCACACAGGTGGGAGGAAAAGCTCAGAAGGAGCTGACCCCCCTGTTCCCCAACAAGCAGGGGGTGACAAAGGCCCCCCTTCCTCCCCACTGCTCCGTCCTCATCCCTCTCCCACCGCTCGGCGCCTGATGCGGCTGCATAATCAACCCAGCCAGGAACACGGGCGATTTTGCAGGGGAAATAAAAATGTATCTATAATTAATGATCCTCCAAGAACACACGGCCCCTTATTAATGTAGCAATTTGGTGAAACATAATTTATGAGACACTGAGCTTAATCATCGACAAGATCCCGAGTCAGACACCCGGGAAAGGGAGGGAAAGGGGAGTCGCCTGCTGTGATTGCGCATTCAAAGGACACTTGTAACATCCAGCTCTCTTGGCAGGAGCAAACCCCCTTGTGATTGGGTTGGAGATAACCTGTGAGGGGCCTGATGCAAGGGAAGGGGGGAAGAAAACCAATCCAAGCCAGCAGACAGCACATCTATGAACGTCCTTTCCACGCATACTGTGCTAATTATAAAATCAATACACCCAAGTCCGCTCTGCCGAAGGGTTCTCCTCCACCCTGGGCCACGGAGGGAGGCAGGACCTTCCCAGGGTGGTCCCCACAACCCCTAGAAGTGGCTTTTCTTCTTCACCCACTGTAGGACAGGTCCCAGGCGATGGGTTAGACCTTTTATCGGAGGTACCAGGGTGAACTGGGAGCACGAAGCCTCCCCTGCGTGTGGCTGGGCTCGGTGGTGAGGAATCAGTAACCCCACCTCACTGGGCTTTCCACAGGGAGATTTTCTAGTTTCCACAGGTTGCTGTGGGAAATACCTTTCCTTTTTTTTTCCAGAAAAAACAAAATACCATCTCGGTTCCGGTTCCCCGAGCATGAAAACCCCATCATTCAGACTGTGATTTTTCAGGTTTTCAGCAAAAACCCCTGGCATATGTCGAGCAGCATATGCAGGGTGGGGGCGGGCGAGGCAGATATTCCCAGTCAGCACTGGAAACCATTCGGAAAACATCAGGAGCTTTTGCAAAATCATGTTCTCATTTTCTCCCCCCCTTCTTTCCTTCCTTTCTTCCAGCCAGCCAGCCCCAGCTTTGGATGCTCAGCACTTCTGAGGAGCCATCCAAGCTGTGATGCCACATGCTCTCTCCGGAGCTGCCAGAGTCCCCCTTCCCGGCGTGAACGGTGACTATCTTTTATCTGGGAGCTATTAACGATTAAACAAATGATGCTCTGTTATTTATTTTCTGTCTCGAGGAAGATCTCAGAGACCTGAGGCGTGTGCCGGGGCCCAGAGCTCGGAGAAGTGCCTTTTGGGCGAAGCTGCCTGCATTTAGCACACGCAGCACAGTGAGATATCTGATAGAAACACATGTTCCTCTTGCCACAGCCCCCTCCGCGCGGCATCTCTCCGCTTGCTCCGTGCCTCAAATTCATTTTAACAGGGAGAAAGAAAAAAAAAAACCAACACAACCCACCAAACTCCTCGTGCACACGTGCGAAACTGCATGAAGAGCAGTGGGGTCTGGTTTGGTTTTTCTTTTTATTTTTTTTTTAACTGGATATTTCACAGAATATGAGTGATGGCGGCAGAGCAGGAGAAGCAGCTGCAGGAGGTCTCCCACCGGTGTGGTTCAGAGCCACGCTCAGCTTCATCCTCATCCTCATTTCCCCATGAGTCGGTGGTGAGACCCTCCAGTAGCCTTGGCTTCATCCCAGCCTTTTGCCCACAGATTTGAAAGCTCATCCCAGCAGCCTTTCAGGGAGGGGGCGAGCAGGAGAGAGCTGGATAATCCCACCACCACCATCCCCAAAAACCAGCACCGGGTGGTTGGAGGGAGGGGAGATGAGCCACAAGCTGGGGGGGGACACACACACTCACGCCTGCCCACCTTCTGCAGCACGGCCCCCGCTCAGCCAAAGCCCCCGCAGGCACCAGCTCAACCGTTTCTCTAAATCATGCTCCAGTCTGATAAGCATTTGAGAGCCTTTAAAATGATAATTGCACAGCACGGGATAAAGCAGCAGCAGCCGCTCCATGAATATTCATGAGCTGAGAAGGTGGGGAGACGGGACCAGGGATGCTGTGGCTTGCAAAGGGATGCGGGTGGTACACCTCTGTGAAAGCATCGCTGTCCCCCCGCCCAGGACCACCTCAGGAAACAGTAATCCCCCTCAACCAGTCATTTGTCTTTTTTTTCTCCATTAACCCCCCTTCCCCCCCCCCCCCCCAAACAGAAT
>JAOWAV010000015.1:3733757-3745871 GCA_028571045.1 Scolopax bukidnonensis | reverse complement strand
CCCCTCCAAGCTCCCACCAGTTGGCATTTCCTACAAGGAATTGGTTGGTTTGTTTCTTTTCCCCCCACACTTCTTAAAAAGCCTGTCCACAGAAAACTACCTCAAATAGAGCTCGTGCCAGCGCTGAGCTCGATTTATAGCAGCGAGAGACGGAGCACAGGTGAGTGCTCAGGGAAGAGAAAAAAATACCCAACCCACTCAGGAAGCGAGGATGCTGAAGGTGAAATCATTAATGGACACAAGCTTCCTGTCCCCTCTGCCCCTTCCCTGTCCCCGAGTGTCCCCCCGGGGTGTCTGGGGGCACAGAGCATTTGGCTGCTCCTTTGATGGCCGAGAGCAAAGAGCTTGGAAATTTATGCACGGCATTAAACGAGATGCTTTGGTCTCCAACTAGGTTAAATTGCTTTGCTATATTTAAATTGCCTGCGAGCCGGTCGGATGCGAGGCACAGCTGTGAAATGGAGACTTCCATCCAGTAAACAGAGGAGGAAATCCTAATGGATTAATCTGTTCTAATTAGGAGATTTGCGGTCACTTTGACACCGCTCCCGTGGGAGAGTTGGAGGAGCCGTTGGATGGATGGGGTGCTGGGAATCAAAGGGAGGATGGATGGAGGGATGGGGTGCTGGGAATCAAAGCGGGGATGGATGGAGGGATGGGGTGCTGGGAACCAAAGCGGGGATGGATGGAGGGATGGGGACTGGGTGACAAAGGGGGGCTGGATGGAGGGATGGGGTGCTGGGAGCCAGGGATGGGGATGGATGGGGCCCTAGGTACCAAAGGGAGGATGGATGGGGTGCTGAATACCAAAGGGAGGATGGATGGAGCACTGGGTGACAAAAAGGGGGATAGATGGATGGGGCAGTGGGTGCCAAGGAGGGTGGATGGATGGATGAGGCAGTGGGTGCCAAGGAGGGGGGATGGATGGATGGATGGAGTTCTGGGTGTGAAAGGGGAGGGATGGATAGCATATGGGGAGCCAAAAGGGGCGATGGACAGATGGGGTGCTGGGTACCAAAGGGTTGGGGAGATGGGGCACAGGGAGCCAAAGGAGGGGACAGATGGATGGAGCCCTGGGAACCAAAGAGGGA
This sequence comes from Scolopax bukidnonensis, assembly GCA_028571045.1. Taxonomy (NCBI): domain Eukaryota; kingdom Metazoa; phylum Chordata; class Aves; order Charadriiformes; family Scolopacidae; genus Scolopax; species Scolopax bukidnonensis. The sequence continues at coordinate 3,744,780 of JAOWAV010000015.1, read as the reverse complement.
GGATGGATGGGGCACTGGGTACCAAATTGAGGGGGAGGAAGGGATGGATGGGGCGGTGGGTACCAACCCCAGGGGAAAGACAGTGATGCTCAGGGGTATAAACTCTTCCTTTGAGTTCACCCTGCTCCCCTGAAATTGCAAATCAGCAGCAAAACCGCTGTATTTCACAGCAAACCCTGCTTGGCCAGGGCAGCCTTGCCCCCAGGCAACAGCCCTGACGTTTGCACTCCAGCTCTGCCAGGCTTGTTAAAAAGCACAGAGAGCTCTTTTTCCCCCTCCCCTACCAAGAAGTCCAAGCAACAAACTGCAACTCTAGAGCAAGAATCAAATACAATTTATTCCCTGGCTCCTTTATCTGAGGGAGGGGGGACTCTCTCTGGGAAAGCGTTAGTGCTTTTCTTCAATTATTGTTTTACGCAACATCAAAAAAAAAAATAATAGTGTTTTCAGCACTTTCTCATATCAAGAAAGTAATTGAGTCAAAATGAAGAAGAAATTATCTATGAAGTTAATTATCTAGCAGACATGTTTTACACTCTGTCATTTTTCACTACTAGGCAGTAACTGGAAGCACAGGCATTTTTCTTTCCTGTAATTAATGTACTCAGAATACGTTGCAGAAAGGTTAGTTTTTGGGTTGGAGGAGAGTGTGTTGGAGATGAGTTATTGCCCACCGGAGTGGTGAGGGGATGGGAGGGAGGGTTTCAAGCCCGACTTGAAGGGCTCCCACAGCTGGGATGAGGTCGCCCCAAAGCTGGGCTTGGTTTGGGAGCTGTGAGGGACCAGCACAGGGGTCCCTACACTGACCAGGAGCTTCCCCACACCAGGAGAAAGGGAACCTGGAGCTCCCTCCAGCCTGATGTGGACCAGGGCTGGAATTTCCACAAGGCAAAGCAGCTTTTTGCTCAGTGCGTGGAAACTGGAACTGCTTCCAGTGAGGGGCTGCTGTCATCGGTCCAGAGTTTCCAAGCATCTCCCAGAGCCAGGAGGACACCAGCAGCAGCCTCCTCCTCCTCCTCCTCACCTTCCCTCCCCGTGGCTACTTTCCACAGAGGAGGTTTTTCCAGTGCTGATGAAGGGACCCTTTCAGGGATGCAGCAGCATCCCCCTGCACAGGGGATGCTCAAGCTCTGGCATGTCCTTTTTTCTTCCAGTCCTGACCCAGTTGCACAGGGCACCCCAGGGACCATTCCCCCATTATGGGAGGATCTCAAAGCCACAGCAAAGGAAGCAGAGTGAGCACCCAGCACCACCCAGGGCAGAACACCCATTGGAGTCCCTTTTCTCCACCCCTCAACAGCAAAACCAGAAGAACATCCCCATGGAAGAGCCTCCATGTCCCTCACTCCACACCCGACCCTGGGTAAATACAGATTACCCCCATTCCCAGCAGGAAAGCAAACACAAGCAAGGATGCTTTAAGGGGAAGGGGCTCCACATTGCTCTCCCAGAGCCCCTTTGCTCTCACGAAGCTGCACCAAGAGAAGGGAAACCTCCCCTCTTTCTGGCTCCAGGGGGGCTGTCTGGGTACCAGCACACCAAAGAGGCTGGGATGGTGCCTCGCTGGGGGAGCACGTGGCTGCAAGTGAGCAAAATCTGCTTTAAAATAATTAAAAAAAAAAACCAAAAAAAAAAAAAAAAACCAAAAACCCGACCAACCGCCTTCCACTTCCATAAGGTCTCACAGCAGAGATGTGACACGTCCTTCCATCCACCACCAGCTCAGAGCCACCAGCTTCACCCCCACCAGGGGGGCTGTCCCCGAGCTGGGGGTCTGGTTCCAACCAGATATTTTTATCTCTAATCTTAATGCACGTTGGGAAATCTCTGAGGATGCTGCATCCCTTGAGGCAGCCCTGAGGTCCCCAGAGGAGCTCGTGTGACACCTACGTGGTGGCAGGGATGATGCTGCCTGGCTCCTCCCCGGGTTCTTACCTGCTCCTTTTTACGCTGGAGCTGGGAATTTCCTCCTCATCCCTCCTGGCATCCCTTTCCCAAAGAAGATCCAAACCAGAAAAGCCTCGGGCACGCCAGGAATTGCCTGCCTCCAGAGAGGCAGAGCTGTGACCCCTGGCAGCGACACACCACCGGCAGCTCCTCCCGCCTTTCTCCTTCACTTAATTCATTGTTCATTTGCCGCGGTAATTATATTAGGGAAGTGTAAGGCAGGACACGGGAGTCCCTCAGAGGCTGCTAATTGTTGCTGGAACGAGGCCACGCGGGGGGGTAATTGAGGGAAAGGCGGCCGATGCTCAAAGCCCTCGGGGAGATGCTGCAGCTGAGACAACTTTGGAGTAAAGCCCCACACCTGAGCTGCAGCTCCAGGGTCATTAGCCACCTCCTTAATTGCCTGGTGAGGTCAGGGGGGGGTCACTGACATAAAGTTTCATTTTTTTTTTTCAGAGGGGAGGTGGTAGAGCTCACTCATGCTCGTAAGATAAACGCATCTTTATATGGATATAAAAGCAGGATCCTTCTGTGTTTTCAAGCCAACCCCATGGGCTTTGGGGGCTTCTTGGGCACCCCCTGAGCCCTTCTTCTCCTTGGGGACAGTGGCTGCAGGTGGCCTGGGCAGCTCCAGACTCCTTTCTGTGTCTCCCTGGTGTCCCCAGCCGTGGCAGGTTTGGGACACGGCTTGTGGGGCAGAGTCCCCCCCTGTGGCACCCCCCAAAGCACCTCTCCAGCTGCTCCTCCAGGTTGAAGCTGAGGGTCCTGGTGGTCCTGCTGCCTGGCACTCTGCTCCCCTGATTCCTTTATATCTCAAGGGGTCATCTGAGGTCCCAGGATCCGTGGGAGCCTCCAGAGCTTCACTTCCAATATTAAAGATAAGAAAATAAATCAATTCTGGTTTCCCCTCCTTGGCAGAGACCTCGCCAAGGCTCCTGCTGGTTTCCTCCTCCAGAGAGATTATGGTGATGAGTGATTTGAGGAGTCAGTTGATGTCACGCTGGAATTGCTCCTATTTAATAAAAGGGACCAATTTCCCACCTCCTCCTCTTTCTTTTCCTCCTGGAACAACATCAAATGAACTTCTGGGCTTGAGGATCAAGAGGATTCTCAACTGGAGCATCCCGGCTCCATGCACATTCCCATCCCGCAGCTCCGCTCACCGCCACGTGGCCAGTAAGGGGTTATTTTTTACACCTTTAAAATTAAACACAACACAATAAGGGGAAAAAGGGAAAAAAAAAAAAAAAGACAAGAATTTCTTGTGAAGTGAAGCAGCTCAGGAAAGTTAATGAGACAGAAATATCTGCTTGCGGTAAATCTGGAGGTGTCAGGAGAGCCCCGAGGTATAACTTATTTAAGGGAGGATGAAAAAGAGGGAGGAGGAGGAGGATGACACCTGCCCAACCACGCTGGCTCGGGTGCTGATTAAAGTCTAAAGGAGAGCATCACATTAATTAGAGAGGGCAAAGGTGCCATCCCACCTCTTGTCAATCACCTCTCACGTTGGAAAAGTCTCTTGGTCTCACTGCAGTTGCCCTTGTTGCAAGAGATGGGCCAAAATCCACCGGGTTGTGCCAGGGGGGAGCAAACCCCAAACCAGAGCACCAAAAAACTTGCTCTTAAAGAAATAAACTGCCCTTAATCCCTTTTTGGAGAGCCATGGAGAGAGGATGAGCATGGGTGCGGGGATAGTGCACACCGGCTGCCTGTAGCTCAGGGTATTCCTGGGATTTGGGAAGCCGTGGTAATACCTCCTTCCAACATCTTATGTATCTGGGTCAGTGGAAAAAAAAGAGCAGGAAAATCCCCTGTTTGCAGGCAGCCCTGGTCCCTCGTGCTGTACAGCTCTTGGGGAGGTGCAAGTCCTGGAGCTGCTGGATCCCACGCTCAGGTAGGATGTCTGGAAGCCACCGAGTCCATATGGCTCCTTGGGGCTGTGCCCACGGGTGGATTTTGCAGGCTGCTTTCTGGTTCCTCTGGTCACACCGAAGCTGCAAGTAGCCAAAAAGCACCAGAGCATCTCTGCTGCCCACACATCCATGTCTGGATCCATCCCTCCTGCCACGATGGATGAGGGTTGGAGAGGTTCGGAGTAGGACTGTCCATGTTGCCCTTTGCAATTCAGCCCCCCACCCTGAGAGCCCGCACAAGGTCTCCAAACATCCCACCGGCGTCTGGGGTCTCTCCAAATCCAACTGAGATGAAGTCTGGCTCCAGCTGAGAGGGGCTGGAGAGCCCCCCAGAACCTCACAAAGCTCCATTCGTGCTGCTCCTCAAGAAGGACCATTCCCAAAACTCCACCACGCAAACAAAATCCGTGTGTACTTGGCACAGCCTCTGCCAGCAGGAAAGGCAGGGATTTAGCAGCCCCCGTTAGCTCCACCACATCTTCCAGAAGGACTTCCCCCAGCCCTCCTTCTATCGCTCCACAAGCCAAGAGCATCTCATACCCCTGCTCTCCTTCCAGGAAAGGCTTTGTGTTGGGAAAGGAAGACTTAGCAAGGCTTCGGGAGGGGAATCACTTATTGGGATTTCACATCCTCAGCCCCAGGATGAGCATTTCCACCTTGAAGAGCTTTTGGGTTCACCAGCTGGAGGCACCAGGAGGAAGGCACACGCTCATCAACAGGGATAACGCCTTCATCCCAATGGGATGAACATTCATCAGCTCCGGCACAAGCTCTATGATAGGACCCAGGAAGGGGATGGGGGGTCCAGCTGGGATCCGGGGTGCTCCAGGCACAGCAGCACCAGGTGCTGCCCCATCTCTCACCCCACCATGGCCATGGGGGCTTGGGAAGGGCACGGCACCAACAGAAAAACCCACAAAAGCGAGGGGACAACAGTTAACTCAGGCTCATTGGAAGCCCTTTGCTGGTGCCTCCTGAGCTGGGAGACCTGGAGAACAGGATGGACATCTCCAGGGGGGCGCAGATATCCATCGGGAATCACCAGCTCTAGGATGGAGATGTTTCTCCCCGACCTTTCCTACCAAAGGAATCCATATGTTTCAGAACAGCCTCGAGCCCTTCCAGCCTCCTCGGGGAAGAAGAAAATCAAACCACCACCAAAAAGAGCCACCTCCACTCTATTTTCCAGCCCTTTTCCTAAAGGATCACGATGCTCAGGGGGTCCATGTGTCGCTGCCAAAACTTTAAAGCAGGAGGACATGGCTGGGAGCAGCTGGGAGCACCCCAGAGACCCCCCAAAATTGGCTGGAGAACCCCCTCGAATGCCGTTTTTTTAAATTTTTTGCTTTTTTTTTTTTCTTTTTCCTTTTTTTTTTTTTTTTTTTTTCCCCCGGTGCCAAACTGCTCAGCACATCTGGCTCCCTCTCTCCGAGCTGTCATTTTCCTGGCTGTTAGAGGAGAGAATATGGTAAAGAGCAGCCTGGGTTTGCGACGCGACTCCTGCGAGAGACGTGACATGTTTATTTTCCCCGCGCCAACTTCCACATCAAAAGGGCTTTCTGTGTTTTTGGGGTTTTTTTCCGCGCTGGAAAAGGGAATATATATATAAATATATATATATTTATATATTTCCCTCCCTCCACTCCCCACCAGCGCCCTCCAAACAGCCCAGCTGGTCCTTCAGCTTTGATTTTGGCATCCCTGAGATGCCCTCAACATCCCATTTTTCCGCAGGCAGAGGTTGGGTGAGGGGGTTGATGTTTTCTGTTCCTTGGCACGAGCAGTACAAAAATTAAAAAAAAAAAAAAAAAGGAGAGAAAAAAAAATATCAAAAAAAAACGTAAAGAAATCTCTTCACCTGACTCGAGAAACCTGATGTTCTGTGTGACCCAAATCTCAGTGTTTGGGTTTGGCTTTAAGCACTGTCAGGTTGCTTGGGGGAAAAAAAATAAAATAAAAGAAAAAAAGGCATTAAGGGAAGGGGTTGGTATTTTCAAAAACAAAGTTATTGCACATAAAAAAACCCCAACAAACCCTCCTGCCACACAGGAACGTGTCAGCTCCTTTGAAATGTTTGCTTGTTTGCTTGTCTCCCGGAGCAAAACAGTCAGGGGACTGTTTGCAGCCTTGCAAAATACTTAGACTGACCCAAATCCCTGCGGTTTCTGCAGCTGAAGGGCTGCCCCCCCGTCCCTGTTTTTCACCCCCGCCCCATCCTAGGCCTGGAGGTCCTTGGCCTGACACAGCCCCAGGCAGAGGAGGATGCTCAGAGGAGCTCATTCTGCTTCGTTCCTTGGTTGGTTGTTCTTGGTTTATTAATTTTTTTTTCCTTTTTTTTTTTTTTCCATTATAGACATTATTAAAAAAAATAAACTTTACAATAATACATTTTTAAGTTGTTGTCGCCATTTGAGCACGGGTTTTTTGTTTTTCTTTTTTTTAAAAACAAAGGAAAAAAAGGAAATTTAAAAAAAAAAAAAGCCACACTGTAGATGTATATGGTTATGTATATACATACATATATGTAGGTATAGGTGAACGCTATATACATACACTATATATGTATATATAAAAGAAAGGAAATGGAGAGGATGGAGAGAAACACAGAGGTTGGGTCAGATCCCAACCCAAATTTGACTGGACAAATGTTTAAAAAGAAAATAAAAATAAAAGATAAAAAATAAAAGAAGACTCTCCCCCCTCCAAGTGACAGCTTGGGAACACCAGGACAACCTCACGACGTTTGAACAGGAGCTTCTTTTCTCTTTCCCTTTGAAAACTCTCGCCAACCACGGGAAATGAATTAAAAAAAAAAAACCCAAAACAAAAACCAACCAAACCAACCCCAAAGGAACCCCAATACAACGTCAAGAAGCTGGGAGGATGCAGAAGAGCCTCCCGATGGCACCTCCATCCCTCGGGATGCTCCGATGAGGAAACCTCGCCGTCCCCATGGCCTCCCCAGGACCCTTGGGATGATGGATCTGGCAAATAATCTCTGCCAAAGCTCAGCTCCAGGATTATTTGCCCTCCCCGGTGCCTCTGGCAGCTCGGAATTCCCTGTGGCAAGGAGAGGGGGGTGGGTTGAAACCGCCCGTGGGCTCCTGCTTTAGAAAAGAAACCCAACGCGGCAAAAAAGACACCCTCCCCCACCTCCAAAAATAAAATAAAATAAAATAAAAAAAAATAAAGGGGGAAAAATGAAAAGAAGAAGAAAACCACCAAAGTTTCACAACGTGGTGAGGGTCCCTCCTGCCACCCGGCATTCCCGGGTGTTTCTGAGCGGTTCAGTCTCTGGCAGGAGGATGGTCCTTCCCATCCCTGGTGGCCGCAGCAGGAGCCGAGGTGGGGGTCAGCGTGTGGGGGTGCACCTGGGCCGGCCCCCCCCTGCCTCTATACCATCAGCTTCATCAGGAGGACGGGCACGAGGGGCAGGATCCCGCCCGCCCGGTGTCGGCTGCCTCCTGCCTTCTGGTCCACGAAGGTCTTCTGGTCCGGCATGATGTCCGTGGTGAGCTGGGTCTGCGGACGAGGGGAGAGAAGAGGTTCACCAGGGCCCCTTTTTGGGGGGGGGAAAAACTTGGAAAACACTTATTTTTGCCCTCTGGGCCAGTGAGCCCTGGCACAACAGATGCCTGGCACGTCCTTCCCCAAGCTGGTTGCAGTCTTCCCAGCCCCAGGACCCCCCTCCCTGGGTCCCCCCCTGCCCCAAACATACCTCTGAGTAGCACAGGCTCTGCTCTTTGGACTTGTTTAGCTTTGCTCCGTGCTCCTGGAGAGGAGAAAGGAGGAAAGAGAAAGGCTTAGGGCAGCTCACACCCCGAGATTTTGGGGTCCTCAAGTTCCACCCCCCCTCCCCTCAGGAGCTGCTGAGCTGCCCCACGAGGGATGAGGTGATGCCTGGGGTGATGCCCTGTGCCAGGGGCAATCCTGGCATCTTTCCACCCAAGGAGCAAAGTGCGAACCCACCAGCCCAGCGTGATGCAAGAAAATAGGTAATTTTCAGGTTTTCCCAAAACCATGTGGGATTCAAGCTGGTTTCACTCCCAAATAAGCTGGAGACGTTGGGCTCCGGGCAGCTACTCCAGCTCACCTTGCCCTGGTGAGCCGTGCCAGGCAGGGGATGATGCTGGAGCAAGGGAAGGGGATGGGAAGGGCAGGGATCCCTCCTTTCCCCATACCAGAACCCCCAGGCAAGTGCCCAGACTCCCCAGTACCAGGGATGGCCAGATCCTGCTGGGCACCTGGGTACCAACACCGCATCCAGACTGAGATCACAGAACCACAGAATCACATGGGGTGGGAAGGGACCTCTGGAGATCATCTCCTCCAACCCCCTGCCAAAGCAGGGCCACCCACAGCAGGTCCCACAGGAATGTGTCCAGATGACTTCATCCAGTCCATCCAAAAAGTCCAAGCAGGTTGTTCTGCTGCCCATGGGGTTGGAAGGGACCTCTGGAGATCATCTAGTCCAACCCCCTGCCAAAACAGATCCACCCAGAGCAGGTCCCACAGGAACGTGTCCAGATGTCTCCATCCACTCCATCCAAAAAAGACTATCTCCTGGCTGATGGACCCACCAAAGGTCCAGACCAGTTCCCCACAAGTTTGCACCAGCGACCGGGACTGGGATCTCCTACCTGGATGGAGGTGCAGGTGGTGATGACACTCGTGTCATAGATGGTGTTGCTGTCGTTGATGTCATCTGGCAAGGCAGGGCTCTTCTCCGTCTTCGGCGGCAGGGTGATGGGGGGTGACGGGTTCTTGGGGGCCAGGTTCACGTCGGTGCCGTTGCCAAAGGCTTGGATGGCGTTTCCTGGAGAGAGGAGATGTTTAGAATGGGGGAGCTGCACCCCTTCAGGTGAGGGTGAGGAGGGGGACAGCGAAGGGCCTTACGGAGACAGGGGTTTTCCGTGAAGTCTCGGAGGAACTTCTCACACTCCTCTTCCATGTTGCCGCTGCCTTTGCAGGAGCACCAGGGCGAGATGGTGATGCTGGTGGGGCTGGCATCGATGTAGTTGGGTGTCATGTCGAAGCCTGGTCCCAGGAGAGGAGGAGGATGAAGAGGGGTGAAGGACCTCTCGGTAGGAGAGACCCTTTGCCACCTCGAACCCCCCACCAGCACTCACCGATGAGCCCCGCGTAGGAGCCCAGGCATGCCTGGTAGTTGTCCCCGGGGCAACTGGTCAGGGACTGGAAGGATGCTTGGCAGTTGGTGTGGAAATCAGCCAGACGGGACCTGGGTGGGAAGAACAAGAGGGAATGGGATGGGATTTCACCACTCGGAGCATCTCAACAGCTCCGGGTAGAGGGGTGACATTTTAAATAGAATTAAAGGAGAGAAAAGAGGAGAAAGGGGGTGGAGAAAGGAGATCTAATTAAGATCTAGGCCCAGGAGGTGCAACTTCTAGGGGTGTCTGCCTGCAGGTGGGTACCCCACGGGGTGTGGGACCCTCGTTCCTCCATCCTTTGCAGCTCCCCATCTCCCCAGCCCTTTCCCCAGCGCATCCCGACCAGCAGAGCACACCATAAACTTCATGACCTCGTTTGGCTGCGCTGCTCCCAGCGTCGTTACCCGCCCTGTAAAATTTCACTGCTTGTTTTTAATCTTTCCCCCTGAACCGTTAAGGCTCCAAGAGCAATTAAAATGCCCGAGGTGGGGGGTTACATTTTTCCTCTCTTCTTGTTTGCAGCTGAGAAGGGGAAAAAAAAACCAACAAAAAAAACCCAAAAAGAAACCTAGCAGAGTCCTCGGAGCGTGGAGATGCTCCTGCCCTGGGCTGAGTGAAGGCAGAGGATGGGGAGAACAGAGGAACAAAGAATCCCTTGGGGCTGGAAGGGACCTCTGGAGATCATCCCCTGCCAGAGCAGGGCCACCCAGAGCAGGTCCCACAGGAACGGGTCCAGGGGGGTTGAATGATCCCAGAGAAGGAGACCCCACCACCTCTCTGGGCAGCCTCTGCCAGGGCTCTGACACCCTCACCCCAAAGAACTTCCTCCTCATCTTTAGGTGGAACTTCTCATGTTCAAGTTTGTGCCCGTTCCCTCTTGTCCTGTCCCTGGGCACCACTGAGAAAAGCCTGGCCCCATCCTCCTGACACCCACCCTTGAAGGATTTAGAGGTGTTGATCAGATCCCCCCTCAGCCTTCTCTTCTCCAGACTAAAAAGCCCCAAGTCCCTCAGCCTTTCCTCATCAGGGAGATGCTCCAGGCCCCTCAATCATCTTTGCAGCCTCTGCTGTCCCCTCTCCAGGAGTTCCCTGTCCTTCTGGAACTGGGGAGCCCAGAACTGGTCCCAGTGCTCCAGAGGTGGTCTCATCTGGAGGGCAAAGCAGAGGGGCAAGATGACCTCCTTGACCTGCTGGCCATGCTCTTCTTAATGTCCCCCAGGATGCCCTTGGCCTTCTTGGCCAGGGCCCATTGCTGGCTCATGGGCATCCTGTTGTCCCCCAGGACCCCCAGCTCTTTCTCCTCAGAGCTGCTCTCCAGCAGGTCCCCCCTAACCTGTGCTGGTGTGGGGGGTTCTTCCTCCCCAGGTGCAGCCCCCTCCACTTGCCCTTGTAAATGGGGCATTTACGGTGTCTTTGTGTCTCTCGGGCAGCAGATGGGCTCTTCGCTTGGTGTCGTTGGCTTTTTGTGAGTTATTTTCCTTGGGCCCCGCAGGCCTCTGGCTCCGAGGGAGTTAAGTGACTGTAATCTGCAGGAAGGCTGGCACGGATCACACTCTCTGCACAAACAAGGGTGTTTTGTCACGGCGAGCGTCGCACGGAAGGGGCCGTGGTTATGGCCACCTCCTCCCAAACGGTCGCAGGGAATTAGCGTTTCTCTGGGGCGGGAAGAAAAATGACTGTAAGGAAACCCCATTCCTGAACTTCTCCAAGATTTAATGCAGGGTGGCATACACCACTCAAACGTAGATGTTTTTATCCAAAATTGTGAACTGTGCGCGTTATAAGTTCTGTGAGGAACCGTGGATCCAGAGGGGAGCCCCAGAGATGCTGGGAGGGCTGGAGCCCCTCTGCTGGGAGGACAGAGTTGGGGGGGTTCAGCCTGGAGAAAAGAAGGCTCCAGGGGCTCACATTCCAATCCCTCAAGGGGCTCCAGGAAAGCTGGGGAGGGACTCTGGATGAGGGAGGGGAGCCCCAGGAGGAGGGGGAAGGGTT
>JAOWAV010000015.1:3659183-3671533 GCA_028571045.1 Scolopax bukidnonensis | reverse complement strand
CGAAAGCGAGGCGGCGGCGGCGGCGGCGTGAGGAGAGAAGGGGAGGAGAGGCGAGAAGGGGGGGGGCGGCGGCGGCGCGCGACGGGCGGGCGCGTGCCGTGCCCGGCGGAGGCGGAGGGAACGGAGCATGAATGGAGCAAAATGGCGGATCATGTGCAGGTGAGTGAGTGAGAGAGAGGGAGAGAGGGAGGGGGAAGAAGGGCGGGACGAGACGACATGAGAACTCTTTACTCCCCGCCCCGCACCGGGCTGCCGGGGCTGGGCCTACCCTACCCGCCGCCTCTCTCCTCCCGCAACACACACACATCAACCGAGGCCTGGCCCGGCGCGGATAGGCCTGGCCCGGTGAGGCCTGGTCCGGCCCGGTGAAGCATGACCCGGTGCAGCGGGGCTGCTTGCGGTGGAGGCGCCGCCGCTGCTGGATCCCGCCGGCTGCGGGCCCGGCGCTGGCATGGCGGGCGCGGGGGCGAGCGGCCTTGCTGGGCCGGCGGCGCGGCCTCCTCCTTCTCCTCCCTTGGGGCGGCTCCAGGCCCGTGCCAGGCCTTGCCTCCGCCGGGAGGACGCCTTCAGCGGGGGGGAAGCCGGGCGGCGTTTACCGGGCGGCCTTTGCCTCCTCCCGCAGCCCCTGTGGAGTTTTCTAGCAAACACCTGGGGGAAGGAGACACCCCCCCTTCCATCTCCCCGGCTCCACCGTCCCACTCCCGGTGTTTCTGCGGGCCCCGCAGCCGCCCCAGCTTTGGGGGTTTTGAGTCCTTGCTTTCCGCCCCCCTTCTCCCCCCCTCCCCAGTGTTTTATTTTGCAGCGAGGCTTGGCCTTGGAGGTAACTGGGTTTGGTTGGCATTAAAAACAACCCCCTGCCTGGGTGTTGCTGTCGTGGGCAGAGAAGCCAATGGAAGGTGGCAGTGGCTGTAACCGAGTCAGGTTTGCGTGGTGGGATGGAAAACCTGCTGAAGAGCTCGGTGCTGTCACCAACAGAAAAAGTAAAAATAGGCCCAGCTGGGGCGAAACAGTTTGTTTGGGTTTGTTTGGCTTGGTTTTTTTTTTCTTTTTTGCATAATGTTTTAGTTAAACCCGCAGAAGATTTGCGTGGTGTCCAAAAGACCGGCTGAACTGTAATGACCCTGGTAGTTACCTATTACCTATGGAACTTTTAAATAAATATATTCTTCGCATGATACCGTTGTGGACCACAAGGGTGAGCAGTTTATTAACTCACAGCAGAGCCGTGCAGCTCGCAGGTTGTCTGGCAAGGTTGCTGGCAAATGTCTCTCGGGTAATCTCAGGGGAGGGGAGGAATTACTGCATTATTTAACAATTCACAGGCTCTAAATTTCCTGAAGAAACTCGGAATTCGTTTGCCGGGAGCAGAGCCCTGCCTTTCAGACTCAGCCTGCGGTTTGACGCCGGCGGCGGGTGAAAGAGCTGCTCTTGGTGCTTTAAAACTGTGCTTCGTCCCCTGCTTTCCTTTGTTAAATATTGAATTGAGCAAACGGGGGCTGGAGCCCGTAAGAGCAGGGTGGCAATTGCTGCGGTTCGAGCCGGTTAGTTAAAGTTTAACGGCAAAGGCTCAGAAGATGTCCCGCTGGGAGGAAAACTGATTTGCAAAGAGGGTTGAGGCACCTGCAGCTCGGTGCAGTTCCTGCACGGGACAAATATAGTCCACAAAATTGTTACCTGCTCTAACTGGACGGGGTCTGCTTGGGTGGTTTCTTTATCATCTCTTTTTTTCTCTCCAGTCCAGGCAGAAGCAGGAGCTCTGAGGAGCTTTCCTTCACCAAGCAGAGTGTAAGATTCCCTCCAAAACTCTGGATTTTTTTTTTTTTTTTTTTTGTGGCTGAGGGAAGCAGTAGCTTTTATTAATAGATCAAAAACTTGGTGAGAGGTCTTTTTGGAGATGATTGGAGCCAAGTTGCAGAGAGATTCCCCTATCAAGCGTGATGTTCCTTTAACAGGGCAGTTATTGAGTTATCTGGCATCGCGGGGAGATGGTGGTTATCCGTGTGAATAATTGAAAGAGTTGGTTTTATGGCATATGCTGTGGGAGTCGGTCCCGTTTTAATAAAAACGGGGATTTGGGAATAAATAACTGGCTGTCAAAAGCTGTGAGGGTTTAGGGAAAGTCTTGCTGCTGCTTCACGAGAGCTTTGGTTGGGGTGTTCCGTGTTGGCAGCGGAACTTCCCGGAGTTGTACCCGGTGGAGCACAAACCCCATTATTTATAGACTACATCTGCCCTGAAGTTATTTACTTTGCAAGATGGAGTGACAGCGAGGGTGAAGACAAACTTTTCGGGCTGAGTAGAAAGCGAATATCAGGTTCTTTTGTCTGATAAAAAAAATAATCATAATGTTTTGTTGGTGGGAATCGTGTGGCCGAAGCCGGCTGCGGTGCTTTCCTGGAGCTGCTTCTCAAGGGGGGGGACACTGTTCAGCAGCTGGAAACAAAGGCTGCAGTGATACTGATACGGGAGAAGAGGGAATCAGATGATTTTTGTGAGGCTGAAAAGAAGTCTGAAAGCAAAATCGCTGTGCGCCAACTTCTCCACTTCTCAAAAGGCTCGTGCCACCTTGTTTTGAATTAATATTTCTCTTCCACGTGTTGTAACCATCACTTAAAACTTGCTCACAGAAAGCAGTGAGGATGTCATTGCAATTAGCTTTGTGGGAAAATGAGTCCCCTTCCCTTCCCCCCCCGGCTTTTTGCAAACAGATTTATGTCATCTTTGTTTTTCTTCCACTTTCCTTGTCCTTTAGATGTTTTCCTTCCTGCTGCCCTAAAATGGGATGCACTTAATGAATGCGAATATTCCTGTGGGAGAGCGGTCGTTGCAGGATGACGATGAATTCTGAGACTTTGTGTACTGAGTGTTTCGTTTGAATTTTAACCAAAACATGGCTCTGATTAGAAATTGCTGTCACCTCGATGTGACATATTATTGTCTGTTCTCAATAGTTTAAAATCCGTTTTAAATGGAAGAAATTTGGGCCTGTGAGAGGAACAAGGTAGGTGCTGAGGAGGCTACTTGTAATAAAAAACACCAAGAAATCTGCCATCTAAAAAGGAAATTGCATCCCATGATTTGCTTCCACACTGATTTTAGCTTCGGGGCTGGGTTTTTCAAATCCCAGAGATTGGCACCAAGTTTTTCATTATTTTTTTTTTTTTAACCGTTAAATGAGCTGACTCCAAGCTCTGAAAAGTTTCCTCTTTGGAGTTTGTGTGTTTGTTGCAGGTTCAGGGTCTGTGCTGGGGCCTCCAGATGGCACTGGGTGGGCAGAGGTGGCTTCTTTTGTCTCAATAAAGTTGGGGAAGAAGCTCGATGGCATTAAAAACCACCCAACCCATCGTCTGAAGGTGTGTTTGGGTGATGCTCTGGTCTCACCTCCACCTCGTGCTGGTGATTTGAGAAACGGGTCGTTTATATCATTCACCTCCCTCTGGAGGAAACCCTGGGGCCTGGTTGTGTGTTTCCCATGTGGTATCTCAGAACCTTGCACTTGCTTGGTAGAAGAGTCAGGCTGGAGCCTGCTCCCCCACTCCAAATTGCTTAGAATACTTCTTTTTCCCTTTTGTTTCAGTTCAAGCTTTTACCTTCCCTGTGTCATTGGACTGGCAGAAAGCTCTAATTAAGGACTTGGGTTTATCTCAGAATAACCCAAGGGAGCGCTCGGGACCTGGGGAGGGGGAAATGCTGGTTTGACTAAAAATAGAACTGGCGATATTTCTTTTGCAAATTAGGTGTTGGGGGGTTTTTGTTGGTTTTTTGGTTGTTTTTTTTTTTTTAAATTCTGCTCAGCGCCACAGTTGCAGAAGGTCTTCAGAGCTGGAAGGTGGAGGTGTAGAGTCGTGGTTCTGTATCTCAAGATTTCTCCAGCCACACTTTGTCATGGAGGGGAGAAAAAAAAAAGTGAATGCTCCTTTTCAGCTCCAGGGAGTTTTATCCACCACCAGTCGTTTTATCCCTGGTCCCCCAGCCAACATCTGGAGTGTACTTTGGACATCCCTTAGGTAGAAGGTAAGGTGTCCAGCTCCGATCTCCTGGCAGCTTCTCCTCCAGATGATGATGTTTGGAAGAGGACAGATGGGACAGGGGTATGTGGTGGCTTTGTCGTGGGCCAAAAGAAGGGCTTGGGCTGAAATCCTGGACTCGCTGTGGCTGGTGGGAAGATTTTGTGAAGGGATTCAGTGAGCTGGAGCCAACACTGTGTGTTTCGGTTGTACTTCCATCCGTAAGAGTTCAACTTGGAGATCCCCAAAGTTGTGTGTCACCAAGGCCACATCGGGGCTGTGAGCCTGCTCCTGGGTGGCTGCTCTCCTCTCCCCGCCACAGTGACCGAGCTGTGCTCCCTCAAATAGCCAAGGCTAATACAATTAAGGAGGATTTGTTCATTTTTAATTATTTTGAAGAGAACACTGAGCTCTCTGTAGCTCGAGAACTCTGTTACTGTTAATAATGTCTTGTTGCCCTTGGTTTTGGGCGGCGCAGTTGAGTTTTGTGAGTCTGTAGGGCTCAGGCTTAACATTTTTACTACTTCCAATTGCCAGCAAAAGTGTAATTTTTATCTTCCTGCTTCTAAACTGTGGTTTCAAGAAGGCATTTATGATTTGTGACCCTTTTCTGGTGATACCGTTGTGTGGCTTAGATGTGAGAATCTAGGGGTGTTTTCTTCATGAGCCACCAGTGTCATTTGTGTCTGGGGTCACTCTCCTTTGGTTTTGGGGTAATTAATGCTTGTGCATCCTTGGCTTTTTGTGCAATGGTGATACTGGTACCACTGTTTCCCCCCCAAGGAAACTCAGCTTTGATTTGCAGGAAAGGGTTTGTTATTTCTTTGCTCATCCAACTTTGGTATATCTGGCTTTTTCTCGATAGTAGGTCTGCTGTCCTGGGAGAAGACCACCTGAAAATGTCTTTATTTTTTAGGTCGAGCTGAAAATTGTAGGCATCAAACACACCCAAATGTTAACACAATAAAGTGGATTATTATTATTATTTTTTTCACAGCCTTCCTGTCTCCAGCAGCCTTAAGTCAGAGGCGGCTGATTGGGCAATTAGTGGGTGGTAGGTCCTTTCTGGCTCACTTTGGGTTCTCCCTGTTCTGATTGTGCAAGGAATCTGGGATTTAGACCTTCCTAGAGGGATGAGTTTTAATTAAATGGGTCTTTCAGGCTCTGTCACTCGCTGAATCCACGGTTGGTGACGATGTTCTTGTTGGCTATTTTTACTATTATTAGTTCTAAAAGGTACTGTTGGAGGGGAGTTGCTAACTCAGCCAGAAAACATCTCAGCAGAAGCTTGACATTTTTGCTTTTGTTTCTGATTAAGGACAAAATGTGAAGTTTATTCATGGTCCCCAGTAACTCCAGTAATGGTTTGCTGCTGGGCAGCTCGTTGCCCTGGTGTGGTCGGGATAAAACACCAGCTTTACGCTCTGGTGCTCGACATCTTACTGGTGGCACACTTTGAATATTGGGTGATGTAAGATCACCCTGATAAATGGGCTTTGATACTCTGAGCCTTCCCTTCCATCTCCCCTTACCTCTTCTCCTGCTCTGGAAACCAGGAGTAATTTCCAAGCTGAAAAACGGGCTGAACTTTAGAAAAATAACACGCAAGAGTTGACTGATCTGAACAAGGGAGTATTTTTTAGCAGCTCTTTGACAATTTAAACTGGTTTTGGGTGCAGTTGGCTGTTGATTGTGCTGTGTAATGTCTTCTTTTCTTGTTTGCAGCTGCTCTGGGCTGTGTCTTTGGCAGTGGGCACGGGGCAGGAGAGCCCCAGTAGCCAGGCTGGGTATTGTGCTGTAGGACCCAGGGCAGTGATGCTGGTTAAACCTTACTCTGTCTGCCTTACGGGCCTTACCTGGTACCAGCCCTGCATCTAAATCAATAGCCAGCTTGAGAGCAAAAAGAAAGTATGTTTTAGAAAGGGAAAAACACATTTCAACTTTTAAAAGACTGCTTTCTCCCCTTTTCCCTTGTTTGAGATCATTCAGAGTATATAGTGTAAGAGAACTTCTTTTTGCTCACAGCATCTCGATAGTTTAAAGTGTAATTGTGGGCTTCTAGCTGAACTTCTACCAATTTGATTGTACAGTTCTCCTTTTAACGTATTGTTCAGTATTTGTTTATAATTTCTTAAGGAGAACAACACAGGAACAAGAAAATCAAACAAGAAAGCATTAACAAGAATCAGCCAGGCAAGTTATGTCCTTACCTGCCTGTTCCAGCTGACTACTTTGCTGGCTTGCATAGTATCTTAGTTTGATTTCTTGTAATAGGGAGCTGGATGAATCCTGTAAACCAAGATTTTATAATTTTTTTTTTAGATATATTTTTGTTTTCTTGAGCTCTGTGAAGATTTCTCTCCCACTTTGACATGTCAGAAGAGAAAAACCTATTGTGTACGCACCGGTACAGCCAGGCAGCCTGGAGGGAAGGCATGGTTGATAGCAATTGCTTTCTTTTCCATTTTTTATTTAATTTGTATTGTTTTTATTCCGTGCCTGGTTGGCACAGCACCCAGATTCGTTTCATGTTCTGCTGCTGCTGTCCTTGTGCTCATGGCACACAAGAGTGAGGGGACTGGGTGTTTTGACACCCTTAGGACCATTGGGCCGTCGTAGAGAAATCTGAAGGGGCTGGACTGCCTGGCACTAATAATTGCTTTTTTTCCCTTCCGACTACAGGATTTAAAATATCATCATTTTAGGGATATTAAAATAGTGTATAAGGCACAAAGGTTGTGAAGCAACATGGATTTTTTCTGTGCTGCTCATTAACATCGTATCTCCTTCTGTAATGAAGGGTTCTTCAATGCACCTTGTGGCTTATTCCACAGCCCATCTTCTCCATTTATTATATTCCTGATGGACTGGGATGTTATTGCTGCATCATCAAAGTGTTTTGGTTAAATTCCTGTCTGAAAGCTCGGTGCCCTTGTGTCACCAGTTCAGTGTTTGTGAACACAGTGATTACAGGAGTTACAGTCCAAGGACATTGTGCTGGAAAATACTAATTCTGCTGTTTCTCTTTTAGCACTTGATAATGGCTGTACCCGCCGCTAGTGTAGTGAGGGGAGAGAGGGAGAGAGGCCTTGCTTGGGGTAGAATTCACTAATTCCCCCATTCCTAAGTGTTACATCACCAGGAATCTCTCATTACTACTTCAGTAGCATCAATGAGGATTGAATTTGGGAATGTCCACCTTCAGTTTAGTGGAAATGTGTGATGGTATAGAGGCAATTTCATCAAAACATCATTTATTGTTCTAAAAAACTAGCTAACTTCTAAAGATTTAAATTTTTTTTGATAAATAAGTGGATTTTTTTTCAACTTTACCTTTCCTCAAGTCCAGCTGGCAGATTGCCCGTGCAAGAAAGAGTTGCCATAAGTTTACAGCTTTACACACCTTCCCAGTTTGCCCACTTTTTCCCTCCATCGATGGTCTAATCCCCATCCATTCCAGGAGCTGGAATATCTCTGTTGTTGTTTTATTTTTCCTGTTTGTTCTGTAACAAAACCTCCCCTTCTAATTGAATGATGTGTTCAGGTGAGTAATGCTGCGCCGAAGGTAATGACCGGTGCTGAAAGCAGAAATGATGCCCTTTTTCACTGCATCTGTTTCAGGCTTTAAAAATGAATAAATAAAAGTCTGTTGAGTTGTCAGACCTCTTTTTAATTTATTTCGTGGCTGTTGGTTTACGCACAGGGGTTCTGCCAACACTTGGAAATCTTGATGATATAGAAATGTAGAGGTTTTTCTTGGAGATTTCAGCTCTCGATCTGTTCTCGGTGGTGTTGGCCTCCGAGGTATAATTAGCTACAGGACTGTTCACTTAAGACATGCCCTGTGTTAGAAAGCCAAACATCACATTATCTTTTCTCTCTTAACAGAGAGCTAAACAGATGACTGTCCTTCCAGAGCTAAGCCTTGCTAAAATTATGCACAAGTATTTGTTTGCACCCAGCTAGAATATTGAAGAGTTTCTCAGCGGTTTCACCACCCACTAAAGGGTATCGTGTTCCTCCTCTTCGAGCTCTTTGGGATAGAAACTGCCCTGTGTAACACTCCAGGTTATATATTGTCAGAATTAAGTTATGGGAAGTGTTAGTGTTAATTTGAAGTGTTTCTGTGGGGTGTGGAGTCGTGTTGAGCAGCAGAATTCCAGGGCTGAATCCTGAGGACAGCTTTGGTCCATCTGGGCTTGATGGAGCTTCATCGTGGAGAAAGACATGAGAGCTCTTTATTGATTTCCCAAGAGTTTCAGGGTGAGGCCTGAAAATGGCAATAAATGATTTGGAGACGGGCTGGAAGGGTGTGGGTAGGTTTGTTTTCTCTGTTATTAGGAGAGGAAATGGGCAATTTGCTGTTCAGATTCTCTTAACAAATGAGGGTGATGAGCCATGAGACACTGATTTTTACAGTTAGGAGTGCTCTACGAGATGCATCTTCCAGGTCCTTGGCAGTTAATAGTTGCATTGTTGGGCTTAAAAGCTTTTTTATTTTTGGTTGAAATACCTGACATTCATCAAGTGACCTGAGGCACTCTATGAGCTGTAGTCACTTAAAGCACTGGGGCCCCTTTGCTGTGATGCATCCTCATTGCACTTACTCAGCCGCGGTGTTTTGGAGCCCTGACTGCATTCTGCATCATCTTCCTCT
Organism: Scolopax bukidnonensis; assembly: GCA_028571045.1. NCBI lineage: Eukaryota > Metazoa > Chordata > Aves > Charadriiformes > Scolopacidae > Scolopax > Scolopax bukidnonensis. The sequence continues at coordinate 3,662,869 of JAOWAV010000015.1, read as the reverse complement.
CCCTTTTGCTGTAAAATCATCAAGAATTGAGGAAAGATGGCTAATTTCTACAGCTTGGAAGAGCAGAAGCTGTCACACGCTACGCAATGGATATTCCTTAGATGTAAGATGTTGAAGGGAAAGGGAAAGTAGATGATGGCACCTCCTGGAAGGGTTCAAGGGCAGGTTGGAGGGGGCTTGGAGCAACCTGGGCTGGTGGGAGGTGTCCTTGTCCAGGGCAGGGGACTTGGAATGAGATCACAGAATCATAGAAGGGTTTGGGTTGGAAGGGACCTTAAAGGTCTTCCAGTTCCAACCTCCAGATGGTCTTTAAGGTCCATTCCAACCCAAACTATTCCAGGTTGCCCCGAGAAGCTGTGGCTGCCCCATCCCTGGAGAGGTTGAAGAGCAGGTTGGAGGAGGCTTGGAGCAACCTGGTCTGGTGGGAGGTGTCCCTGCCCAGGGCAGGGGGGTTGGAATGAGACAATCTTTAAGGTCCCTTCAACCCAAACTATTCTGTGATTGTGTCACATCCTGGAGGCCCACAAGTAGCTGTTCTGGAGCCTGTCACATGCTCCTGGTGAGCAAGGACATCAGCATCTCATCGCTTCCTTTGATTATAACATATGGGGGAATGGGGTTGGGGGATATTAAAAAGGAGGAATGTGCTGGGGACAAAAATAACTGTATTAAACATGTTGCAGGATCCTCTGACTCAGGGAGGCAGTCACCATAAGGCAGGAGGAAGGGAATGTCTTGGAAACAACGTGTGCCTGGAGGATTTACAGCCATGCACATCCTTCAGGAGGAGAACCAAGCACCAGGCAGCAGGAAAGTTTGGGTTGATCTCGTTAAGCCAAATGCTGGGGTTTAGATGTCTGAATCCATGGGGTTATTGCTGGCTCTGTGGGCCCCCCCTGGCTTTCTGGCTCTGCCATCTTGAGCACGCCGAGCTCGCCCTGCCTTCCCTCAATTTTTCTGAAATGGGAACTCTCAGCGTGGCCAAGTCAACCTCTATTGAGCTAAACCTGCCTGGAGCTCCTTGCAGCCCTCAGATGTAAAAAGCGTTGCTTAAGCAACCGTGTAATATCAGATCAATTCCCCAGCCCCCCCCGGGGACTCCTTGTAGGTAGCTGTTACTTTCCTTGTAGTATTTATCATTTTAAAGATGATCACACATTGTTTATCTTCACCAGGGGGAAAACGCTGAAATGTTGGTGAGTTTTGTTTGTAGCTTGTAGGGTAAATGAGATTGATAGATTTGGGGGTTCTTTCTCCAGTTGGAGCTTCACGGCTGCTCTCCATGGACAAACATCTCAGGCCAGGATCTTACAAAGGAGGTGCTGTACGTGGAGGAAAACTCATTTCTTCATCACTGATGATGGTAACATCACTGATGACATAATCAGTGATTGATGTTATTAAAGAAATAAGTGATAACGTGCTGCAAAGTTCATGTGAAGCTCGATGGGTTGGTAATTCCTGCCCAGGAATGAATAGAGCTTCACCCCCTGCGGGGCTCCGGTGGAAGGCACCCCCCAACTCTACGTAGGACCTTTGATCTGTGGCAAAACCTCCCTGAGAGCTTGTTGCCTTTAAGGAAATCATTTTGTTTTGCTAATCGTTGGTCAAGTTCGCTAGTTTCTCATAAATAGACTTGTTGAAAAACACTTCTACTGCTACAAAACCACGGTGCTGGTCGAGCCTGTTCCATTATCCTCAGCAGTGGAGGGCTGAACTGGATCAAAAATCTAAAAATATGAGATTTTATTGGTTGGTTGTTTTGGTTTTTTTCCCCTAGAGACACAAATTTATTCAACTTCTGTCTGTTTGCCAAAAGGAAAAAAAAAAGGTTGGTAGATAGCAAGGTAATGAGGCGTCCTGTCTGGAAGCTGGATGGAAAACACTGAGACAGGATGATTTCCACTCAGAGGTGTTAATTGCCACACTTCATTTGGGGGAAAAACATGGGTTTTGTTTGGGTCTTGGCTTTGGAGGGGAAAAAAATGTGAGTGCACAAAAATAAAAGTGAAGTGATTGTCATTCTGTGCTGAGCTGTGGTTATGTGACACATTCAGTGGCAGTTGAAGCTTTTCAGTATGAATTTAAGACCCAGACTCTTAACTGGGAGGTGACTGGTGTTTCAGGTCGTCATTTTGCCTTCGTAGTGGGATGTTTGAGAGAAACAACAACGTGGGGTTGTTTTTTTTTTTTGTCGTGTTGCTGCATGAAAGTGCTTTGGGTGTTAGAATGTGGTACGGGCGACTGTAGAAAAATCCTGGGATTTCAGTGCCGGGGTGCAAGGAACTGATAAGAGGGATTTTGGCGGGGGGGGGGGCTGGGAGCCAGGGAGGGAGGAGGTGGCTGACACTTGGGACAATCTCCCGTGACTCAGCAATTCCCTTCCTAAAAAGCCCCCCTGACTACTGTCCCACACCTGCAGTGTCCCCGTGGCACCCCGACCCCTCATGGACACCTCCTTGGGTGCAAACGACTGGTTTCTTCTTCTCACAAAGACTTCTTGGAGCTGTTGGGTGTCAGAGGAGCCACGAACACAAGTTTTGCTTAGTTGTAATTATATTTTTAGGGCTATTTTTCTTCTCAGCTCACCGGCCTCATGCCTTTCCATCCCGTAACACAGCCCATGAATGCACCAGGAAGGCAGAGTGTCTCCAGGCTCCAAATTCTCTGCTGTCTCATGCTTCAGTCCTTATCTGGACCATGCAGAGCTCTTGCCCGGCTTAATCGACGTACTCTGGGGTAATTTTTTTATCTTGGGTGAAGGAGTAGGTATTGCCCAGTCTCTGTAGGGAAATATATAATCCCCACCTAATTGCAACCCCTGAACATCTCTGTTTGGGAGTTGGGTGCCTGATTTCTACCCCCTGGGCAGGTGCCCTTGTGGTGGCACTAATAACATGGGCTGAAAATGTGACGTTGCAAACCTGGCACGTGGGCTCAGGGCAGCTCAGCCACTCTGCTTGAGAGATAGTCGAGTTGGCACACGAGAAGAGAAAAGGAATTTATTGGTGAGACAGCCCTAAAAATTACACTTTCAGGTTTTTCAGCAGAGAAATTTGGTCGGATTACAGTTTATCATGAATGTTTTTTCGCATCTTTGAGCACATTAAATCAAAAAATAAAATGATTGTTCAGAAACTTGAAATAAGAGATGAAAACTCCCAGGTTTGGACATCAGCCTCGTCTCAGAGTTACGCTTCTCCTTGTGCCCTAAAATGCTCCTCTCTGCTCATCTGGGGATACTGTGAGGCAGAAATACTGAGCAAACTTTAAATGCAAGGGTTGTCTGGACAAGGACACTCAGCACAGCTGACACGGCACAAGGAGAGAGGTGATATTAAAAATATTAAGTTAAAAACCTGGTGTGGATGTTTGGTGTAATCTAACACGAATAGAGTGCGCTTTTATTCCCTGTCGAGTTGCTGGATTCACACCCCTGGTGAACTTGAACTAGCTTTTCCATGTGTGTGATATTTTTTTAACAGGAGAATTGTGCCTTAATGATTACGGCGTCATTAGAATTATATGGAGTTGGAAGGGACCTCTGGAGATCATCTCCTCCAACCCCCCCAGACGGAGTGGGTCTACCCAGAGCACGTTGCACAGGGCTTTGAATGTCTCCAGAGAAGGAGACCCCCCCACCTCTCTGGGCAGCCTCTGCCAGGGCTCTGCCACCCTCACCCCAA
>JAOWAV010000015.1:3631252-3641265 GCA_028571045.1 Scolopax bukidnonensis | reverse complement strand
AGCGGGGGGGGTGGGGGGGAAAAACCCAACCTTGTTAAATGCGGCTTATTTTTAGAATGATGTATCACTTCAGCATTAAAATGCAGTTGCAGGGATTGCTGGTAATGTGAATATCATGCCATGTTCCCACTGAGTTTTCCACTGATATACAGCTTGGGACTACATCCCAGCACAGAATATAATTAAAAAAAAAATTTTATAGCTTATGTAATAAGTTTGTTTGTTAAATTTTAGTATTTATCTGGAAACCAGCTTCAAACTGAACAGTGTGTCTGGGGAGCTGCCTGCAGCACGCTACAATACGAGCTCAGTTTGGCACCAAAGGCTTTTGGCTCAGCCACACAGCCAATAATATAAAAAAAAAAAACCACAATTACATGTGACATGTATATAGATCGAGAATATAAAAAAAAAATACATATATACAATATAAAAGAATAATTTGGGATTACCTTTCAGTTTTTACTGAGTGCCCACTGAAATCAGGTGTGAACTGAAATTCCTTGTTAAAATTAGCAACCAGACCATGAAAGCACTTGGATGTTTCCGTGTCTAGTGCTACATGAGTCAAAATAATATGGGTAATATAAGGATGTAATTTGCTGGTTTTCTTTCCTTTTCTCTCTTTTTGGCTCCTGGAAGCATTGGGAGTTTGCCCCCAACAGCGTTCACTATCTCCTAAGCCTGTGGCAGCGGCTGGCGGCGTCGGTGCCCTACGTGAAAGCCACAGAGCCCCACATGCTGGAAACCTACACCCCAGAAGTCACAAAAGCTTACATCACGTCCAGGCTGGAGTCCGTGCACATCATTCTGAGGTGAGAAAAGCAGAGAAAAGGCAATGCTTCTTGTTGGCACCAGAATCTACCTCAGAAGGCTCCTGCGTGTGCCTTTGCTGAGGTTTCTTATCAAAATGGTCGTGAGTTCTGTGAGTCACCGAAGGATTTCGAAGGGAGGTTTGCCTAAATGATATCTTCTGTCTCATAATGGGTTTTTTTTAAGCTGGGGTGGTTTTTTAAAGACCTTTCTCAATCTCAGCTGTCTGAGATGGATCTGAGTGGTCTCCAGCACGTTATGGGCAGAATTCATCTCACCCAGCACCATCCACCTGCAGCGTAACATTCACACTCCGGATTGCCACTGCAGCAGGGATGAATAAAAGTGCAATTCACTTCATTTTTACATCTTTACTCTAGGGTGGCACAAATTGCACCTAAAAATATCTTTTTTTGGTCTTCCTTGGAGTGTAGGGGCAGCCTCCAGGACTCTTTTGCAGTGCCTGAATTCATGTGGGAGGAATTCCACCTCGTGTCTGTTTGTATTTGATGAAAACAAAAGGTCAAATATAGAAAAATAATGCCTTTCTTAAGGAAGACTGATCAGCTTATCCCTTTTTAGGTATCCAGCAAGGGAGGAACAGTGGGTTTAATTAGTTCTGCAGTTTGCAATAAACTTAGTTTTGAGGCTGGTATATTGAGGAGAAAAAGCAACTGAAACAGTGAGAAAGATGGAGAACTTTGTCATACGAAGGCAACCAGACACAGACCTTGTTCTTGGTGCTGCATTTTGTGTTCAGAGACCTGGATAAATGTTAAAGACGTAAGAAGAGCTTACTCATCCCGGGTCCTGATGGCCTTTCCACCTGAAATTCTACTGTTCTCCTGATTTAGGGCCAGAGGAATCATCAGATGATTATCTTGGTCCATGTAGAGGCACAGAGGCAGGGATTTTAGTCATTGGAATTGCTTTATACTGGGGAAAACATCCTTTCCCTGGGAGAAATAAGCTTCTGTTATGTGTTAGGCCATCTCTGCATTTTAAATCCTTTCCTAATTTGCTTTCTTGCCACTTAGGGATGGTTTGGAGGACCCGTTGGATGATACTGGCCTGGTGCAACAGCAGCTGGATCAGCTCTCCACCATCGGCCGGTGTGAGTACGAGAAGACCTGTGCTCTGCTGGTGCAGCTCTTCGACCAGTCAGCCCAGTCCTACCAGGAGCTGCTGCAGAGTGCCACTGCCAGCCCCATGGATGTTGCTGTACAGGAAGGTGAGCCTGTTTGGAGAACTGTGGCCTTCGAGCTCTGCAGTAGGTTGCCCCTTCTCAAAAATACCATTTCGGAAGTCTTCATTCCCAGTGAAATCCATAAATGCAAGGCAAATCTCACAACCTTTCCATTGGGGTATGGTGTAGAAGATTTTTGGCCGTGGACAGACACTCCCGATGTACACAGAAGTGCTGGCTGAAGATATCTTCATCCTACAACTGACTATTCCTTTTTGGGGGGGAAATTAAGTGCATCTCCTTGCCCAGTCTTTTAGAGACAAGTTATGAGGATGTTCCATCATCTGCAGGTGGTCAGCACTGCCTGCCCCATCCCTCTTTTTGTCTGGGGCAGGATAAGGAGTGCTCCTTTGAACCTCCCTGCTTGGAAATGTGGCAGAAACCTCCAGATGGTGGTTGGTAATGAGTAACTGGGAGTTGGGGTTTTCCACTGGTGCTACTGGTGTCTGTCCACAGTGCTGGGTGGGTTCAGCGTGGAGGGTTTGTACTTGCCCAGCTGGTTGGGTCAGGAATTGCTTAACACCAGCCATAAAGAAGCAGTTCCTTGGGAGGTTCGGGTGCATCATGCCCCCTCTCTAATAACAAAACTTCCCCTTCAGAGGAGGAGTTGGGTTCATCAGCACAAGTTTGGGAACGTCTTCCTTCTGAAACAGTATTGTCTGATCTAACACAGTATATTGTTTTGTGTGTGTGGGCAAAACTCCATATGTTGTTGACTTCTCCACCAGCCACATGTACTTTGAGAGAATTAACGCTGCCTGCTGGCATCTGCACATGTTTAAATACATAGAATTTTAAAAGCCAGTGGCTTTCTGCAGTGGAACAGCTTTAAATAATGAAAATCTGCCAGACAGACCTAACATTCTCATTTCTTTGTAAGTAAAGTCGTGCCTGTTCTCCACCAAGTGGACAACTGAGTAAATTTGGCAGAGATGGGCAGGAAAGCAAAGAGCTGCTCCTTGTGAATCCTGTCTTTGCCAACACGAAGTGCAAATTATCTCAGCTTTTCCTCGGTTCTGATGTCTGTCCTCTGTTGGTTTCAGGGCGCCTGACGTGGCTCGTCTATATAATTGGGGCAGTGATTGGGGGCAGGGTCTCCTTCGCCAGCACGGATGAGCAGGATGCCATGGATGGCGAGTTGGTTTGTCGGTAGGGATGCTTTTCTTCAGCTGCACCTCTCTCAAAGTCAACCCAAAAAATTGCTATGGCCGAGCTGCCGCCATGGTCTTCCCCTCTTTTCACTGAAAAGACCTGTGTGGAATTGGCCACCTTGGAAGAAGAGGTTGGAGGCACTGGCTGGAGCCCGTCAGCAAACTTCTGCTGTGGCTTGGCCAAATTGGGAAATTTGGGGTTATAAGAAAAAGAATGAGAGGGGAAGAGCATGTAAGAGGGGAATTATACTGGGCTTAAACGCATGCACCTGTGTAGAACTAAATGCATGATGGTTCTTTGCTGTGGTGGGGGGAAAAGGCTTTTTCTCCTCTTTAATAAACCAAAGTGGGGTTTGTCCATAAATACTATGAATATTGTAGCTCCTCTACAACTGTTAAAACTTAATACTGTCTTTATACTTAGAACACGTGCTGGATTTTGGGGATTATGAATCCTTTCCAGCACAAGCTTTATTTGATGGATGTGAGAACATGCACTTCCTCTCATCTTCCTCATGAGCGACCTTGAGTCTCACTGGACCCTTTGGGGGCCCAGAGCCTAATTGCTCTGCTTGAAGCTGGGGCAGTACAGGAGCTATACTGGGAGTGTATGGAAACTGGCCCGTTGGTGAGACAGTAGATAACATCAGACACTGGCTTCCCATGTAGCTGATGAGTTACTGGAGAGAAAATGTATATATTTCATCTACCATGTCTATATATTTCATATATTTCAGCTACCTTTAGCGCCAGCGTATGTGGTAGACATTCAGAGAAGTCTGTTTATGTTTTATCTTCTTTCCCACTCTGTTTTGTAACACTTGCCAAAAAGAATATCGTTGCTTTTGTCCCCCTTTTCTGCTAAATGTGGGGTACTTCCCCTAAAATGCCCTCCAGCCCTTCCTTGCCAGTGGGGTCTGCTCCTTGAGCCCATGCACCGGCGGCAGCGATGTTCCCACAGGGCTCACAGCAAAATCCACACTGAAATGGGAATGTCCTTTAGGGTCTGGCTCTTGTGAGGGGACCAGGTAGTGGTTTCACAGGTGGGTTTGAGAATGGGATGGACCAGTCGCTGGGTAAGTGTGCGAGAGCACCCCAAACTCACTTCTGCAGCAAATTCAAACCTTGCATCCCTGTTAAAAGGGATACAGAAGCCCTTTAATGGCTTAGTGAGTGTTTTAGCATCACTTTTTGTCAGTTCTTAACCCAAAACAACAGCGCCCCGCAGAAAGTAAAAAAAATAATAAAAAAATCCTGCTTCCACCCAGCCTGGAAACAGCACCACGTGGCAGAAATCCCTCATTTCTCCCAAAGTCCATCCCCAAAGCGTGGGTTTTTTTCCCGTCCCTGCAGAGTCCTGCAGCTGATGAACCTGACGGACTCTCGGCTGGCTCAGGCTGGGAACGAGAAGCTGGAGCTGGCCATGCTGAGCTTCTTCGAGCAGTTCCGGAAGATCTACATTGGAGATCAGGTGCAGAAGTCTTCCAAGGTAATCAAGCCCCTTGGCTGCGGCTCTTTGCTGATACAAAGTCCAGGAAAGCTTCCCTTTTTAAATGAAAGCAAGTGGCCTCGCTTGTTTTCTCTTCCTTAGAGCTGAAAATACTCAAGAGGTGTTTCTGCTGTGTTCTCTAGACACGTACCCAGTGTTAAGATTGCAAACCCTGAGCTTTTTGAAATATATTTGTCAAATCTGGTGTCAGGAAGGAAACGGTGATGATCAGAGCCTGGAGCTTGAGACCTGGGGGTCAGTTTTACTCCCTGCCCTGACTTCAAATGAGTCCCTTAACCCTGCAGACCTGTGAAAGTGTGCAAGTTGCACCACCGTGAGGAGCCTGAGCTTGGCATCTGAGCCTTGCTTCCTCGGCTCTGAAGGGAAGAGAAACATCCATCCTCTTCATCACAAGGCAGTTGTAGATGAACGGGCCTTTGACTGCCTTGGAGCCTCTTTAGAGATGCGAGATACCTTTCCCAAATGAAAAAAATAAGTGGAAAGAATGGGAATGTCATTACTCCAGAATTAAGTTCTCTTTCTTTCCAATAATGTATGCCTTGGAGCATCTTTAGAGATGCAAAATACCTTTTTTTAAATGAAAAAAAAAATAATTGAAAGAATGGGAACATCGTTATGCTAGAATTAGGTTCTTTCCCTTTCCAGTAACATATCTCCTTCATTCCCCACTCCCCTTTCCCTCGGAGTGGGAATTCCCCACTCCCCTTTCCTTAGGAAAAGCAAGTGCCCAGCTCCTGTGTGCCTGCTGTGACCTAGAGAAGAGGGAGCAGTGATCAGGCCAAGTATTGATCTGGATGAGATCACAAGTATCTCTGTGCGTTGTTTGACTGAACTGGGAAAGCCCAGAGCATACACCCTCCCAGGCCCGTGTGCCAGAAAGGGAGAGAAAGAGGGAAAAAAACAGATAATCCTTGATCATGACTTGTTTTGTTGGCAGCTTTTAAATTATTATTAATGGGTTTTTTTCCCCTCCAGCTGTACCGCCGGCTCTCAGAGGTCCTGGGGTTGAACGATGAGACTATGGTCCTGAGCGTCTTCATAGGAAAAATGTAAGTGTCCCTGCTTGCAGGCATCAGAGATTCCAGGGTGTTTATTTGAAGGTGTAACCAGCAAAACTGGAAGATGAGGGAGTGTTGTGCAGTCTAAAACTAGTAACATCTGGCTACTCGAGAGAATTACAAGCTTTTATCAGGGCTTAAGTCACGCGCAATATCCAGGATTGATTTATCCACCGTGGAGCCACAAAAATAAGCCGTACACCAAGAGAATGGATTCTCTTCTCAGTGCCTGCTTAGTAAAACCAGAGTCAGAGAGGGGACAGCCTCAAACACTCGTGCCCTATCACTTGACTATTGGCAATCACCAGCCACGAAAAGCTCTATGGGGAGGGCGCTGCTCCCTCAAAAGTTTTTTTTTCCTCTGCAAATGGTGCTGTTGGGCATCAGAATAGCACAAATCCTCTCCTTAAAATCCTTCCGCTCCGGTAGGTACCCTGTTCAGCCTGTTCCTTGGCAGCTCTCCACTGGGCCAAACCCGTCCACTGGCTTTTTTGTCACGTTTTTGGCAGCCTCCCTTGGCATTTTGAAGCAATTCAGTCGCTCCCGACGCTGACGCCCAGTGCCCCGTGCCTGGCGCCGTGCAGCCACTTAGGGCCCCCCTCGACTTCTTTAGCATCACCCCCTTTTTCACCTGCCTGGGGCTTTGCTTTACCCTCACTTGCCCCAGCTGTGCATCATCCCCCAAGGGGTGAAATGGCTCTCCTGGAAAGAAGCAAGGGCTACTAGAATTCTGCAGCTGACAGTGGATGGTGCAGGTGCAGAATTGCATACGTCTGCATGTAGTCACTGCCGCAGAATTCTCTTACCCTTGCTGCAGAAACCAGCCCTGGAGTGCCACAGAATTCCAAGGGCCTGGGTATGGGCCAGTGTAGCTTGGGACCCAAGTAGTGAAGATTATCTGAAGGATAATTTTTCTAGTCAACCAAATGTAAGTACAGTAATTTTATACCAATATTTTGTGGCTTGTGATGTCTGTGGTTTCGGTGGAGGGTGGAGCTGATGATGATGTCGGGTGACTTTTGGAAGTGTAAGAACCTGCCACACAGCAAAGGGGAAGCTGAGCAAACCCCCTCTGATCCACCCCTGTTGTCCTCTTCCCTAGCATCACCAACCTGAAGTACTGGGGTCGCTGTGAGCCGATCACCTCCAAGACGCTGCAGCTGCTCAATGACCTCTCCATCGGATATCCTTTGCAGAAGACCTGGTGGGGTGCACGAGGACACTTAAAACCTCCAGGTGGGGGGAAGAGTCACCCAGATTCTCATCTGGAACAGGAACATTCTGCCCTTTAACCAGTTCCTCAACCACTTCATCTTCTGGGTAGGGAGAAGAGCAGAGTGCGAGCGCTTGGTCAAGGCCTTATCTAGGTGTTGAATTGCAGTAGATGGGTGGGATGTTGTAGGGTGGGGAGGAATTATTTTGGGTCACAATCTCTTTGTAGCTTCCTGTCCACGGTTTGTGGGCAGGATCACAGTCTGTCTTAGGGATTTTTAATTACTCATCCTGGCAGAGTAAATACAAATGGGCACTGCAGGTCTCTACCCCCAGGGATGTCTGCAACTTGGAACAAGTTTGGCTCTTGAAATAAATGGAAGAGAAGATGGGACATATTGAATAATATAGATCTAAGTCTCCTTCCAGTTTTGCCCTGGAAAGTGCTTTGCAAGAAGTTTTTCTGCTGACTCTGCTGCTTCCTTAACACCCCCTTTACATACAGCAGCGTTAGAAAGCTGGTGAAACTCAGCGCCGTACAGTTCATGCTGAACAATCACACGGTAAGTCCTTTTCCCTTCTGCTTTTCAAACTCCTCTCTCTGCCATTTGTGCAGCTGAGATAATCCCTTGATTTGAACACCTGCACACACTTTGGAAGTTTACCTGTCTCCTGGATCCTTCCAGATGAGCCTCCAGAAAACGTGATCTGTGTTCCGCCTCTCTTTGTTCAAAGCCTGCCCTTCCATTTTGAGGGGCTGTAATGATGTCATACCTCCTATCCCCAAAGGGTTAAGGTGGGATTGTCCCCTGAAAGAGCCACCTCCTGAGTGAAACAGGGGAGAGAGCATCGAGCACTGTTTCTGTGATCTAAGGCAAAACACAACAGCATTTCAGTGCTCCCAGCTCTCACTCTAAAAACGATGATTTGGACAAAATGCCATCACTTTCAGGATGACAGTCTTGCTCCTCGGTCGCTGCTGGTACCATACTCCCTGGGCCCATCTGTGAGATGCTGATTTGAAATCCAAAATGTTAGAATCAGCAACTTAGAAGCCCGGTAGCAAAATACCAGATTTTTGACTTCCCTCTGGGCAGATGTGGTCGTTTGATGCTGGAGCGATAGGGACTCCCAGCACCACATCCAGAAGGTTTCCATCAACTGGTTGAATGGGACGCTGATTTCCTCAAGCTGGGGACTATTTTACAGGGAATCCCACCTCCTGTTTGCCCCAGAAGCTGCGTTCAAACTGCATTGTCTGAGGCTACTGTTTCTGTGGAGAATGTGGGGGATCTATCTGGTTTTCAGTCTCCCCATGAGGAAGGAGGGGACAAATTGCTTCTCTGCTCCGGAACAAGATTTCCTTGTTCTTCTGGTCCTGGGGAATTCCAAGATGAAAGATGAGAGCTGGTGTCTCTGCCAGCAGATAGGAGAGGCCGCTGCAGGGCCCGCAGGCACGGTGCCTGTTGCCCTCTGGTGGCCTGTTCTCCGAGAAGGCTGACAGATGGGAAATTTGGCATGATAACCCTCCAGCTCATCCTTGTGCAGGTGGAGAATCAGGGGAATGAGGGATCCTCAGTCCATTCAAGGTGGTGGTTCCTCTTTAGAATCATAGAATTGTCCAGGTTGGAGGGGACCTTTAAGATCACCAAGGTCTTGATGATCATCCATCAACCGTCAACCCAACACTGCCCAAACCACCACGTCTGCCCAGATTTTAAATACCCCCAGGGATGGCAACTCTACCACTGCCCTGGGCAGCCTCTCCCAGTGTTTGACAACCCTTTTGGTGAAGACATTTTTTCCCAATATCCATCCTAAACCTCCCCTGGTACAACTTGAGGCCATTTCCTCTTGTCCCACTGCCTGTTTCTTGGGAGAAGAGACTGAACCCTCCTTTCAGGGAGTTGGAGAGAGTGAGGTCTCACTTCAGCCTCCTTTTTCTCCAGGCTGAACACCCTCAGCTGCTCCTCACAAGACTTGTGCCCCAGACCCCTCACCAGCTGCCTTCTCTGTGCTCGCTCCAGCCCCTCAATGTCAGCGAGGGGCCCAAAATTTCTCTTTAAACCCATCTTTAACCCATCTCTTCTCTTCCTTTTACAGAGCGAGCACTTTTCCTTCCTGGGCATTAACAATCAGTCCAACCTGACTGACATGAGATGTCGGACAACGTTCTACACTGCACTTGGGCGTCTTCTCATGGTGGATTTAGGTACTTGGGTCTTTTCCTGGAAACCACAGCAAAATGTGACTTCGTAGTTCAGATACTGGGTCCTGCTGTTTAGGGAGCTCTAAGTTCCCGCAGGAAAAGATGCTGGAATGGGAGAAGCCAGATGGGATAAGAAAAAAGGAAGGGAGAGAAGCTCAGGAGTGGGTTTCATGCCCTGGATCCCATGTTACTGGATCCAGAGCTGCACGCCACCGAGGCTGGAGCTAAATTTTGCCTTCATAATATTCCAGGTGTTTTCCTGAGGTGGTGGAGGTTGTTCTAAGTTAGATATTGGCAGTGATAGATCAACCTCTCGGCCTCTTGCTCCATGGGTGAGCAATGGCTGGAAGTCCCCAGAACCATAGGGATGTGCAGTCTTATTTCCTCCTGATTTTCTTTTTTTTTTTTTTTTTTCCAGGGGAAGACGAGGATCAGTATGAGCAGTTCATGCTTCCCCTCACTGCTGCCTTTGAGACCGTGGCACAGATGTTCAGCACAAATACTTTCAATGAACAAGAGGCAAAAGTAAGTCGGGCAGGACCTTCCCTGTTACTCGTGCTCTCCCTGCTCTTTCCCTCCTTACTCTTTCTCTTGGAACCTTTGACATTTTCAGTTCAGACGGGAGAGAACTAGTAAATCCTGCAGAGGGAGGGCTGCTCTGCCCTCTGAATGAGACAAATAAATGCTGAGACTAAGAGAGTTGGGGAGGTTCAGCCTGGAGAAGAGAAGGCTCCAGAGAGACCTTGGAGCCCCTTCCAGTCCCTAAAGAAGGGGGGCTCCAGGAAAGCTGGGGAGGGACTCTGGATGAGGGAGG
>JAOWAV010000015.1:3434228-3448250 GCA_028571045.1 Scolopax bukidnonensis | reverse complement strand
GTGGCCCTGCTCTGGCAGGGGGTTGGAGGAGATGATCTCCAGAGGTCCCTTCCCACCCCATGGGATTCTGTGATTCTGTGAGAGGTGCTTAGAGAACCTGGCTTTCTGCTGTCTTCCTTCATCAGCCAGGCTTTTTTAATTGCCTGAACTCTCAGCAAGAGAGGCCTTTGCTGGTGTAGGTCGAGCACATCTTTGCAGAAGCTGGATGTGAAGCAGGGTCGGAGCACGGCCACGCTCCCCTCCTTGTTGCTCTCATGACCTTTCTTTTCTTACCTTGTAATTCTTGTCTCTCTTTTGTGCTGTTCTTCCTCCCCCAGTGTGCGGTGACATTCACGGGCAGTTTTTTGACCTGATGAAGTTGTTTGAAGTTGGAGGATCACCCAATAACACCCGCTACCTCTTCCTGGGAGACTACGTGGACAGAGGCTACTTCAGTATAGAGGTGACAAATAAAGCTGAGCCTGGGGCTGCTGGTACTAAACGAACCAAAACCATTGAACTAAACTGGCAAACACAGATCTCATGCTGCTGGATTTTATGCTCTGGTCTAGTTTTGCCTCCAAGGAAGGACATGTAGGTAACTTAGAGTGTGATTTTGGGCAGAAATGTCATGATTTTGACTTGGATCCTCACCCAGTGATAAAGTTAAACAGCAGCAGTGGGGTTAATGACTAAACCCCAGCTTCTGAACTCCAGTTTTAATATCACTTGTAGCTGTCAGTCAGGGGAACAAGAGGCAGAGTTGATTGTATGTTGCAGGCAACGGGATCCTACCAGGCAGTGGGAAGCAAAAAGTGTTTAAAAACTCGCAGGATTCAGCTTTGCAGGAGGAATAAAAAAAAAAAAAAAAGAAAAAGGGCTGTGTGACTGAGTCACTGCTTCCCTTCTGTCCCCCTGAAAGCACCGACTTCCCAAGGCCCAGAGATGGGGTCAGGAGAAAGGAGCAATGAATCATCTGGGCTCTTCTACCCCTCACTGTGACCCAGGAGCTTAACGCCGAGCGTTTTATTGCGTGTCAAGCCACACCGTGCCCCTGTGACAATCTGCTTTGTCACAATAATTCTGTCACCTTAAAGACATCAGCCAAACTTCTGGTGGCTGATAGATTTTTGGAGAGGGACTCTCAATGAGGAGGCGAGCCCTAGGATGAGGGGGAAGGATTTTAAACTCAAAGAGGGGAGATTTAGGTTTGATAGGAGGAGGAACTTCTTTGCTGTGAGTGGGGTGAGAGCCTGGCCCAGGTTACCCAGAGAAACTGCCCCATCCCTGGAGGGGTTCAAGGGCAGGTTGGAGGGGGCTTGGAGCCACCTGGGCTGGTGGAAGGTGTCCCTGCCCAGGGCAGGGGGTGACACTGGGTGGGCTTTAAGGTTCCTTCCAACCCAAATCATTCTGTAATTCTATGATAGGTGGCAAAACTGGCTTGGAATAGCAAAACAAGTGTTTTTTCTTCTTCAAAGAGGGGAAGGTGCAGGAATAGCTGAGCTGTTGGATCCGCAGAGGGATTTTTCTCCGTTAAATTTTGGGGAGGAACTGTGGCAGATAGCGATGGAGGCGGTTAATGCCAGTTCTTCTTTGAAGGATTCTGCAGAGGATTTAGGAAGGTTGTGCTTTAGCAGCAGCCCTGGCTCCCGTCCAGCCTCGCTGTTCCAGGAGCAGCATCCGGGGCAGCAGGGACGGATACTGGAAAGGTGGGGTCCTGGCCAGTGGGAATTTCTGCAGAAGGAACCCCAAAACCCCTGGGGAGGAAGGGGAAGAACAAGCATCTTATTGAAACGGCTTTGCTCGCGCCAAGATGTTTTGTGGCTTATTTACCTGGAAAAGAGATTATGTTATAGCACAGCAACTCTTTCAGAGATAAGATATGGGCATTATTTTAATATTAACCAACCTTCAAACAAGAGGAGTTGGACCCTGTGTCTGTGCATAAATTTTACCGATTCTGGGTGGTAAAGTGCTTCTTCTCTCACCCTGGGATTGATCTGGGATCTGACATGGGGGATTTTCCTCCCAGATCTGAATGCCTGGGCTGGGAATCACTGTCTTCATCTCTCCATACTGGGATGGTGTGGAAGAATTCCAGGTGGAGGGATGATAAGTCCGCCTTGGAAGACAGAGGTGGTGGGAATAACAGAGGTGGTAGGAAGAAGCATTCTATTTTTTTGAGGAGGAAAGTCTGAAAATGAAAGGTAAACCCACAGGTCTCTGTTGTGGCTGGCCCTTCTGACCCTGTGCTGGTGTTCCCAGGCTCAAAATCCTTGGGGCAGTCAGTCTGTATAAGATTTGAGCACAAATTTCTTACTTCATGCTGGTTTTGACCCTCTTCCCTTTTTCTCCCCCACAACTGCAGAGGCAAAGCTTTGTTACCAGCATTGATCTTTCACGAATCAGGGTGGGTTTTGATTAGCACATGTGGGGGCTGATCTAAATGTCACTGATAAAGCAGCCTCCAGATTCCCTCCTCCCTGTTGACGTGTGCCTCTTCTTCCCACCTCCTGCAAAGCACAGCCCCCGTGCTGTAAGAGATTCCCACCTGGATTCCATAGCAAAACCACTGGAGGGTTGCAACTGGTGTGAGATTCCCCACAAACGGAGGGTTAACAGTGTCAAAAGGGTATCTTTGCATTATATATATGTATTTTTAAAGACTTCTGTAACAGGCAAAGCTGGAGTCTGAATGCGGAGATCGCCGCTCTGTGAGCGATTTGGGATTTGGAATTTTGATTTCTTCATCCCAAAGGCTCAGGTGATGGAAAAAACATCCCTTTTTCCCTGTGCTGTCTCCACCAGAGTCCTCAACCCTTCGTGAGTCACCTCACAAACTTGTGTGTCCATGCTCTGGGTGGGGAATATTATGGAGTGTCTGCCCAGAGCAGCTGATAATCATGACCTTTTAACTGAATAAAATAGGGAGTAATTGCATAATTGCATCCTGATGCAGGCAATCAGGAAACAAGATGCAAAACTGGGGGTCAAGGAGGTGTTAAGGCAAAGAGGGCTGCTTTTTAACAGCCCGAATAACCCTGGTGAGCTTCTCCCCCAATCCTGGGAGTATTTGGTTGTCAAGGCAAAAGGAGTGGTTTGTGGCTCAGACAAAAATAAAAAAGCTTTAAAACGCCCCAAAAGGCTCCGTCGATCAGCTCAGCTGGATGTCTTCAGCAAATTATTTCTGGGCCTCTGGCTTAGGGAGATTCTCATTTAAAAACCTTCATTCCCAGTAAATATGATGAGGCCGTGAAGCGTGGTTTGGTTGGGGGTTTTTGGGGTGTTTTTGAAGAAAAAGAGTTGAGGAGGGAAGCAGCTGTGTGAGAGCTGCGACGGCTGATGCCTGCTGGAAGAGGACTTAACTGGCCAAGGACTGGGATATTGTAGTGAAGGAGCACGGAAATGAGGTTGAAAACCTCTTTTTGGAGCTGCTCAGACATCATCCTGATGATTCTCTGCTTCCTTCAAAAAGCTTTAAGCTTTTACTTAAATCTCCTAGTCCTGATGTGAGAGAGCCCTGTGACAGTGAGGGACCATCCTGATCTGTGAAGCCAGAGCTGCCAGAATACGATTAATAGAATATTTTTTTTTTAATTATAAAACCAAAACGATTATTGTGACCAAAAATGGAAAGATTTATCAGTAAAGATGGCATGATAATGCCGTACACCTTTGCCAGCCTAATTTTTCAAATCCCATTACAATGGGACACACGAGCGTTGTCTAATTAGGGAATAGTATGTGCTCTGGTTGTGCCAGGAGCGAATGCAGTCTTTTATCCAGAATAATATTAAAGAATTTGGTCAATGTTGTAAGGAGGGAGCAAAGGGACATCCGAGGGTCAAATACAGGACTGGGATGTGGGACTTCTCTGTCCTGTTTCTTCCATGGCTACTCTTGCTTTATAATTTTCTCATAAATGCCGGGTTTTGTAAATGGTACAAGAAATTACGGTGTGGATTATTGGGGCAGGTTTATTTGCATTTATCCCGGGTCACAGGTAGCAATTCCCGAGCTGCGGAGCGAAAGGGGGAGGGATCAAATGGGGACACGGGCAGGAGCACTTGGCTCTGGGCTTCAAACCCGTCGGCAAAATTAGGAGAAAAGCAGATTATTGGAATTTAGAAGCCGGCGTTGTTTTGAATTGCTACCAGGTTATTATAAATATGTAGTAATCAATTCTGGGCTCAGTGCCTTGAAAATCTGGGAGAGGGATCCGTGCAATAGGAAGTATGTGAGTGTAGAAACCTCCTTCCCAACCCCTCCGGAGCTGGTGAGGGCTGTTAAATGTCCTTTTCTCTTCGTTACCCCACTGGTCCCTGCCCCTGCATCCTCCAGAAATGACCCCAAACCCCAAGGGACCAGCAGTGGTTCTGAGGAGGTGGGTTCTCACCCTCTGTGCTTCACTTTCTGCCTCTCCAGGAAGAGTTGTGATGCCCAGCGACTCCGTTAGCTCCCATTTCCCTTTAAAACACTTCAAATTTACTTTTAAATCTCTCTTCCTGTGAGTTGCCAACCTTCCATACATCCCAAATCCTCTTTTTCATGGTGTCTCTACATTCTTGCTTTCCACCAGTGCCGGTTGCTTTCTCCAGTCCTTAGCACCTCGTTTGGTTCATTTATAGCAACTTTCATTTTTCAGTTCCCCTGCTGGCCCAGAAAAGCCACATTTGGGTTGCAAACGCGGGAGGTTAAAGCTTTCAATCGCAGAATAATTAGAAATGGGTTTGTTAGGAACATTCCTCCTGTTAACAGAGGCAATAAACCATTATTTTCTGCAAACTTTAACCACAGAGTAAATTACCTGCCACTGGCCCCGTTTCTCTTCAGTTTTAAAATTCAGAATTTGATATCCTTGTGGGGTTTTTTTGTTGTGGGTTTTTTTTTTTTTTTCCTGTGGGGTTGAGTTAGACACAGATGGGTGCTTTTAGGGCTCTTTCCATGTGGCTGGAATAACTTAACACAAAACTTCCCTTGCAGACTCAGTGCTTAAATACCGTCATGTCTGAGGTGTCTGCAACTGGAAACTAACTTGAAACTGGTTTCTTTGGGTTCTGGAGGTTGTTTCCTCTGGTTCCTGGAGATCTTTACACCAGATCAGGGCTGGTTTTAGGTGTCAAACTGGTGACAGGTTCACGTTCTCAAAGAATGTGCTATTTCCCTGGCACGTCAGCCTAAAGGGTAAGCTCTTCTTAGAGACTTTAATCCAGATCTTCAAGCTCGCTGGCATTATGGGTTGTCCTTCCAGCTCTCAAAACCAAGGAGGGAAACACGAAAACATTCTTTTTTCCCAGCAGATTTAGCCGTCAGGTTGACAAGAAATAGCACAGAAGAAGGGTAAGAGCTTCTTTCCAACCCTTCCCTTCTCCACGTCACCTCTTTGGAAAAACCACCCTGAAATATTTCTCTCAAAAAGGATTGTTTTGGGTTTGACTTGGGTCTGCGCCTCATCAAAGACCATCTTTTTACGGGTGTTTTTCTGCTCAGAGAGGGGATGTGGAAAGCCTTTCTCAAAGCCAGAAGGTTTTACCAAGCGTGGGGGTTGGGGTTTTGGTTTTTTTTTGGCTGGGCTTTTCCTGTTTTGAACTTTTTGAACTTGAACTTCACACGACTGTAGCGTAAGGGGCGGGGGGAAGTCGGTGGGGAGGATCAAGCTGGGGTTTTTTTTTCTGATATTTAATTGATTAAAAGGCCAGGAAGCTGGGCTATTGTACTTCTGATCTCACCTGCAGTGGAACCTCTGGAGCTGGGGGGTGGGGGGGGCTGGTTTTGCTTTGGAATTCTTGAAAAATGGGTGCTTTTCGCTTGGGGTTTTTTTTTTTTTTGCTGGAAGTAAAAGCTGCCCCCCCTGACACACACACCCAACCCCGGAGCCGGTTTCGGTTTAAATGTGATCTCATTTGTCACTTCTCCAACTCAGGCCTAATATAGAGAAGTGCTCGGGGTGGCTTTTTCCCCCCCTGACCACTAAAGTTAAGGCCAAGATAAGATCTGCTGCCGATTATGGAGCTGGGTTTCTATCAGGCCTTCCACTTTGAATTCAGCTCCTTGGGTGTCTTCCCAGAAACACTTAGTGAAGTCTAGGGATGATTAGTGCCCTATAAAAAGGTTTTTATTACATGCCATCTCCTCCTTCCCTTTCTTGCAGTGCGTGCTGTATTTATGGAGTTTAAAGATAAATCATCCCAAAACGTTGTTCCTCCTTCGAGGGAACCACGAGTGCAGGCACCTCACAGAATACTTCACCTTTAAGCAGGAATGTAAGTATCAGCAGTGCAAGGATTTAAATATATTAATGTGTTGTGATTAGGTGTGGGGTTTAATTTTTGGGCTTCCACGAGCGGTATCAATTAACTCTGGATCTGTAAAAACCTGTATATTTTTCCCCCCTCCGTATACGTAGCTCTTCTGTTTCAGCTCCTGCTAAAGAAAAAAATATAAAATAAGCCAATATAGGAGTCTTGTGAAGTACTGAGTGTGTGTTGCTGTGGCTTTTAGGTTAGGAAGGAGGAGTGTGGATGGAAGAAATGGGAACACATCTTGCTGAGGAGCCAGTTGCAGCAGCCCCCTCCCCTCCTTTTCCCTGACTTTCAGACCCAGCAATGTATAATTAGTGCCAAATGACTTTCAGCTCCAGATTGTGCAGCTGGGATCAGTGATCACAATTGGAAGCAAATAAAGGATTTGTTCCTGGGTGTTTGCACCTCGGGAGAATCATTACCTTTAAGATCATTTTAGTTGAGTTAAAGATAGTTTTGTGCAGCATTTTACATATTTTTTTAAAGCCGGGATGAGGAAAGGTCGGGGAATGACTCCTCCCCCCTGAGGATGACACTCATTCCTCCAAGCAATAAAAAGGAATATAGACCAGCAACTCGCAGCACTCAGGGAATATTATGGGGAATATATTCTTCAAGGACCTCGAGAAATCTGTACGGCCAAGGCACGAGTCCAGTCTTTAGCACTGGATGGGGTAAGGCTGAGATAATGACATCTGTTTACTCCCAAACGAGTTGGAAAACACCTGCCAGCTCTCTGCTGGCTCCTGTCCTCATCGGATGGAGGTGGCTGAGCTCCCGTTGAGCTGGGCTCAATTTCAACCTGAAGTGATGGGTTTTTTTCCTTCCCTTTGGAAAATCAGAAGACGCCACTTTTCTACCTCCACATCCTAGCAAGCTGCAACAAACCCTGCTATATCTCTGAAATAAAGCTGGAGGGAAGGTAAACTTTCTATCCAGGCATTTTTTTTTTTTATTTTTTTTTTTTGCTGTAAACAGAGCTGTGTTTTATAGCAGGAATGGTTGGGTTGGGTTTTTTTTCTGGAAGATGTGGCTCTGTTACCATGCTGCTGCCCTGCCGAGCGAGACACGCGCTCGACGTGCTGTGTTGAGAGAGATTTCTGAAGGTACTCGGAGGCTCGCTGGAAAAGCTGAGCTGTTTTCAGCAAGTCTGTGGTATCTCTGTTTAATTTATTAGGAAATTTCCCCTCCACCTCTCTTAAGACGTGGCATCCAGCAGACATTGTCATTCCTTGTAGCCCTGAAAGATCCCGTGTCACATCAAATCCTGACTCCAAGCACTGAAAATTCCTCTTTTAAATAATTTTGTAATATTCCTGTGCCAAATTATCCAGGTGATGTGGTTCCCAGTGTATAATCTCCCCAGTGGTTGAGGCTGGTGAGGTCCAGTATATGAGCACTGGGAAGCGATGGGATGGCTTTTATTGGTATCCCAAGTTTTTTATTACATGGCAGGCTCCTCACCTCTTTTCTGCATGAATCTCAGTGCAGGTGTTCCAGAAAATAGCCTGAAGGGAGACTAATATTCTTGACCATGTCCAGATTAATGCAAAGCCTTTTTATCTTCATGTCCAACAAGTATTTCCTACATCAGTGGGTGCAAAGAGCGAGGTGGTGGCCATAGACATAGAATTTCCCCCTCACCTTAGGAGTTGGGCTCCTTGAACTATCAGCACTTTGATCAAAGTTTGCCTTAATGCTTCTTCTATCATGAAGGTTTGAACGACACCCTCTTTAAAAAAAAAAATAATAAAAAGAAAAAAGATTTTTAAAAAGCTCCCTCTGCTTTCAGCCTGAACAGCCTTTGTTGTGTAAATGAGTAAATTCATTCAATTTCTCCTCTTTCCCCCCATCTTTCCAGGTCGAATCAAGTATTCGGAGCGAGTGTATGATGCGTGTATGGATACCTTTGACTGTCTTCCTCTTGCTGCCCTCTTAAACCAGCAGTTTCTGTGTGTTCATGGAGGACTGTCCCCAGAAATCACGTGTCTAGATGACATTAGGAAAGTAAGTAAGCTCCGCCATCCTTTCACGTGGCTTATAATTAATTGTGTGGTTAATTGCTGACTTGATACAGGCATGGATTTACAGTTTGAGGCTCACACCAGGGTCCTCACCCTCCTCATTTTGGGTGTGTTTTTCAGTTAGACAGGTTTAAGGAGCCTCCAGCCTTCGGTCCGATGTGTGACCTGCTCTGGTCCGATCCCTCCGAGGATTATGGCAATGAGAAAACGCTGGAGCATTTCGCCCACAACACTGTTCGAGGCTGCTCCTATTTCTACAGGTGTGTGGGGTTTTGGGGACTCTATTGGACTTTGAGCTTTTTGTCTTCCCTTTCACTGAAGTCTTTGGGGAGGTAAATTGCTATTGGGATCACTCCGTGGGACTTCACAGTGCACCTGGCTCTGAAATAGTCTTCAGTTGGCTCTAACGCACAAAAATCTTGTTTGGTTTGATTTCTTCTGGAATATTGAGCTCTCTTTGGATACGTTGCTCTCTGAAATTGTGGTATCAGAGAGCAGAGATGCCTCTTTTAGCTGGCAGAGTGCCTTTTGAATGGTTTTCAGGCACTGGGCAATACCGGGAGCTCTAGGAAATAATCTTTTCCTGTCTAAAAGAGGAGCATTTGTGCTGACAGACCACTTGTAGCTCAACTGATAGGGAGGATTTGGCACCAGGGGTCCGTTTAACAGAATGTTTTGCAATTAATTTTGGAATGGTGTAATACATATTGGCCGTGTTTGGGGATGCTGGACACAAACCCAATGGGTGCTGCAAAGTGGCTTGTTCCTGAAACCAAAACCTTGGGTGCTCTGTGGTGCCCCGTGCTCTGTGCTAATGAATACTTCCCTTTTTTTTCTTTTCCAGTTATCCTGCAGTTTGTGAATTTTTGCAGAACAATAGTTTGTTATCTGTAATCCGAGCTCACGAAGCCCAGGATGCTGGGTAAGTGCTGCAGCCTGGTAGCCCAGCAGCCTCCCTCTGCCTTCACATTATCCTTAGCAAGCCCAAATTTCACACTTGACCTGTTTTCCAGGTACCGAATGTACAGGAAGAGCCAGACAACAGGCTTTCCATCGTTAATCACAATCTTCTCTGCCCCAAATTACCTAGATGTCTATAACAACAAGGGTAAGGCTGGCTCTTTGGATGGCACTGCTGTCCTCGGGTGCTGAGGAAATCCCTCTCCATCTTCCTTTCCTTGCCCACTCCTCCCTCTCCTCTAGTTCCCTCCTTATGCCTGAAATGAAAAAGAGCTTTCTGTGTTAAACTGTCAGCAGCTGGGGAGCTGGAAGTGGCTGGGTGACTCCAAGACTTAATGTATTACTGTGGCAATTAGCTGTCAAGTTAGAAAGCTTGGAATAATGCTTTCATTTCCAGCCACATGACATTTGATGGATGCTGCCAGAAAAGAGAAGCTGCCAGCATAGGCAAGCTTTGAAATTCACCGTGCCCTTAAAACCATAAAACCTTCCCTAAATCCTAAAAACTTTCCTCAACCGTGGGGTTTTTTTTCACCCCTTCGCTTGACCCCGTGTTCGTCAATTTGATTTCCATAAATTTGAACAGCTTTAAATGGACCTTTGCTATGACTTGTTTACTAAAACCTAAGGGGCAACCTGAAATATATTCCTTAAACCTTCTCAGTTTGGAGAGCTGGTAGTTGGATTCTGCGTGAGCGCAACCTCTTGTTGATGAAGAAGTTTAATTAGTGCAGGTAGAACTTCCAGGAGCTGACGGGGCCTCCTGACGTGTCTCCTTCCCTTTTCTCTTCCAGCTGCTGTACTGAAATATGAAAACAACGTCATGAACATCAGGCAGTTCAACTGTTCCCCTCATCCCTACTGGCTTCCAAACTTCATGGATGTCTTCACATGGTCCTTGCCTTTTGTAGGGGAAAAGGGTAAGAGAGATTTAGATTTCATTACACACTGCTAGAAACCTCTCCCACGGGCTAGTAAATGTGTTGGGAGAGTGTTGTAACTAATTACTACCAGACAGTGCTGGAAAGCTGTCCAGATTCAAGGAGATTTGCATATTACTGGGTCAAATTATTGTGAAAATAACGGTCGATAGCTGTTTTAGAGAGCTTTTAGTAATAAAAATCATCCCTTCTCTCTATTTCTTCATGGCTGGTGGAGCTGATCTCGGGTGGTGTAGCCCCACCTCGGAATTTGGAACCATTTCTCTTGCTCTGGGTTGGCAACAGAGAAATTAAAATCTTCCTGTTGGCTTGAGGCCCACGGAAAAGGAAGCATTCACTTCAGTTTAAAGGCTTAGTTCATCCCGAAGGAGGCGAGGCAGCTTAAAATATGACCAAGATTTTTGCCTCAAATTCTCAGCAAAAGGATTTTTACCTCTTTAAATTCCGTACCGTGTCGTACGTTTGCGGTACAACTTCAAGGTCTGAAGTGCCCAAGGGTTTTTCTTGACTTTGAGGAACCAAAGGTTGAATTTTCCTTCCCTCAATCCCAGATTTGACATTTTTGGAGGCAGGTGGCCTCTTGGGTGGGTCGGGGTGGGGAGGTGGGACCCTCGGCGAGCCCAGGCTGTTGTGTGGGGAATATTGGCACCCCAGCTCCCCACGTCTGGTTCAGCTCTGATGTGCTTGGACTGCATCCACCCCCTTGGCAGAAGGTGTAAAACATCTCGTCTGCTCTGGGCACCAGCAGTTTTGCAGCTAAAAAACCTCTTTGGGTTTTCCACTTCCAGAGGAGAAATGACCTTGAAATCCCTTGGTTTGTCCAGCTCGTCCTCCAAATACCTCTGTCTGCCAAGTGTGCCCCCTCTAATCTTCCTGTCTGTGCTTCTTACAGTCACAGAAATGCTCGTTAACATCCTCAACATATGCTCCGATGATGAGTTGATTTCAGATGGTGATGAGACATTGGAAGGTAAAAAAAAAAAATTGCTCTTATGACCGAGCTGGTAACGGTGGGGTGGGGGGTGAAGGTGGGGAAGATGTAGCTCAAGAGCGATCAGCACTTGATTTATAACCAGGGTCTTTATATATAAAGACCCAGACAGGGTCTCCAGTTCCTTTTTGGCCAACTCTTGTGCAATTTCTGGGTAGAAAACGTTTATTTTTTTTTTCTTTTGCTATTCAGTCACAGAGAAATTAAATTACATTCACTGCGACAGACGCTTCTTGCCAGCTCCTCTGGAGAATGGTTTCCTGCTCCCGAGTGGTTATTTTTTTCCCTCCAATTCAACATTTTCTACACCCAAAATATCTATCCCATCTTCTCATCTGTTGCAGTGAACTCTAAAGCGGCTTCTCATGTCACCCCCCCCCCCCAAAAAAAAAAACCCAAGCAGAATGCAGTTTTTGGCCCCTTTTTTGTAAGCTATGCATGACAGGGACAAAACAGTTGCTGAGCTCATCTGCAGGTTTTATCTCGGGGGGGGAAGCTCGTTTGCGAGCGAGGTGGTGGCCGAGAGGAAGACGTGGGGCTGTGAGCACCCACGGGGGGAGCCCGGGGAGCTGCCTGCCCCCATCCCTGTGGGGTGGAGGATGCTCAGACCCCAAAGAAGCAGAACTCGTGGCACAACGAGGTGCCGCTGCTTCCGTCCAAGGTTGAGCCTTTAACCCGCTTCTCCCATTGCATTTCGTTTTTTGCTTTTTGGTTTTGGTTTGTTTGTTGGTTTTTTGGTTTTTGGTTTTTTTTTTTTTCTTTCTCCCTCCCATGAAAATTAAATTTGTTTCTTCTATCTCTGTCTTCATCTACTTGTTTCTTGGTGTCTCCTCTCCCTGAAGATCACTACATTTCAAGCTATCCGAAAGGTACCCAGCTAGACTTTGCTACCAGCTTAATTTTCACTGCCTGTGCCACCAGATTCCTGGGAGTGGATTTGAATAGCTGACTAGTCGGGCAGTCTCTTCATCCCCCTTTCAGTTTTAACATAAACGCCGTGTGTTTTTTAACCCTTCTGCCATTCCTCCAGGAACCTCGAGAAACGGGGTCACGTTTCTATCTGACTTCTGAATGCAGCCACTTAGTGCATGGCTGAGCCGTGGGTGCATGTGAGACCCTCTGGTTTGGCTTTGTCCTGTCCTGATGTGTCAGTTGGGCCATGTGAGGAATCTCAGCCGAGAGGAGATGGATTTGTTACCTCTTTGACTTGGATTTTTAATTTCTTTTCCCTTGGTTTTGATTTGAATTTACCCTCCGTGCTTTTGTTTCCTCTCTCCTGTTCGGTCTGTAGAGCGGAAGGGGGGAGTTTCACATATTTCACTCTTGTGTTTGCTGGGATTTGGGGGTGGGTGGGTGGGTGGGTGGGAGGGGGAAGTTCAAAGCAGAATTGCAAGGCTCCAGCCAGCCCTTCACTGTGCCCGTTGGATGCCAAAGCTGATGCTTGGGTGACACTCCTCCCCGCGGCGAGCACAGCCGTCTCCATCACCACTCCGACCCGTCACTGTTCTTGCCTTGCAAAACTGTGTCTACGTGGCTGACTCATTTGTGTTACATCCTGTGTAGTGTGATCCAAAACCCAGCGAGCTTCCAACAAAAAAAAAAAAAAAAGACCTACCCAATTCCCTTTTCCTTTGGTGGTTTCTACTCTCTTTAGCCCTTGATTATTTTTTTTTCTTTTTTTTTTTTTTTGTTGTTGTTTTTTTAAGTCCCGTGTGTCATCTCGTTGGTGTTGCCCTTCTCACTGCCATCCTCTCAGCACTGTTCTCTCGAGAGCGTAGCTGTGAATCTGTAAAACCATGATTTCTTTTTTCCTGGAGTCAGGCAGGTGCTTCATATTGACATTACCTTCGCCTGGAAAGCGGGAAGCCTTAAACATGCTGGCCTTTGGTTGTTTTTGGTTTTTTTCTCTCCCAAAGGTGGGACAACAGTCCGTAAGGAGATCATCAGGAATAAGATTAGAGCCATTGGGAAGATGGCACGTGTCTTCTCAGTTCTTCGGTAAGAAACAGCTTTGATTTGGGGCCTGATTTTTGTTATTGGGCCCTGATTTTTATTACTGGGACCCTGATTTTTATTATTGGGGCTCTCATTTTTTTTTTTTATTTGGGGTCTGGTTTTATTTGGGCTCTGAGTCAATGGAGGACGTTGGTCAGAGTGTGCCAGGCAGGCAGAGCCCTGCTGGGGGACAACCTTAAGAGACTTTGGGCTTCGGAGCAGATGGCAAAGGCTCAAGGTGGTGGTTTTGGTGTTTCTGACTCTCTCAGAAACCTCTCTCTCAAGCCATCGGCACTTTCATCAGCAGAAATAGTGCTGATTTGGTATATTTAGCCCTTTTTGTATGCCTTTGCTGTGTCGTGGCTGAGCAAGCAGAAGTCCTGGATTTCTGGGGCAGGTTGTGCTGGGTGCCCACACGCTGCCTGTGGTCAGCACAGGGCAAATTCCTCTTCTCCTGTCATTCCACTTGCGTGGATGGGGGTCAGGGCAACCCCAAGCTGGGTGAAGAATGGCTGGAGAGCAGCCCCCAGGAGAAGGATCTGGGGGTGTTGGTGGATGAGAAGCTCAACTCACCCCAGAAATGTGGGCTCAAAGCCCAGAAAGCCCCCCCACACCCTGGGCTGAATCCCCAGCAGCGTGGCCAGCAGGGCAAGGAGGGGGAAACTGACCCTTTGCTCCTCTCTGGGGAGACCCATTGCTGCCCCAGTTCTGGGGCCACCAACAGCAGAAGGACATGGAGCTGGTGGAGAGGGGCCCAGAGATGCTGGGAGGGCTGGAGCCCCTCTGCTGGGAGGGGGGGCTGAGAGAGTTGGGGGGTTCAGCCTGGAGAA
>JAOWAV010000015.1:3290692-3303339 GCA_028571045.1 Scolopax bukidnonensis | reverse complement strand
GGGGGCCGTGGGTGCGTGGTGAAGGGGGGAAGGACAGGGGAGGGATTTCTTTTTAAGAGATAAGGTGGGTGGCGTGCGGGGATGCCAGCTGGCGATGGGCTATATTTCTACTGACAAGGCTTTACCCTGTAGGTGTGAGGAATTCCAATTAAATATTCAGCCTATTTGTCTGTGTGTGGGAGAGGGTTTGCTGTGCAGGAGGAAAGCCTCGCCTTCAGCTCGGTAGCAAACCATTAAGAGAGAGAAATTAGCTCAGTTCATCAAGGGAAGCCAGCGGAGGGTTTTCCTGGCTCTCCTACCTCGTTCCACCAACGGCGGGGAATAACCCCGTTGCATTTCCCAGGGGAGAGGCAAAAAGAGTCGGCTGCGCCTGCCCAAAAAGGCAGGAGGGGATCCCAGCTTTGGGAAAAACCCTTTTTCCCACCCAAATTCCCGAGGGATAGGGATGTTATCCCAGCTCAGCCCCCCCCTCCAGGGGCTGCCGAGGGAGATCGATGCCTCGGGGAGCGGGGTCGGAGAGGTGCGGATTTAATTGCTCTCGCATTTACTGGCCACCTCCTTTCCGAGTCATTTGCCGGGCGCTAATTAATCGTCGGGAACCAAAAGCCCTGGTGGCGAGATGATCTTTTTAAGCCTGGCAGCAGCGCCCCACCAGAGTTTGACACTTTATCGATGGAGGGCTCTTTTTTGTGGTTTTGTTCTGTTTTTTTTCCCGCCAGGGCAGACGGGATCGATGGGGATTCCACGACCATCCCTGCCCACGCCGGGATGTTTGGGGTCAGGCAAATCCCCCGGGGACACCCATGCCACCGGCTGGCGGAGAGGCTGGGGTGAAAAAATGGCATTTTGGGGCCAGGGATGCTGGGTGGAAAGGGATGGGGCCGGATCCTGCACCAGCCACAGCATCGATTCAGGGGGGATTTGGGTGGGGGAGGGAGAACTCTGTTTCAAAAAAAAAAAAAAAAAAAAGCCCTATCGAGTTGATTTCACCATTTTCTGGAACTTGATGCATTTTTACCCTTTTGAAATAACTTCCCGTCTCGGAACACCCAAAATTGAAATAGAACCCAAAGTGATGAGAATGAGAAAAAAAAAAAAAAAGACGACTTTTTTCACGAAACCACAAACGATATCCTGTTTTCCCTCCCGCACAGAGCCTCTGTTTTGGGGAGGAGAGAAGTTGTTCCTGATGGGAATGAAGCCATAATTTCCCTTCTCCTGGGCAAAAGCCAACCTCCCAGCTCTCCCAGGACAGAGCAGCATCGGGGGCTCAGGTCCCGGTACCGCCTCACTGCAAATTTAAGGCCTTTGAAAGTGGAGTCCCAGCATCTCTTGGAGGAAGATGAAGATGTAGGTGATGGGTGATGGGGTGCTACCGAGTTGGGGGGACATGGGCATCCCCATCTCCAGGGGTCCCGATGCTGCACCATCCCCTGCCTGATGAAACCAGACCACGGTGCGTGGCCTCACCGGGACGATAAACTGGCTTTAAATCAGCTTAAAACCCTCATTGTAAATTCCAGGCAGGAAAAAAAACCCAATAATTAAAAAAATAATTAATCCTTTGGTCAAACTCCAGCCCTGCCACCTCCAGGTGAGCTCACCTGGCCGTGGGGGCTGGTGCAGGGACAGCCCTCCCACCCCAGGGACACGATGGGCGAGAGACAGCTCCAAAAAATAATTAAGGAGGCAAAGCCTCTGCCCCATTCCCGTGGGATTCTCCCCACCAGGCTGAGCTCTCCCATCCCTTCTCCACGGGATGCAGGGATGAGCATCCCATCCCCGTCCGCAGGATGCGAGAGCCTGATGGGGTTGTGGGGTTTTTTTGGCCACTACTTTTGGCTTTGCTGTCAGCTTTACAGGGCAGAAAACGGCTTTTTGGGGGCCGAGCACCCCCATCGAGGAGCAGCCCCCCCCCAAAGGACTGTCCCCACAGCCTCCCTTCCCCGACGGCGCTGCTCCGCGGGCAGCATCCTCAGGTTTGCCGTTGAGTTTGCTACATATATACATATATATATAGAGAGAGAGGGTTTTGGTGGGTTTGGGGGTTTTTTTTCCCCCCTTTCTTTTCAAATCAGAAGCCAGCACACTCCATAGCAACCCGCAGCTCCCGGGGGTCTGACTCCCAGCGCTTTGATCCGCGCTGTCACTTCGTTTCAGGCTACACCCCGGTAGGTGTGAGGAACTCCAATTAAGCATTCAGCTGGTTTTGCCTGTGTGGGGGGACAGGCTCTGCTGTGGAGGAGGGAAGCCTCGGCGCTAGCGCGGTGACTAATCGCTCAGACACCACCGGTTTGTCTGTGGCACCAGGGGAGGGCAGGGAGAGGGTTTTCCTTCGCCTGTGCAGCTGCCTCTGCATTCCCTTTTTCGGGAGATATCGCAGCTCCCCGCCGGGCTCGGGGGCTCCCAGGCGGAAGCTGGAAAAGATCCCAAGCATCTTTCTCTCCCCGCCGCCGGCTGGGGCTCTCCATGAGATGCTGCTGCGAGCCCCGGGGCTTTGCTGCTCCCCTTCACGCAGCCCCCGGGAGGGGGGGGTGGGGGTGTTTGAGGAGAGAAACCGGATTTGTGAGGTTTTCGGGTGCACGTTTGTGCCTCGCGCATCCCCCTCCCGCCGAGGAGCGGTTGGTGCCTCCGCTCTAGACGTGGCTTTGCAGCCCTTGGAGGAGCATCCCCAAATTTGAGCGAGCATCCCCCAATGTGGATGAACATCCCTGAATTTGGATTGGAATCCCCAAATTTGGGCGAGCATTCCCCGAATTCAGATGAGCATCCCTACATTTGGATGTGCATCCCTACATTTGAGCGAACTTCCCCAAATTTGGATGAGCATTCCTAAATTTGAGCAAGCATCCCTGAATAGTATGAGCATCCCCAAATTTGGATGAGCATCCCTGAATTTGGATGAGCATCCCTGAATTGTATGAGCATCCCCAAATTTGGATGAGCATCCCTACATTTGGATGGGCATCCCTAAATTTGAGCGAACATCCCCAAATTTGGATGAGCATCCCTAAATTTGGATGAGCACTCCTAAATTCAAGCAAGCATCCCTGAATTTCTGAGCATCCCTAAACTTGGATGAGCATCCCCAAATTCGGATGAGAATCCCCAAATTTGAATGAGCATCCTCGAATCTGAGTGGGCATCATTAAATTTTTATTCCAGTCCCCAAACCCGAGTATCTGGCCCTTTCCTGACTTCCACAGTGGGCAGAGCAGAGGATCCCACCCTCAGCCACGAGCCCACCCTTAACCCTGGTGCAGAGTTGCCAAACTGGCCACCACCAAGTGAACCCCATGAGCCCCACTGAGAAGTTTTCCCGCCCCGTTTCCCGCATCCCTCCCAATTCCCTGTGGACACAGCCCAGCTCCGCAGGGTGACAGCGATGCCACAGGGCACAGCGTCCCCTAAAACTGTCAGTTGTGTGTCCCCCCCCTCCCTCCCTTGGCCAGAGCAAGGGCATTGTCCTGGTCTGGCTACAGCACCCGGAGGGGGGGCAACCTGTGGCGATGCAGAGGTGAGGGATGCGGGTGCTGGATCCTGGTCCAGGGACGATGCCCCCCTCCTCCCAACCTTTTCAAGCCCCTGCATGAGCAAGGGCAAGAGGCGAGGAGGGGGCCCAGCCGGCGCGGCTTCGCCCCCGCTCCCCGGGGAGGCGAGAAGGGGGCCGGCGGCCGCCCCCCGCCACCGCCGTGGGCAGCAGCAGGATGTGCTGTCCCTCCCCTGCACTTCCCAGCGAGCGCTTTACATAACTTCTGCTGCTTAGTCACAGCTTCGGCTCCTTCTTTCTTTTTTTTTTTTTTTCTTTCCCTTTTTTTTTTTTTAAATTTTTTTTTTTTTTTGGAGCGATTTTCTCAGCCGCATCAGAGCGCGAGTCATTTCGGCGAAGGGAAGTCCCTTCCTTTCTTCCGTTCCCTTGGTAACTGCACAAATTTGCCTTTCAAATGATTCATGACCGGGGTGCTGTAGGAGTTCCCTCCTCCTCCAACACAAATCGCTCCCACACAGCCACACATGCCCCATTAATCATTGAGTAGCGTCTCTTCCACAAGGTAGACCCCCACAAGCTCCCCATCCCGACGTTCTCCTCCAGCCACCGCCTGGGAGGGGGTCCCGGGGATGCTGGTGGGGGACAAGAGTTTGCAAGAAATCCCATTCCCGGACAGGTTTCCTAAATATTCCTAAATATCCCTAAATATCTCATCCACACGATGCCGATGAGACCTAAACCCTCAGCTCCGGCTGACGGCGACGCGTAAACTGGCCCCAAACTCCCAATTGCCTCGGCACAACTTTATTCTTGACCTAATTTTTCTTTTCTGCCCCCAAGTCGCCTTAGACTCAAGACATGGTGAGCAGAACCCACAGGGTCAGGATGATGGGACGGAGCCCACAGTAGAAAAGAGGTAGAAAAGTCTCTTTTTGAGACCCATGATGAGCAGCGGCCTGGTGCCAGCCCACGCCATCGGGATGGGGTTGGGATGGAGCCGGGATCCCGGCTGCACCTCAGCTGGAAAATAGAATTAACCTGCAAAATATCCCCAATACCGTTTTGGTGCGTTTGGTCTGATTTATTCTCTCCTCGTTAAGAGGAGCTAATTAAGAAACCATCGTTTAAATAAACAGCAGCGAGAGTGTTTGTAACCTCTCGCTTTATTGAATTGTGACAAATTATTAGCCTTTGCATGTTAAATGAAATAGAAGCATGGAGGGGAAATAAAAAAACCCAAACCCAACAACCAAACCCAACCTTAATTGCCATCTGCCTAACGATGGTACCTGCGGAGACGGAGGCAGAGGGACCGATTCACGGGGCAGCTCCCAGTGAGTGTGACAACGTCTCACACGTGCAAACATCACAAATCACCCCCAAACCAGAGAGTTTCCTGCCTGCGGGATGCTTTAGCACCGCTTTTTCACCCTAAATTCCTCTCTACGCCACGGCGGGGCTGGAGCAAAGCCAAGAGCATCCGCGGGACGGGGCTGAGGGGAAAAAATAAATCAGAGTAAGTAGGAGCATCTCGGCACCGGCAGCTCCGGCTTCCAAAGAGCCTCTTTGGAATCATCTCGCTCATCATGAATCCTTGGCAATATCATGATAATAATCATATAATGCACTTCTGTCATCCTGAGAGCAGCGTCACGGCATCGGCTGTGCAGCAGAGGAAGGTGCTGCATCGCTGGGGGTGAGGGCAGGGACCCGGAGGTGTTGGGGTACCCGGGGATTTCCCCCCCACACACACACACCTCCACCCTCACCCCTTTTTTTTAATCCCGGTTCCAAAAAGCAAGGAAAGGGGTGCTGTGTCCCTGCAACGGAGCCTTGTGTCTCCCCCACCCTGGTTATGGGGTGGCTGTTCCCCAAGATCATGCACTTCCAGCACTTGCCGTGTCCCAGCGGGAATTGCTCAGTGGCAACTCTTTTCAGGGGGGTTTGGGAGCATAATTACCTGGGAGTTTTAATTACAAGAAGCCCAAGCAGCAGCTCAGGTGGGGTGAGAAATCCGGGGCGTGCAGGGAGGCAGCAAGAGGGTTTAGCTGCTCTTGCACCACCAGTTTGCAGACCAAATTCCCCCCAACAGAGCACTGGAAAGGATGGAGAACCCCGGGATGGAGGGAACACGATGGCAAAGGGCGACCCTGGGCTACTCCTGGCCCAAACCCCAAGTCTTGGAGCCAACACTGAGGTTCGTCAGACTCATGGTGTTGCACCAAGAGTGGAAAATTAAAGGCAGGGAGGGGGTTTTCCCAGCAGCGTGAGGGGCTGCAGAGGGTTTGCACAGGCTGCAAGGAGGGGAGGCACGGTGGACACCTTGGGGATGGGGACATGCCATGGTGAGGGGTCTGGAGCTCAAATCTTATGGGAATTGGCTGAGGGAGCTGGGGGTCTTCAGCCTGGAGAAAAGGAGGCTGAGGGGAGACCTTCTCACTCTCTCCAACTCCCTGAAAGGAGGGGGTAGCCAGGGGGGGTTGGTCTCTTCTCCCAAGGAACAGGCCATGGGACAAGAGGAAACGGCCTTAAGTTGCCCCAGGGGAGGTTCAGATGGGAGATTGGGGAAAAATTCTTCCCCGAAAGGGTTGTCAAACATGGGACCAGGCTGCCCAGGGCAGTGGTGGAGTCCCCATCCCTGGAGGTATTTGAAAGCTGGGCAGACGTGGTGCTGAGGGACACGGGTCAGTGGTGGTTTGGGCAGGACTCGGTTGATGGTTGGACTCGATGATCTGAAAGGTCCCTTCCAACCTGGACAATTCCATGACTCTACGAGGGCCTTGGGCAAACACGGCTGCTTATGCAAAGATCACGGAATCACAGAATGGTTTGGGTGGGAAGAGACCTTAAAGACCACCTGGTGGTTGGAACTGGAGGACCTTTAAGGTCCCTTCCAACCCAAACCATTCCATGATTCTCTGATCTCATTCCAAGTTCCCTGCCCTGGGCAGGGACACCTCCCACCAGCCCAGGTTACTCCAAGCCCCCTCCAACCTGCCCTTGAACACAATCACGCCAACCTGTCCTCGTGCAAGGACCCACCTCCTCATGCAACCAGGCGCCCTGGTGCAAAGAGCCTTTTCCCCTTCCCCCTTGGGGAAGGAAGCACCTTGCCCAGATGCTGCCTGAGAAATTCCCCAGCGGAGCAGCTCTATCCTCCCCCAGTTCAGACCAGTTGAGCTTTGGTGGTGGTTTTCCCACAGCAGATAAGTTTCTGCATCGCAGGCCCTCGGGCGGAATCGTATCGTGTGCTCATGGATCCAACTGCTGTTGACTAAAGACTGTGTTTGAAGGTAATACCAACAGTTTGCTCTTTAAAATACATTGGATCTATCATTTCTACCCAGCGCATCTGAACTTTTATTTTAAAACAATTAGCCAAAAAAAGCCCTTTCTTTTTTTTTTTTTTTTTCCCAGATGATATTTGCGGAGAGCCTGACAGTGACAGCAATTAAACCCCATCTGTTTGCTGAGCGTGAATAATAGCGGTCGACACGGCCCTCGGGGTAGTGCTCACGGGAAACCTCCTCCACACAAACCTCCTCGGGGGGAAACACATCGCCCCCCCCAGATCCCAGCAAACCTGGGACCTCCAAGACCCCCACCAGCGTTTTGGGCGGACTATAGAGCCTCTGGAGGACCAAAGGAGGTTGAAGTGCAAAGAAAACTACACCCCAACGGCACCCTCTTATGCTTATTTTGGTTTTCCTTAGGTTTTTTGGTTTTTTTTTTTTCCCCCTTTTATTAATAAAGGCTTCATTAATGAGCAGTGACAGAAACTCACACCGGGGAACTGATGATTCCAAGGCACCAAGTCATCAATTAAACCAACAACTCTCTCTGTTCTCTCCCTTTCAAACCCTTGGTTTAATCACCAAAAGGTGGAGCAGAGAGAGCCCCGGTGGCACCAAACTATTGCATCTTCCCAATCATCATCCCCCCCCCTCCTCCAGGTGGGGTGGGAAGGGACAATCCCACCGTGTCACACCAAGGGGACACGGCGGATGCTGGATGGCAATAGGACTCTGACACCTCCCAGAACGGGGATCCTTCTGATTATCCCTCCATAACCTGATTTTTTCTTCCCCGTTGGCATCACTGAACCCAGGAAAAAAGCATTTCCTGCCCCTGTGAGATTTTTTCTCATCGTTGGACGGAGCCAAACGCGCCCGGATCCCACGAGCTCCGCAGAATTGTCCGCTTCAGCCCGTAGCCGAGGAGCAGAAACAAGAGCAACTGGCCAAAGAACTGCTCCTCTCCATTATTTTTACTAAATCTGAGCATTTTGGATGAAGAGCTTGACTCTCTAAACCTCTACGGGGGGAAAAAGTTTGCTTTGGAGCCGCTGCACCAGTGTCCCCTTGGGATGGGGATGGGGATGTTGGCTGGGGCAGGGTGTGGGGGCGAGCAGCCGGCCCCCCGTGGCTGCCTTCCCCAGCCTTTAATCGTGCAAAAAAAAAAGAAAAAAATCCCGTAAATTTTAAGGTTAATAAAGCCCTTGTTTGCTTAAGATAGCACCTGTTTCTATGGTGACACTTGCAACCCGGAGCCTGTTTATCAGCCGGCGAGGAAAACGCGCCGAGAAATGGAACCACGGGAGAAGGAGCCACGGGTGAGGGGCCACTGGTGGAGAGGGGACATCTGGGATGGGACAGGGATGCTGCTGTCCCCCCCCCCACCCAGGACCCAAACCCACCCATCCCACAGCCACAGGGTCTCCATCCCGCTCCGGGAGCGACCGCAACCCCCAGGGAGGGGCTGGACCCCAGCGCATCCGTGTGGGGAGAAAAGCCATTGGATGGGACGGGGTGATGGGGAACAGTGCTCCTGACAACTCCATATTGATGGATTTCCACTATCTGACCCCAAAATGGGCTCCCACCAGTTCCCTGCCTCAGTTTCCCCAACCTCTTGACTGAGGAGGGGGTCGGCGGAGGGACCCCGGCCATGCCAGGGTTGGGGAGGAGGGGGGCAGCAGCCCCCAGTGGGTCCCACTCCCTTCCAGCCTGGCGCAGGATTTCTCCCGGCTGGCAGAACTGGTTTCCATAACGACTTTCTGTTACAAACATATTTTGATAAAAATAAAGTTAAAGCAGCCGAGGCTTTAGTGGAGTACAAATTTGCTGCTCTCTCCCTCCCCCTTCCCTCCTCCCCGAGGAGGGGGAATAAAGACAGAAAGCTTTCCATTTGAAGGGCAGTATTTTCTCCCTTCTTTTTTCCTTTCCCCCGCTGAACACAAAATGGAAAGCCTTGTTTACTGGGTTTCGCCGCAAACTGGTTCCGACTCTGCCTGGTTACCTGATGCTCTACAGTATCTACAGGATAATGTGATAAATTCATTTCCAATTCACTGCATTATCCTTCGACTATTTTAATGACTCATTGAATGGAGTAAAAAAAAAAAAATAAAAAAAAAAAAGCTATTTCAAATGAACAATTATGCTGCATTAGAGTAAAGGCTGATTATATTTAAACACTGCTTGCATGGATAACGGGACATATCGACCTCCGCCTATAAGAGCTAATTTGGCTCTTATCTCTAAATAATTTTACACTGCAAATTACCATGAAAACCTAAAGGGCTTTAAAAACATTCATCAAAAGATATTATTCCACTTTGTAGCAACATTTTTATTTAAATTATTTTGAATGGGAGTGAAAGCATCTCTCGTGTTTGACAATCGGCGGAGCAGCGGAGCAAGCGGCTGATAAGGAACCGGGGCTGGGATGCTCCATCCCGAAACCCCACCTGGGAAAAGCAAATTCCGAGAGCCGAATCCCAAAATTGGTGGCCTGCCAAGGTACTGCAGCACCTCCAATGGCATGTGGCGCTGCCAGAGCCGCTTCCCTGCCAAACCCGGGGAGGGCAAAGCGACGCTGGGGAGATGCTAGGATGACGCCAGGGCGATGCCAAAGCGATGCTGGGGTGATGCTGGGGTAATTCGGAGGAGAGGCTGGGATGATGCCAAGGAGATGCTGGGGAGATGATGGGGAGATGCTGGAGAGATGCTGGGGAGATGCTGGGATGATGCCAGGGCGATGCCAAAGTGATGCTGGGGTGATGCTGGAGTGATGCTGGGATGATGCCAAGGAGATGCTGGGGAGATGATGGGATGATGTTGGGGTGATGATGGAGAGATGCTGGAGAAATGCTGGGGCAATGCTGGGGAGATGCTGGGATGACACCAGGGTGATGCCAAAGTGATGCTGGGGTGATGCTGGGGTAATTCAGAGGAGATGTTGGGATGATGCTGGGGTGATGCCGGGAGAATGCCAAGGAGACGCTGGGGAGATGATGGGGTGATGATGGGGAGATGCTGGGGAGATGCTGGGGTGATGCTGGAGAGGTGCTGGAGAAATGCTGGGGCAATGCTGGGGAGATGCTGGGATGATGCCAAGGAGATGCCGGGGCAATGCTGGGATGATGCTAGGGCGATGTTGGGGAGATACTGGGGAGATGCCAGGGCAACGCTGAGGCATTGCTGGGGCGATGCCAAGCTGATGGTGGGGCAACGCTGGGATGACGCCAGGATGGCGCTGGGGTTGATGCCAGGGCAACGAAGCCCCTCATCCATCGCACCGGCCACCCCAGTCCCTCTTGGAGAAAGGCACTTGAAAGCCCTTTTCTGCACCAAAAGCAACAGAAGGTGTCATGTAAAACCTACACGGTTATTTTAGAGCCAGTGTGCAAATAAGCCTGTCAGCTGAAGCTCCTGGGAGCCAAGACTTCCATATACCCCCCGACGATCTGCATTTCAACGAGACACCATGTGGCTGAGCCCGGGGAGCCGCCGGCTCCGCAGAAGCAATTTGGGGCTGGGGCTTTGGGAAAGCTCCTGGGCTGCAGCCCCCCCAGAGTGGGGATGGGGGTAGAGATGGTGGGACACCCCCTCCATCCACAGTCCTGGCAATGGGCAGGGGCAAGGTGGGTTTGTCCCGGTGCCCTGCGAGGATGACGATGGGTTTGGTGGTGTCTCATAGAGCCACGGAGATTTATACGCATATAATAGGAGATATATCTATAGATACACGCACAGATTAGATAGATATATGGGCCACATACATCACATCAGTATATATATTTATATATATGACATATATCAGGTCACTGCATGCATTTGGTATAGAATATATCACGGAACCATAGAATATCTCAAGTTGGAAGGGACCCATAAGGATCATCAAGTCCAACTCCCTGCTGAGATATGTAGATAAATATATTTATCTCATTATGAGAAAGCTCAAGGAACAGTAGGGGTTGGGATCAGCCCCATCCCTGGCAGACACGCAGCACTTAGACATGGAAAAACCCTTTTCTTTCCCCAAAATCTCCTTTTTCCCCCTCCTGCGTGGCCTGGCAAGGAGCTTTCTGACCTTTTATACCATAAATTGAATCGCCCAAATACTGGGGAAAAACCACCTTCCATTTGCGCCGGGGAACTGGTTTTAACCCCACTTTTTCTTCCCTTCTTTGCTTAAATGATCTCATACTCAAAGAAGAGAAAAAAAAAAAAAAAGAAAAGAAAACCACAATAATTAGCAATACCGAATGCCTCAGAAGGATCTGTGTACAGAAGGGAAAACAAGAGCTTAGGCTCCTTTGCGTTTAGTAAATATTAAAATTAATGAGAGACTTTCAGGACCCTGTTGTTAGAAATGCAGAAGGGTTTGTGTGAAGGATTAAAAAAAAAAAAAAAAGGCCCTGTACACAAATCTCTGCAATTATTCTGAATGCTTTATGTTTTTCAGCCAATTATGAAATTCATGGGAAGTATTAATATCCAATTTTAATTTGCTCAATATTCCCATTAACAATAAAAAGTCTAATTAAGGTATCTGTACAAAAAGCCCTTAACAGTTATTTCAGAGAATAATAGAGGAGAATGACGAGATATTTCTTGTTAAATGCACGCTGCAAATTAATTGATATCTTAATTAGACTTTAGTACTAAGATTATTAGTTAGATTGATTCAAGGATGAAACACCTATCTTTTTAAAAGATAAAAGCGAGGAGGAGAGGAACGCACTGATTTCCCAAAACCTTTCTGGAAGCAAACCAGTGATATACTGGGAGAGGTGGTGAGTGACAGAGGACATCCATCTGTCCTGTCTGTCTGTCTCCCTGGCCACGGAGCTGGGAAGCACCAGGAATTCAACCCAAACCCATTTTCCTCCTTTTTTTTTTTGCTTCCCCAGCCCGGAAACGCTTTTCACACACCAGAAAAGAAACGAAAGGGCAAATTTGGCACGGGTGAGATTTTCACCAAAAATAAAAAAAAATATTTAAAAAAAAAAAAAAAGAGAAGGACAACTTGACACCGGCGAGATTTTCACCAAAACCCCTTTTTTAACAACAAAAAAACCCCAACAAAAAAAACCCAAATAAAGAGCGGCACGAGATGTTTGAAACAGCCACTTGTCTCTGCAGAGAAAAACTGGTGGTTGGGAGTTTTCAGAGCGGGGTTGGGTTTTTTTTTCAGCATTTCCTTAGGGGAAAAAAAAAAAAAAAAGAGACGAAGGGGAAAAAAAAATTATAAAACACACCACCATACAGCCCAGAAATATTTTTGGCCCAGCTCAGCTCTATATAGCCCGAGGAAGCGCTCCCCTACCTACACCCCCAGCACCATTTACATTTTCCTCGCAAACCCTCATCCTTTGGGATTTCACTGAGACGCCGCCGTAACCCAGAGAGATGAGCACCCCATGGGAATCCAACCCTCTGGGGTGGGAACACCCCATGGACCCCGGTTCTCAGGGAACCCCCGCGCTGCTGGGACCCCAGTATAACCTGTAAGGGGACTCACTGGGATGTCGGTGACCAACCAGTGCCTCCAGAAGCGGTTCCTGGGGTTGGCTCTGCTGGGAGCATCGGGGTCCACCAGCACCAGCACGTACTTCTTGCCCTGGAAGAGAGGAGAGGAGAGCGCTGTGGGCATGGGGTGTGGGACCAGGGGGGTGTGAACCAGGAGACAACCCTATCAGCCCCCCAAAATACAGGTGGTGGGGTTTTTTTTCACGCTTTCCCACCCATGCACACGTAGGCATCAGGAAGAGCGTGAGCAGCAGGTGGAGGGACGTCATCCTGCCCCTCTGCTCTGCCCTGGGGAGGCCACCTCTGGAGCACTGGGACCAGTTCTGGGCTCCCCAGTTCCA
>JAOWAV010000015.1:3216219-3229355 GCA_028571045.1 Scolopax bukidnonensis | reverse complement strand
CTCCTGACACCCACCCTTGAAGGATTTAGAGGTGTTGATCAGATCCCCCCTCAGCCTTCTCTTCTCCAGACTAAAAAACCCCAAGTTCCTCAGCCTTTCCTTATAAGAGAGACATTCTAGTCCCTCCATCATCTCCGTAGCCTCTGCTGTCCCCTCTCCAGAAGTTCCCTGTCCTTCTGGAACTGGGGAGCCCAGAACTGGTCCCAGTGCTCCAGTTCAAGGACTCAGGGTGGTATTTCTGTTCCCACAGGTGCTGGAGCGCTCCCGGGATGTGGTAGATGATGTTAGTGTCTCCTTGCGGCTCTGGGACACCTTTGGTGACCACCACAAAGACCGACGCTTTGCCTATGGCAGGTAGGGGAGAGGCAGAGCCTCCTACAGGGAAGAGAAGGCAACGCCGAAGCACAGCGGGGCTGGCTCCATGCCCAAGGTGGACCTTGACCCTCCTCTCCTCGCAGGTCCGACGTTGTGGTTCTGTGCTTCTCCATCGCTAACCCCAACTCCCTGCACCATGTGAAGACCATGTGGTACCCAGAGATCAAGCACTTCTGTCCCCGCGCGCCCGTCATCCTGGTGGGCTGCCAGCTCGACCTGCGCTACGCTGACCTGGAGGCCGTCAATCGGGCACGGAGACCCTTGGCCAGGTGGGACTCGTGCCCTAATATCCACACCTGCCCAAGGCTTGCATAGAATCATAGAATGGTTTGGGTTGGAAGGGACCTTAAAGATGGAGCTCCAGTCCCCATTCCCTGAGCCGGGACACCTCCCACCAGACCAGGTGGCTCCAAGTCCGCTCCAACTGCCCTTGAACCCCTCCACAGCTTCTCGGGGCAACCTGGGCCAGGCTCTCCCCACCCTCACTCCAAACAAGTTCTTCTCCACATCTCAGCTCCATCTCCCCTCTTTCAGTCTCAAACCCTTCCCCTTCCTCCTGGGGCTCCCCTCCCTGATTTCTCCTTACCATGCGTCTGAAGGTGGCTTTTCATTATCTCCCCTCTTTTTCAGGCCAATCAAACCTAATGAGATCCTTCCCCCGGAGAAGGGGAGGGAGGTAGCCAAGGAGCTGGGGATCCCCTATTACGAGACGAGCGTGGTGGCCCAGTTTGGCATCAAGGACGTCTTTGACAATGCCATCCGTGCCGCCCTCATCTCCCGCCGTCACCTGCAGTTCTGGAAGTCCCACCTCCGCAACGTGCAACGACCCCTGCTCCAAGCCCCCTTCCTTCCCCCCAAGCCCCCTCCGCCCATCATCATCGTCCCAGACCCCCCTTCCAACAACGAGGAGCGCCCGGCCCACCTCTTGGAGGACCCCCTTTGCGCCGACGTCATCCTGGTGCTGCAAGAGAAGATCAAAATCTACGCACACAAGATCTACCTCTCCACCTCCTCCTCCAAATTTTACGACCTGTTCCTCATGGACCTGAGCGAGGAGGACCAGCAGAGCACGGCGGGGCACGGTTTCGGGGTGGCCGTCACCGCCGCCGCCGAGAGGATGCTGCACCAAGAGGAGAGGCACCACGGGCGGGATTTCCTCCTCCGAGCTGCTAGTTTTGATATCTGTGAGAGCACCGAGGAGGCCGGATCCGGCCAACGCAAACCGTGCCTTAGAGCCTCCACCAGTGATGGGATCCTGCGGGGCAACCACTACGAGAACGGGGAGCACGGGCTGCGGCGGGGAAGGGACCTCTCCTCTTGGAGCCGGGCTTTCACCAGCATCCAGGAGGAGATGGCAGAAGACCCCTTGACTTACAAGTCCAAGCTCATGGTGGTGGTGAAGATGGATGCTTCCATCCAGCCTGGTCCTTTCCGGGCCGTGCTGAAGTACCTGTACACGGGGGAGTTGGATGAGAAGGAGCGGGACCTCATGCACATCGCTCACATCGCCGAGCTGCTGGAGGTGTTTGACCTCCGCATGATGGTGGCCAACATCCTCAACAACGAGGCGTTCATGAACCAGGAGATCACCAAAGCCTTCCACGTCCGGAGGACCAACCGGGTGAAGGAATGCCTGGCCAAGGGGACTTTCTCGGGTACGACCCCCTGGCTTGAGGGGGAGGACCATCTGCAGCCCCAGAGCTCCCTGGGGTGGGGGGCTCAGAGCTCCTGGCTTTGCCCCGTGTGTGGGTGAGGTGGGGCCAGTGGGCGCTCCCTCGCCTCCCCTGGGTTTTTTTAGTCATTTCTGGCATTTTTATTGCTTTTGGGTTGTTGGTTGGTTGGGGTTTTTTTTTCCCAGAAAGTGTGAGTGTGATGGCCCTTCTTCCCCAGGGTTTTCTGCTTTCCAGCCCATCTGACAGCTCTGTTTATTTTTGGGAGAGCAAAAGCGACTTCCTTCCCCCCCCTTCCTGGCCCCAGATTTTCACAGGGTCATCTGATTTATGAGGAGTAACGTGCCCTTGGTAGGACTTCCCCAGCTTTCCACCACGTGCCCCCGGCTTGTGCCGTGATGCTGCGGGGGTGACGTCCCCAGGGGTGTGTGTGAACCTCCCAACCTCCTTCCAGGCTGAATTTATTTCCCCAGGATGGACCTTGATGTGGTCATCACGCTGTCGCTGTCAGGGTGGCAGATGTGTGCTGACCTCAGGGAGAAGCTCTGGTCCAGGGGTGGAGAGCAGGAGATCCCTCTTGTCCTTGCAGCTCCCCCAGGGACTCAAGCTTGGGCAAAAAGGATGCTTCCTGGGTTTTTCCCCTTTGTGTCGTGCTGTGGCCTGGGAAAACCCCTCAGAAGAGCCAAAGTCCCACCATGGCCCTTCCCTCAGCTCCTCTGTTACAAAGGAGGGTGCTGGGAAAAAAATAATAGAGATCTTTAGGACAAATAATAGGAAGAATATTCAAATAATACAGATACCAGGCTCTATCCCCTTTTTTTCTGTGGAGAAATAACCCCCTGCACCAGGACAGGTTGGGGGGGACCTGCTGGAAAGCAGCTCTGAGGAGAAAGAGCTGGGGGTCCTGGGGGACAACAGGATGCCCATGAGCCAGCAATGGGCCCTGGTGGCCAAGAAGGCCAAGGGCATCCTGGGGGGCATCAGGAAGAGTGTGAGCAGCAGGTGGAGGGAGGTCATCCTGCCCCTCTGCTCTGCCCTGGGGAGGCCACCTCTGGAGCACTGGGACCAGTTCTGGGCTCCCCAGTTGCAGAAGGACAGGGAATTGCTGGAGAGGGAACAGCAGAGGCTACAGAGATGGTGAGGGTTCTGGGGCATCTCCCTGATGAGGAAAGGCTGAGGGACTTGGGGCTCCCAGAGGCTGTCCAGAGAGGTGGTGGGGTCTCCTTCTCTGGAGACATTCAAACCCCCCCTGGACACGTTCCTGTGCAACGTGCTCTAAGTAGACCCATTCTGGCAGGGGGGTTGGACTAGATGACCTCCAGAGGTCCTTTCCAACCCCATATGCTTCTATGATTCTGCTCTCCCCAACGCAAGGTATTTTGTGGCAGGGGGTGGCTGAAGCCCCAGGTGATGGGGAGGGTCCCGGTAGCATCCCTCTGCTTGTCCCCAGATGTCACCTTCGTGCTGGATGATGGTGCTATCAGTGCCCACAAGCCCCTGCTCATCTCCAGCTGCGACTGGATGGCCGCGATGTTCGGCGGCCCCTTCGTGGAGAGCTCCACCAACGAGGTGAGGAAGAGGACCCTGGGATTTGGCCTGGGAGGGTGGGGGGACGGCTGTGGGGTGACAATCGGTGTGTTGTCCTGCAGGTGGCACTTCCTTACACCAGCAAGAGCTGCATGCGGGCGGTGCTGGAGTACCTCTACACCGGGCAGTTCAGCTCCAGCCCCGACCTCGACGACATGAAGCTCATCATCCTCGCCAACCGCCTCTGCCTGCCCCATCTGGTGGCTCTCACCGGTGAGTCGGGGCATCTGCAGCAGGACAGTGTCCTCTCCTGTCCCCAAGTTTGGTGGCGACGCCGTGCGCCCACAGTCACCCCCTCCCAACCTCCTTGTAACTCTGCGTGTCCCCCACAGAGCAGTACACCGTCACCGGTCTGATGGAGGCAGCCCAGATGATGGTGGACATCGATGGGGACGTCCTGGTGTTCCTGGAGCTGGCTCAGGTAGGACATGATGGGACAGGACCCACGAGGTGCTGCGTGATGCCACGCAGAGGGGTCCAGGAGCTTTGGAGGGGTGATGCTCTCCTGGTAGAGAGGACAACCAGGTCTGGTCTTGGATGTTCTTGGAGGAATAGGGTGAATTCCTCCTTCTGATGTGGGCTCCCAATTTCTTCCAGTTCCACTGCGCCTACCAGCTCGCCGA
The DNA here is from genome assembly GCA_028571045.1 of Scolopax bukidnonensis. Taxonomy (NCBI): domain Eukaryota; kingdom Metazoa; phylum Chordata; class Aves; order Charadriiformes; family Scolopacidae; genus Scolopax; species Scolopax bukidnonensis. The sequence goes on along the minus strand of JAOWAV010000015.1, from coordinate 3,225,100 downwards.
CTGGTGCCTCCACCACATCTGCACCAACTACAACAACGTCTGCCGCAAGTTCCCCCGGGACATGAAGGCCATGTCGGGAGGTGAGCAGGGACGGGAGCAGGGTGGGAGGTCCTGGGGGGTCCCGGTGCTATTCTCACCCCATCTTTCCCCCCTCCAGAGAACCAGGAGTACTTCGAGAAGCACCGCTGGCCGCCGGTGTGGTACCTGAAGGAGGAGGATCACTACCAGCGGGCGAAGAAGGAGCGGGAGAAGGAAGACTACCTCCACCTCAAACGGCAGCCCAAGAGGCGGTGGCTCTTCTGGAACGCTTCCTCCTCTCCTTCCTCCTCTCCTTCATCGTCGGCAGCCACAGCCTCCTCTTCCTCTCCCTCCTCCTCCTCCTCGGCTGTGGTTTGAGAGCCCGTCCTTGCCCTGGCTCCAGCATCCCTGGGAGGAGACGGGGAGGAGGAGGAAGAGGGGGATGACCTGCCCCAGCACCAGGCGTGGAGGGGACGCCACCGGCCGCAGCCCCGGAGGACAGGGTGGTAGCAGGGACCTGTCTCTGCAGAGGGGCTTGGGGCTGGGTACCAGACCCCCCCCAGGAGCTCCTGGAGCCCTGCTCTCCCCACATCGTGGGGCCCGAAACCCCAGAGCAGAGACCGAGCAGCAGGAGAAACTCATGTTTACAGGAGCACGAGGGCTGTGTTGTGGTTTTATTTTGGATTTTTTTTTGGGGGGTGGGGGGTTGGCTTTTTTTTTTTTTTTTTTGGAGCATCAACAGCATGAGGAAGAAGAAGAAGAAACCCATCCTGCTTCCACTTGCATTTGGAACCAGAAGCTGCAGGATATAATTTGTTTGTTTGTCTGATGGCATCTCACCACCCTGGGCAGCCAGAGCTGTGGTGCTGGTGGGGGGTCCTGCCACCCCCTTTGACTCACAGCAGGGTCAGGCAGGGATCAGAGGACTCTGGTCTCCAAACACCTCCCCAGGCACTGCAGCACCCCTCCTTCTGCTCACAAGCTGGGGGGGGGGTCTCTCCTAATTCAGGGAGCGAGAGGGGACAGGAGCCCTCTTCTCCCTGCCTCTAACTTTTCATCTCTTTTTTTTTTTTTTTTTAAGAAAAAAACTTAAAGCAAAAAAAATATATATAAAAAATAACACCCAAACCCTTTTTTCCCCCCAACCTGCCACACCAGAAACCAACCCCAGGCCCCCGGCTTGGGATTTTAGCCCGGAAGGCTCCATTGTAATAAATGGTATTTTAAAAGCCCATCGTGGTCCCTGTGTGTTTGGGAGGAAGCGGCTGGACACGGGGCATCCTTGTGCCCTGCTGGGGGTGACACCAGCACCCCCCAACCAGCGCTCCCACCATGGCCAGGGACAGTGGAGAAGGATCCAGCTGTCAGAAAAAGCCCTTGGACAATGAGAGGTGGCTTTATCCATCGACCTGACTTTGCATGTCCCACCTGTGTCCTTGTGGCACAACATTTGTCCCTGTGGCACAAACACCACAGGGACTGGCAGGAGAAAGCAGGAGGGACCCCAAAACCTCTGCTTGCCCTTCCAGCTGGGAAAAGGGAAAGCTCCTTGGAGCCCATCCCTGGCAGAGATGCTGCTCCTGGAGTGAGTGTGTAGGGATGGAGGATGCTCATCCTGGAAGATGCCCGGGATGGTGTGTGTAAGGATGGAAGATGCCCATCCTGGAAGGTGCCCAAGATGGCCTGTAGGGATGCTCCTGGTGGTGTCCCCTCCTGCTCCTCTTCCTGGTTGGCCTCAGTAGAGCATCCAGGAGCCACTCGTTTCACAGGCCCACCCTCAGCCACGGATGCTGGAGCGAAGTTGTGGCTCCAGCCCATCTTGCCCTCGGGGTTCTCACCCTTTGCAGCACCAGCAAGCAGGTAGGACCATGAGTTTCTTTCCCTTTCGAATCCGGGTGCTCGCTGCTGCTTCCAAGTCCCTTTTGCCTTCCTCAGGCTGGGACCCAAGCCCCCAACCCCACCCCCAGAGTGTGTCCCAGCCCTAAATCCTGCATGTGCCTGGCTCCGCAGGAGCTCCCTGCCCAGGTTTGCATGCTTGGGAAGCCACCATGGGATGGGATCTGAGAGCTCCTGCTTTTAGCACTTGCCCCAGACCTGCATTATTAATAAACCTGACTGGTGGGCAGCTCAAGGGGGGGCTTCCTGGGGCAAGCAGAGCCCCTTCCCCCCCCCCCCCCCCAACTCCTTCCTCACTAAGCACTGCATGGATTTGCAACACAGCTATTGCAAGACAGAGCCTTGGCTCGCAGCAGCCAGAGTGGGGAGCACCGTGCCCCCCAGCCCCCCCAAAAAACCCCAGAAGCTTCATCCTGGGGCTCAACAGCATCACTTGGAATCCCTGGAGGGGGGGGTCCCAACCCCTGCAGCCTCAAGGGACTGAGATCTCAGCCTCCTGAATTTTGCAGGTGACTTAAAACTCTCAGCATAAAGGCAGAGCCTCCAGGGTTTGCTGCTGGAGGGTTTTTTTACCCCCCAGACCCCCTACTCATCAGAAGCATCACTGGTGGGGACCCTTCCCAGCGGGATGCTGGTGTGGCAGAGCACAAACTGGGTCCTTGGTGCCACACAGAGCAGCTGCTGAGCATCTGGTCCAGCTCCTTTGGTGTCCACTTCAACCTAGAATAGGTCAGCAAGGGAAGGGGGGGGAGGAAAAAAAAAAAAAAAAACCACTACAGAGGAGAAACGAGGAGGTTGGTTGTTGTTTTGGTTTTTTTTAAAAGAGTTTATTCTTCCTTCATAGAAATATGTAAAAACTGGAAATAGCAAACTGGCTGGGCCAGAGCTCTGTATAAAACCACCCAACCACGCATAGTAAAAAAAAAAAAAACACCACAAACAAAAAACCACAAAAACAAACCTATTTTTATATTAGCTTTTAAGTTAAGACCTGTACGTTTACAATTAATAAATACATAAATACAAACTTTCTGCTTGTGTTTTGCAGCCAGGGTTTTTTTGAGGTGGTGGCAGCGGGAGGGACGGGTGCTTCACAGCAGAGGGGCTGGCGATGTCCCTCGCCCTCTCCCACCACACTGGGGATGGTCCCAGTGGACTGGGCTGTACTGGGAGGGCAGCACACGGAGCCAGCTCAAGTAATGTGGTATTTTTTTTTTTTACCAGCCAAGTTGTCCCTGAGCTATGTGTTGAGAGCCAGAGTGAGGAGGAAAGGGCTTGAGGAGCAACCCATCCGGCTGGAGGATGGATGGCAGGTCACCCATGGCTCAGACCTCAGTGCATTCACCTCTCCATGCTGGCTAAGCCACCCCATGGCCAAGGGAAGGGGAACAAACCGGTCAGAGAAGGAGGTTTTTGGCAAACTGAGTTTGCTGCCCACGTTCTCCATCCTGCTTTGAGGGGGGGCTCCCCCCACAGACCCTTTTCTCAGGCAACCGCAGTGAACACAGCGAGTAAATCACTCCTTGCAACTCCCTGAAAGGAGGGTGCAGAGAGGTGGGCCTTCTCCTAAGGTGACAGAACCTTGAGTTGCACCAGGGGAAGCTGCAGATGGATACTGGGAAAAAAAATTCTCCACCAGAAGGGTGAAGCCCTTGGACCAGGCTGCCCAGGGTAGTGGTGGAGGCAGTGGAGGGATTTAAAAGCCAGGCACACGTGGTGCTGAGGGACGTGGGTTAGTGCTGGACTTGGCAGTGCTACATTAATGGTTGGACCTGATGATCTTAAAAGGTCTTTTCCAACCGGAACCATTCTGTGATTCTAAATCATTCCCACAGCCTCCCCTCAAAGTCCAGTTTCAAACTGGTTCCTCGCAGCACACAGAACCGCTATCAGCTCAAACGCTACTCAGTCGAGAGCTTTGAGGAAAGGAACCCAAGAACCCTGCTAATGCTTGCCCAACCAAGCATACAGTATTGAGCTTCCTGGACACCTCAGAGATGTTCTACAAGCAGAAGCCATCGCATGATGCCAGGAACCCCCAGAAAAAAAAGAGAAGGATGATCCAGTTAAAAACCACAGGGATGCCTACATCCTGCAAAAAAGAAAATAAAAGGCCCTTTTCTGCACCGCTCTTGAAAATGTCTGGAGAGCACCAGTGCTTCCAAGTGAGATAGTCCCAGAGGCAGCTTGTGATACATTTTTAAGCTCTTTGGGTTGGTCCAGTGAAACGAAGGCACTGGTTTTCGTAAGGAAGCACCGACATCGAGCCTGTAGCTTCAGAGAGGACTGTGAGGTTGGTCAGAAGATCACATCCTCTGGGTTTGTCTGAGCTCCACAACAGCTTCAAAAAGAGAAGAGCCATAGGAGAGTGATAAAAAGACAAAAAGCTTCAAGTCTTCTCAAGAGGTATTGATGGTTTTTAGCTTGAACTGGGGAGATGTGGGGCCTGCCCTCCTCCTCAGCTCGCTTCGTATTGGAAAAATCCCTGCTGGACCAGCTTGGAGGAGATGTCTTCTGCAACCCCGCCGAGATTGATGCGGCGCAGGGTCTCCAGCAGCATGTTCACGGAGGCGTTCATCCCTTGTCTGTTGAGCCATGTGTTGAGCATCTGGAAGAAGGGCTCCAGCGAATACTTGTCGTTCAGTTCCGCCAGGACAATATCGTTCTCCAGCAGATCGAGGGCTCGGCCGTACCTCTTCCAGTCCTTGTAGGGCACGTCTTGGGCAAAGAACTCAAAAGAGCGTCGCAGTACTAAAGGAGGGAAGGAAAAAGCTTAGAGAATAGGGTAGAGCATGGACAGCTGGGTCAGAAAGGATTTTGCCCATAAAGCTCATCCCCTGGATCCCAACACTTACGGGTAACGGGGTCTTGTCCTGGCACGGGAACCAGATTCTTCCTCTCGTTGCGGTTATTGTCCTGTGTCTCCGGCCTCCCTCTCTCATACCTGGTCACCCGCCGCATCAGGTAGTCCTATGGCAGGAGAGAAGCACAAACCATAGAATGGTTGGAGTTGGAAGGGACCTTAAAGATCATCAAGTTTCAACCCCCCTGCCCTGGGCAGGGACACCTCCCACCAGCCCAGGGGGCTCCAAGCCCCCTCCAACCTGCCCTTCAACCCCTCCAGGGATGGAGCAGCAACAGCTTCTTAGGGCAACCTGGGCCACTGCATCACCACCTCCACAGTGAAGAATTTCTGCTGTCTAATCTGAATCTCCCCTCTTCCAATTAAAAACCATTACCCCTTGTCCTGTCCCTGCACTCCCTGACAAAGAGTCCCTCCCCAGTTCTCCTGTAGCCCCTTCAGATATTGGGAGGCTGCTCTGAGGTCACCACTTGGACATTGAGTCATTGACTACAACCCTCTGAGTGCAGCCCTCCAGCCTGTTCCGAGTGGTCCAGGAGTTGGGTGACTCCAGGAACACAGGGCTCACACCGGCCCCTCAGGGAGGCCACCTACTGCAGCAACATCCATCAAGGGCAAGGCTTGCTCATCTTGAGCTTGAAGGGGCTCTGGTACAGGCCAGCCCTCCCTTTAATCCGGGGTCCCCACCAGGGACCCTGTATGTGCCAGCATCTCTGCCAGGGAAGCAATAACAGCACTGGAAAGGGGGCTCCAAGTGCCCCACACACCGTATGGGGGCTACCAGAGCCCCTCCTCGACTTGGCCCAGCTCTCCCACGTCCCTGCATGACGAAACTCATGCCTCTGCTCCTCCAGCCCTCCCAGGAGCTGCCGGACAAGTGAGGACCTCACCCCAGCCTCACGAAAAGCAGCCACCCCACTCCTTGCCATCCCAGCAACTCACCACCACGCTGCAGGACTTTCTGCTCAGGTCCCTCCCGTCCCCTGGAAGATGAAAATCTGTGTTGTGATGGCTTTTCCCCCAGGCAGATCCCTCTTCCCACCCCACTCCACCCACACAGAGCCCCCAGCTGGGGGTGAGGGCTCCGGGGGTCCCCAGAAGCTCACTTGGACAACAGTAGCACCCGTATTTCCAGACGGAGATGAAAACAGCAAGCAGGACCAGCGCTGCTACCACCAGCACAACAATCACGATCCAGTTGTCTAAAGTGGATGAAAGAGGGCGTTTGTGGGGCTGCTCCCAGTCCCCTCAGCAGCAGCTCACACCTCTGCCCCCCAGCCCATGTGTGTGTGTCCCCCAGTCTCCTCCAGCAGCCCCCCCACTTACAGGAGGAGCCAGATGAGGTGCCGGTGGGGGGACCACACTGTCGGTCGCTGTGGGGTGTGCAGGGAGCCAGCTCCACTTCATCTGGGGAACACCTGGAAGTAGGAACAAGGCAGGATCAGGGGCTGGGGCTCACAGCACGGATCCTGGTGGTCCCATTCCCCCCCTCCCACAGGGCCCAACTCACCGGGGCCGGCACTTCTGGCACATCTCGCAGGGGTGATCCGGGGAGCAGAAGGTGCCGCTCTTGCAGGCACACTGGGTGTTACTGGTGGGTCGGCAGGGACTCGTCTCCACCTCATCTGTGGGGCAAGAGGAGAGGGCTCTACCCCAGCCCCTCCACCCCACGCTCCTCCACTCGCTTCCCTCATTAAGGCAGCTAACGACCCGGGCTGACCCACAAGCCTGGGGAAGACCATGTCACTCTGCTACAGAGTCTCAGCCTTCCCCTTTCCCGCCCCAAAAAACCTCACCATACTCAAGAGAAAAGCAACGCTCGCATCAAAGCTCCACCAGCAGCAGCCTACGACGCTGCCGTGAACCCTGGTCCAGGCTGGATGGAGATCTTGTGTCCAAGCTTTGTACGGGGGGGTGCTGCAGCAAACGGAGACGGAGGTCTGGCACAAGCCACTACACCAATTCCAGACCCAGTGCCACTCTTTGGGGGACGCTGCAGGTGACCGTGCTCTTTTAAATAGAGAGGTCTCCAGTCAGCTGAACCCAGCCTGTGCTACCAGCCAGCGTCATCCTCTTCCACCACCAGCTCCTACCTTCCCTACACGTCCGGCAGGGGAGGCACTTCAAGAAGTCGTTTGGATATTCGGTGTATTCGTTTGGGTATCCGATGGAGTCGTCTTCTTTACAGGGCAAACACAGGCTGGAGCCATTGGGCTCCTTGCAGTGATCTACAACGTACTTGCCTGCAGGAAGAAGAGGGGAAAGCGAGGGTGAATCCGTGACCACACAGCAGAGGGGACAGGGATGGCTTTGAAGAAAGGGAGACGATTCCGCCGCCGGCGCGGTTAAGAGGCAAATTGGGAAGGATCAAAAGGAACACGTTCTGATAAAGGTCCTTAGATAGAATCATAGAATGGTTAGAGTTGGAAGGGACCCTAAAGATCAAGTTCCAATCTCCATTCACTAGGCAGGGACACGTCCCAGCAGACCAGGTGGCTCCAAGCCCCCTCCAACCTGCCCTTGAACCCCTCCAGAGATGGGGCACCCACAGCTTCTCGGGGCAACCTGGGCCAGGCTCTCACCACCCTCACACCAAAGTTCTTCCCGATATCTCATCTAAATCTTCCAATTTAAAACTGTTCCCCCTTGTCCTGTCCCTGCCCTCCCTGACAAAGAGCCCCTCCCCAGCTCTCCTGTAGCCCCTTCAGATATTGAAAGGCTGTTATAAGGTCCCCCCAGAGCCTTCTCCTCTCCAGGCTGAACACCCCCAGCTCTCTCAGCCTGTCCTCACAGCAGAGGTGCTCTGTCCCTCTGATCATCTCCGTGGCCTCCGCTGGACCCGTTCCAACAGCTCCATGTCCTTCCCGTGTTGAATCTCACAACAGGTTCGATCTCACCAGGTTTGGGGAGCAGGGGAGAGCTGGAGCACCCCCTTTCCCTCCCCTCTTCCCCCCCCACAAGGAGTGAGGAGGAAACACAGCAGGGCTGGAGGTGGCATGGTCCCCATTTGAGACCATCTTACCTGGAGGGCACTTCTTGCAGTAGAGGTTGCTCTCCTGGACGTAGTAATACTCTTCTCCTCCCCTGCCGGGGTCCAAGGGATCCAACTTGTCCTTCCTACCCAGTGCTACTGCAGAAATTTCCAAGATAGCCTCCTGTTAAAAAAAATAAATGCAGGAGTTAAAAACCATCCCAACTGCATGGGAGAAAGAGAAGGGCAAGAGCTGCTCTGCCCAGCGCTCTTGGGTGAAGGGAGAGGAGCTCTGGGATGACTTGTAGGTGCTGGACCTGGTGGCCAAACCTCCCCTCAGATGCAGGTGGAGGGCATTTCCCCCCGTACTGGGATGGGTATTTCCTTGGCAAAGCACGAGGAGGAGGTTTGCAGAGGGATTCCCATGGGCCAGGTTATCAGCAAGGCAAAAGCTCCCTTTTTCCTTCCCCAATTTCTCAGCTCGTCAACCCGAAGAAAATGGGGAGGGCAGGGAAGAGGAACAGGGAGGGCGTTTGTGGGGAGGAAACCGGCCCCGTGTCAAGGCTGGTACGTGGTTCCCGTGCCCACAAGAAACACCCGGGGCTGCTCCGGGCTCCCGGGGGATGGCGTGGCCTCCGGGGTTTCCGCATTATCCCCGGTATCTTGCCACGGATCGGGAAGCCAACGGCCCCGTTTCCGCCAGTTCACCGGGCACCTTTCTGCTGGCTCAGCTCTTTGTACCCGCTGGGTCGCCCCAGCTGCAGGGGATGATGCTCGACAGGAAAAGCCAGGGGTATACAGGGTTGGTTTTTTTTTGGGGGGGGGGAAGGGGTATTTGGGTATCCCATCTACCCCAGGGGGACAGTGCCCTCGGCATCTCAACCAGCACAGCTGCCCCACGGATCTAAAGGGATAAAAACCCACCCCCAGCCCCGTGTGAGAGGGAAGGATGATGCCCGGCAGCCACAGTCTGGCAGAGGCACCTTCCCCTCCCATACCCTGAGCCCAAAACCTGCCTCTTCAAGCAAATATTTCTCCTGTGAGTCAGAAGGCTGAAGCCTTGGAAGGCTGAAACAATAGAGATTCGAGCTGTCCCAGTGTCCCCCGAGCCCGCCAATTACCCACCCCCCCCC
>JAOWAV010000015.1:3189409-3202821 GCA_028571045.1 Scolopax bukidnonensis | reverse complement strand
GGAAGAACTTGTTTGGGGTGAGGGTGTCAGAGCCCTGGCAGAGGCTGCCCAGGGAGGGTGTGGAGTCCCCTTCTCTGAGCAACCCAGCTTTGGCCGGGGAGTTGGCCTGGATGGTCTCTAGAAGGTCCCTTCCAACTCTGATGATTCTGTGATTTCGTGTAACTATTGTAATGTCTTCCAAGAAATGGAAGGGGCAAGCTTGCTTGCTTCTGGACGTCTCAGGATTGAGTCCACAAGGGGAACTTGCAGATCGAGTGCCATCTGTTGCAGGGAGAAACCAGTTCCCTACAAGCCCAGTGTCAGTCCAGTGTATCGTCGAGCTGAGCTCCCATGTGTGTTATTAAAGGCTGCTTTCACTTCAGAGGGTGTGCTTTCAGCTTGCCTTTTCAGTCCTGATCAGAACTGCCCTTTCTCCTTTCAAAGGCCCTTTTCTTTGGCACATTGTTAGCGCTGGACCTTTGTGAATTCACGGAACTTGTTGGTGCTCAGTGTAGCCTGGACGGTGCAGCACTGGCAGTCCCTGGGTTACTCTAAAATTAGCATCAAGATTTGCTGCTGTTGCATGTGAGCAGTGTCTAAACGACCAGGAGGAGCAGAAACACAGGAGCATTTTAGATGTGTTCCTCTATCTGTAGATACTCCAATAGCAGAGGGTGTCTTCTTTCTGCAATGGGTGTCCCACAGCCCTTCCAGAGGGTACGTGTAGGGGGGAGGAGAGAAACCTTTCAAAAAAGTGTCTGGAAAACGACAAGCCTTGATGTGGAATCTGGGGCTGGATGGAAGGAGTGGGGAAAACTTTTCTTTTTCCTCTGCCCAGGTAAAAATGATGCAAAATGTCTCGATGAGTAGAATTAAACCGTGGCTTAAAAAAAAAAAGTTTTGCTGGGGTTAAGCTTGGGGTGGGGGAAGAACTTCAAGAAGCACAGAGGAGGCTCAGTTGCTGCTTGTGAAGTTCTTATATTGTTCCATTTCCAGAGGGAATGTGAATAGTGTAGGGAAAAACTGTAATATTGTTAATTCCATGAACAGTGACATTTTTAAAGCACCGGAGCGGCTTTGTGCTATGTACAACTCATTCTGAAATTCTGTCTGGCCCCAAACATGATGGGTTTTAACTTTTCACCTCCCTCCAGTGTGTGGGAGGAAGCAGGTGTGGACTTGGCAGTTGTTGTGGGATCGCTCAGTGAACGCAGAGAGGGCTCTGTTGCTTCCTTTCAGGAGAAGGCAGAGGAAGTTTATCGCCTCTATCAGAACTCTGTGCTTTCTTCTCACCCCGTGGTGGCCCTCTCCGAGCTGCGTTCCCTCTGTGCCAACGTTTGTCCAGATGAAAGGACCTTCTACTTGTTGCTTCTCCAGCTGCAGAAGGAAAAGAGAGTCACCATCCTGGAACAGAACGGAGAGAAGGTACAGGGTAAAGGTGACTGCTTTTGGGGGGTATAATCCCCGTCCTGCGTTTCATCTGGCCGGAGAGAACACTTTATTGGCTAAATATGGGCACTCTTTGATTGGGAAAGTCAATTCCTATGTACTCCACCATCATAACCTGTGCAGGTGCTTTCATCTCTGAGACGGCCCCTTTGCCTGTAGCATTCTGCACTGCACAGGTCAGAACTTGAGTGTGACATTGCCATACGCCGGTGGGAGCACCAGGACAGCTTTAAATCTTCAGGGTGTCCCGTTAAGCCTTCCTGTTTTCATGCTGCTGTTACTCAATCCTCTCTAATTTAATATCAGATTATATGAGGACTGGCATTAACATCACTCTGTTACAAGGCTTAAGGCTGGGGGTGTAAAACCAGCTTTTTTCTTCCATCAGTGTGACAATATCTCCAGCGCAGACACAAACCCTGGAGATGTGGCTCAAGCGTGTGGTTCTTTTTTATTTTTTCTGTAGATAGTGAAGTTTGCCCGAGGTCTTCATGCCAAAGTCTCCCCCATGAATGATGTGGACATCGGGGTGTATCAGTTGATGCAGAGCGAACAACTGCTGTCTCAGAAGGTGGAGTCCCTTTCCCAGGAAGCAGAGAAGTAATTTGGGGACGGGTGGTGGGAAGAACATCCGTGTGCTGTGGAACTTGCGTCTTCCTGTCCCGTAGCTAGAAAGAAGCCACTTTCTGAAAGTGCAAGTCATTCTTTCCTGTTCAGTAAACACGGCAGCCACAGTCATGTGGCGGGGCAGGTTTTCCAGTCTTTGTTCCCTGTCCTTATGAAAACAACTTGCAGTGAGTGGGTATCAAAAAGATTTTTGCAAAGATTTGGAATGTGTTCAAGGGCTGTTTGAGGATCGACCCTATCTTAAGAGTGGTTGTAACTGAAATGCTTTGTTATTTGATCGCCCCTGGATTAGAGCAAGGTAGAGAGGATAGTTTGTGAATTAACTTCTGCTTGCAAAGGAATAAACTGCTTTTCCTTGGTGCTTCTGTACAGGTGTAAAGAGGATGCTCGGAGCGCTTGCAGAGCTGGGAAAAAGCAATTGGTAAGTGATATCCTCCTTGGGAGGAGCTACAAGTGAAGCATCTGGGAGCTGATCCATAATCGTGGATAATAACCAGGGTTAGGCATTATCTACTCAAACTTAGACCTCTTGAAGTTCTGCTTCGGAGGCCAAAGGTCTCCTTAAAGTGAAGATAAGAATTTATTTATATAGAGTGATGTAGTGAGGAGAAAGTGAAATATCTAACTCTTAAAACCAGCTGGGGGGGAGAGGGGTAGATGTTGCCACACAGGGATTATTATTATTATTTTGTTGTTGTTGTTATGCTTCCTTTGACTGCTGCCTAGTTTGTGACCCAAATCTGTGTGTATCTGATGTCTCCAGGCCCTGAGGTGTTTGAAATCCAAACGGAGGACGGAAAGGCGCATCGAAGAGCTTCATTCCAAGCTGGATGCAGTGCAGGGCATCCTGGATCGTATATACGCCTCCCAGACTGACCAGATGGTACCATATTAATTTTATCTTCTATTTTCTCACTTTTTAGCCCCACTCCTTTTGTGCTGCTTTACCTGCAGCTCGTGTCTGAGGGGTGTGAGCTGGGGTGAGACTTGATTCTCTGCTCTAGGAGACAGCAAATCTGCTTGGGGCTGTGTTTTCTGCTTGTTTGTTCGTGTTTCTCTGGGGGTCCTTCTTGAATAACAGGTCTTGAGAGAAGCTCACACTGCCTGGTGGTTGTCTTAGTTAACATTGCCCATTTTCTTTTTTTTTTAAGGTATTTAATGCCTATCAGGCTGGTGTGGGAGCTCTGAAACTCTCTATGAAGGACGTTACTGTGGAGAAGGCAGAGAATCTGGTGGATCAGATACAAGAGGTACTGAAATAAGAGCACATCTAAATAAATAAGCGAGTAGTGTGTAAATGACCACAGCAAACTTGCTCAGCTATTAATGCCCAGGCTTCTGAGGCTGTTTGGTTTCTGTCACCAGAGCAAATTCACTTAATCTTGATCTTTTTAGATCAGCAAGCAAAGGTCTTCAAGTAACCACGTCTGGGCTTAAATATTTGCATTTATTGCTGGCTAGTAATCACAATTTACATTAAATCTGCATATTTTATGTGTTCTTTTGGTTAGCAATATTGTGCAGCACATAGCTCCCCTAGAAAACGTTTAGGGAAATGTATCAAAAAGAAATACAAGTGGTATCTTTGCAAGCTGGAATACAAATACATACATTAAAATGGGGTCTTAAACTGCCTAACCCATAATCTTCTGCAGTTCAGTAAAGGAAAAGAGATGAGCTTCTTCTGAAGGAATTGAAATGAAGAGAGTAATCTGTCTGTATAAGCTGGTGTGGAAAACAGAAAAGGATTACTTTTTAGCAACTTCAGCTACTGAGCTGAGGGGCTGTCTGTAAAATGTCTGAGATGTATTGGTCCTCGACTTCCTTATTTTGTTATCCTCAGCCACAATACAGGCTCGTTACTGATGTGGAAAAGCTAAAATTAGGGAGATTTTTCTCTTTTTTTGTCTGAAATTCCATTTCAGGTTTGATCCTCAAATGTGCTACTTGGTTTTGTAATGTTTACTAAATAATAATCCATGTGTTTGTTTTTGCTGATGAAAAACAAACACTCTGTGTTTGGTTTGTTTGGTTTTTTTCCCCTCAGCTTTGTGATACCCAAGATGAAGTAGCCCAAACTCTGGCTGGAGTGGGAATCAACGGGCTAGGTATGTTTTGGGGGTTTTTATCCTCTGCTTATCTTCTGTTGCCACCACTGGTTCTCTGTGCTGCTGGCCCTTCCCTGTTCCCTCCCCACCTGGGAGAAGAATCACTCACTGAAATACCAGGGATGTTGCTTCTGGTGCCTTGGGAGGAAGTGAGGACTGACAAGGGCTTCTCTGACAGTGGGTTGAAAAGGAAGGGGCGTTTGGGCATCTCCACATCCTTGCAGTTCTCCAAGTGCTGGTGGATTTCAGTTCAGAGTTGTGTAGCGTTGATCTAAATCTATTTTTAGAGTGGCTGCTGCTTTGTTTTCAGTGATGATCTTTTTTCCTCTGGCCTGTGTGTTGCTGCAGCCTGCTTGTCTCTGCTGAAATGTTTTTCTGCCCATAAATGCCTCAGCACAAAGGCTTCTAAAAGAATAGTTTCTCCCTGAGATCAGGACTGAATTTCCACCTTTAGAAGAACAGAGAGTTCTTTATTATTATGAGTAATGATGGATGGGAGTGATAAGGCCTCTTTTAAATTTGTACTACAGTCTGTGCTGCAAAGATGCTACTTAACTCTTTTTGGAACTGACTGGGTTTTTTTTTCATCAGCAGAGATGGACACTGAGGAACTTGAGAAGGAGTTAGACAGTCTCCTCCAGGACTCCACCAAGGAGCCTGTGGATTTGCCTCCCGTTCCCCAGAAGGTGCTGAATCCCCCCATTTCTGATGCTGAGCTTGAAGCTGAATTGGAAAAGCTCTCTGTTGCTGATGGAGGTACGAATGTCAGCCAGTTGTGTTAATTAGCTGCTATTAGCATCCATGACAGCCTTCCAAAATGAAACACTGAAGTCTGAGCCAGGATCTTTCCCACTTCCAGTTACGCAGTTGAAAGCAAATTCTCCCAGTATCCCTGCTGGGAGCTCACTGGCTCAGCCTCGAGAGAGCTGCCCTCTTTGCTAGAAATTCTGCCTGGACTTTTTGCCGTGGGGTAGAGGGAAAGTCAAAGGCCCTGGGAGGGAGCTGGTGCGTGGACTAGTTATTTTTTGTTGTCTTTTAACAAAGCGAGGCAGTGTTTTTTGTATGTTCTGGTAACAGTGGTAAAGTAGACCAGCATTTTCGTGCCTGTTGCTGCCAAGCACTCAGCATCTTCTCCGTCCTAGAATGCTTACTACATGTCATAGGTATGATACCTGCTTAAACTAGTACTAAACAAGTTTTATTTAGTAACAGTGAGTGATGTAAGCTTATAGGCTGGAATTCCATGCTGAGTCCTCCCCAGGCTTGTCTTGGACAGGGATAAATAGACTTTAATTTTCCTTTCAGGAATCTGTTAATGAATGGGCACATTCATTAAATTAAGAACACAGCCTGTCCATATTTCTGTGTTCCTATTTGGGCAGCTGATACTCTCAAGTTTAAGAGCAGAATGCCCAGCATCCCATGTCAAATGTGAAGCACAGGTTTCCAAGAGAGTTCAGTTGAAGCACTGAGACACTTGGAAGTTGTATTTGCTAGTTATGATGTGGCTGATCTGATCCCTCTTGCTGATGAAAACTGATCTCTTTCTGTTGCAATTTTCTTTATAGATTTGGCACAAAAGACTCCCTCTACTTCCTCTGAACCCAAAACAGCTCTGGGACTGAATCTCTAAAGACCCAACCGAATCCTGTTGCTGCAGTTTGAGAAGTTGTCTTAAGGTTCCTTAACTAATGACTAGAACTTCTGGGGAGAGGGATCACGCTCCCCTGTTCTTCATGGATATCCCTTGGCTCAGCAACAGGATCTGCTGCCATGACAATCCACTCTGGAACTGGCCCCAGCTGGTGTTTGTCATCTCTGTGCCAACATCTGCACTGCTCTCAAATTGACTTACTGATCCCAAGTCACTCTGCAACATCCAGTTTTCCCCCTTCTGGGAACACAGTTCACTATTCTGCCTGGTGAAGATAAACTCTTCTATGTCCATAACAAGTGCTCGTTTTTTTTTTTTGGTTTGGTTTTTTTTCTTTCTTTCTTTCTTTCTTTGCTGTGGCTGATGTTGAGAATCTGAGTTGCAGCGATATTGCAGTTGCTCAACATTTGGCTGTTGGTGTGGTTGTTTAAAACACTTGGCACATAGGTACTGTCCTTAACATAATTTATCTGCAACGAGCTTAAACACCTTATGATAGTTCTCTCCCTCCCTGTCTGTATTTTGCACGGTCGTGGACAACTAGACACTGTAACTGTTCAATTGTAGGAGATTTTGTTGCTGCTCTAGGGGGCAGCAATTGCAAGCACAAGACAAAAATAATTCCTTTCTGTAACGATACTAAGGCCTTAAAAGGGAGACCTGCAAAAGATTTCAAATGAAGGAAGTTTCTGACTGTTGTGCTGAAGGCTTGCAGTCACTAAAATACAATTTTCTGCTTGCTCTTACTTGAAATTGGAGCCGTTTTGCTATTTTTTTTCTGTCTTCCCTGTTTGCAAAACTTCTTGGGAACTGCAGGGTGATCTGCTTTGAGCTCTGGCCTTGAGTGATGTGGGGTGGGAGGAGAAAGGATGCATCTTTTTTTCCCCTTTCTGAGAAGAGAGTTTCGTGTAACAGCCTTGGCTTTGCCTTCAGTCTTGATGATGCAATTCCACACGATCATGGGTTAACAGAAAGTCTAAAACGACCCCCTGTAAATGTTTGTAACGGGGAAAAAAACCAAAAAAGCAGCACAGCAGGTTTTTAGAGGCTGTCTTTACCCATCAGAAGTGAAATCCTCATCTTTTGCAGGTCCCTTTTTTATTATGCTTGTGCACACGGACGAGCAGAGAGCCCGGTACCTGCCATGGATAAAGTTTTTTCAGGAGGGGAATGTGCTATGAACTGGGCTTTCTGCAGACAGAGCCTGTGCCTGGCAGGGGAGCGACGTGCTGCTCTATAAACCAGTCCTCCTCTCCCTGCACCTCTCCCTGACTCGGAATGTATCCCTGTCACCAACCTTCCTGTCACCATACTCTGCCTCCAGCACCCAGTTCCGTTGCCAGAGCCGTGGGGGTGGCAGTTTGGGTGAGTGATAAACGAGGGCTTCCCCCCGTGGCCTGTTAATTATTTATTGACAACCCACCTTTTTGCCCCAGAGGACAAAATTACAGGTCAGTAGGGTGCTGTGGTGGCTCTGGCTTCTTTGTCACTTGGTCCCAGAGTGCAGGCTGCTGCCAGGGAAGGGGTGCTGTAGCCACGTAAGGGTGTATCGGGGCTGCACATGGAATTATTTGACTTGACTTGAAGCTCTGTATTCCTTTCCTTTGTAAGTAAACGGGAGAAAAAACCACCGTGGTTTCTGCCTGTGTGTAATAAAGGGGAGGGGAGGAATGGAACCACAGTCCTTTGTGGTGCCTCCTTTTCTTTGCCCGTGGTCACTGCCGCCTCGGTGGTGGCCCAGCTCTGCTTCTGCATCTATAAAAACTTGGCTGCTGAAAGTAAATGCTGGGTTTGGGGTTGTACAGCCTTCATTTCACCAGTATTGTTTTGGAAAGGCTCACTGCTTTTTTTCTTTCCTTCAGCTTGTCTTGTCTTTCCCCTTCTTTTTCATTGTTGAGCATCTCACAACCGTGCAGTTTCAAGGCTGCTTTGCCTGAGGCACCTCGCTGTGGCCGTGGAGGAAACTGCTGTGCAGGGAAGTCAGGTCTCCTAATCACCCCCTTGGGTCTCTACTAAACAATATGTAAATCTTATTTTGGGACAGTTTGGGGTTTTTTTTTGTCCAGCTCCTTGTCCTGCTTGTAATTAAGCAGCACAGCCGAGGGGACTGATACTGTTTTTTTCCCCCTCTGATTGAAGACAGTGAATCTAAATGGCGTGACCTGATGTATAAATTACTTAAAAGAAATTATTCCTCCTCCTCTCTGAAACCAGGATGCCTGAAGTAAGCGTGGAGCCTGTTTCCTCTGGTAAGAGGTCAGTACAGCCAGTATCACTGGATCCTTTTTTGTTTTTAAAGGATCTGATTCCTCCCCTGCTGTCAAAACTTGAATCTTCTCTGGCCATAAAGTCCAAAGTGATTCCTATAGGAATAAACACTCCTGTAATTCATGCACCCAAGGCTGCCCTTATGGAAGAGGCATTGAAGAGTTAAACCCAAGCAGCTGCTGCTTTATTTGAAGTGGCTTGTAATTTTCTTCCTTTGATGCAAAGTGGGGAATGTAATCAAGATGGCTGAATAGAGAATTTTAAGTATATTTTGGTGAGACAGCAGGGAAGGGAAATAGAGGGCAGCTTCTTGCTGGGTGAGGAAATTAAATATAAAAAAAAACCCGAGAGCTGAATTGCCACCAAACTGGAATCTTATCATACTCGAGTGCTGTTTAAAATAGTATTTAACTTGATTCTCAGAAAAAATAGCAGCTGCTTATGCGAGGAAATGTAGGAACCATTTAGTAATATAATGCAGCAGAACAGTTTGCTCGGTAAAAAAGATTGCAGGTGGGAGGAGTTAATCTGTGACTGTGAGTAACTGCCTGTGTTTTGTTTGAATAACTGTATTTTATTTGCCTGTGACAACAGAGTTAAGGGTCCTTTCTTCGTTAGGGGTGTTCTGACATGCATGGAAATTGGGTAATGGATCCCTTTCCATCCTGTTTTCCCCCAGCTTTGAACGTCTGTGTGCGAGGGCGAGATCCTTTTTTGGATGTTCCTGAGGAGGAGGAGGAAGGCTTCCTCGAGGAATGATTTCCTGGAATTCCTTCTGGCTTGGCATGTGCAACCTCAGTGTGCTGAGGGCTCCCACCCTGAGCCTCTGCTGGGATTTAATGTTGGGACATGTGGGACACGTCACCTGCCATCCCTGGTGGTGTGAAAGCAGCAGTGAAAACATCCTGTTGTTTGTGTCGTGTGACTTACATCTCAAAAAACATCTTTGTGGCCGGTACAGGGAATGTGGGAAAAAATGTCCTTTGGGGCACAGAAGATGAATCCTTTTGCATAGGGCAGTGCTCTGCTGGAGCCCTATGGGGTCTGGGCAGTTAGATCATAGGACCACAGAGTGGTTTAGGTTGGAAGCCTCCTCCTGGGGCTCCCCTCCCTCAGCCAGAGTCCCTCCCCAGCTTTCCTGGAGCCCCCCTTCTTTAGGGACTGGAAGGGGCTCTGAGGTCTCCCTGGAGCCTTCTCCAGGCTGAAAGCCCCCAACTCTTTTAACCTCTGATGAAATTCTGGTGAGGATGAAGGGAGCTGGGATGAAGGAGCCAAATCTTCTGAGCCGGCTGTTGGTGCCATCTAGCTTCCCTTCCTGGCATAGCCCCTTGGCAGGAGCAGGCTGCAGACGCTGGAACTAATGAGGCTTAATTAAACAAAGCCTTCAGAACAAAGTGCTGTGACCTGCTGGCAACAAGTTTCTTTAAGCTGTCACAAAGCAAGCGTGCTGTTTGCTTTAGGAGGGAGCTGCTGGGTGCTGGATCTTCCAGAGAATAATGGCACTCTTGTTTGGAAGTTGTTCTTGAGCAGTCCCTGGGTTTATGCAAAGCCTGGGTTGCGGGGTCAAGTTAATTAAATCTCGGTGCAGCTGAGCTGATTCTGTGTAGATTGGCTGCTGCTTTCTTCAGAAGTGGTGGCTGTGACAGGCAAAGGGCATGGTGATACACTCCAGCAACTGTCGATGTAATGAGGGAGTGAATGCTGAGCTGCCTTGGGTTTTTTCCCAGTTTGATTTGGAAAGCTTTTTGCTGCTCTTTCCCACCTCGCCCAGTTTACCAGCCAGGTCCCCGTTTGAGCAGCCGTTACAGAGCTGGCTCTCGAGGAAACTGGCCTCCTGAAGGATTTTTTTCTGATATTTCTTAGGTCAGAGGAGCCCTTTTGCTTCCGGAGTGGTTAGTTACCAAGTGATGGATGGGATCTTCTTGTGTCCCAGGCTAAACTGTGCCCTGGTTCTTAATACCGTGCTCTTCCTCCCCTCAACGCAGGAGGGGAGAGTCTTGTGGAACCATTTTCTTGTCTGGAGTGAGAGTTTTATGGAGCAGGAAGAGAAATGGTTTTAGGGGAGATACCCTGCTCGTTCCCCAATTCTGCAGTACCACGACACCTGTGACTTTGGTTTATTTATCAAAAAATCTTATCACAGTGATGACCACAGTATCCTTTCTGCTCCTACACAAAACCTCTACTGCAAGACTGTCTGAAAACCATGCTGTGCCTGATACTTTTGGAAAGGAAAAGCTTTCAGATTTGTATGAGCATTTTTTTTTTTTTTTTTTTTTTGCCTGCGGACTTGAAAGAATTTTGCAGTAGAAAGAATTTTGCAGTTCTGCACCATTTGTAGCTGGGCAGCTCGGGATGGGGGAGAGTAACTGCTTTAGGGTCGTATATCTCAGTGCCTGTGCAGTAAATTTAGGCATCTCTTCTTCTGAGATCAAGCACACTAAATTTCCATCCTGATTTGCATTGAAGACCCTCAAATCCCACTCGACTTTATTCTTTTTACCCCTTCAATCCTATCGCCTAATTCCCGAGCAACTTACCCTGCTGGCTGCGGGCTCCCAATGTCCTTCTTGGCTCTCAGAGGGACCCACCTGCAGCGTTGGGGACCTGGTGTGTGGGCAGAGAAGGATCTCACTCGTGTGAGATCCAGAGGGAAGAGCAGAGCAGCCTGTTTCACCAGCAGAGAAGGGGTGTCTGCAAGGTTAGAAAGAGCCCGATTCCCTCTTAATTCCAGCAGCGAGTCCCAGCCTGGCCAGTGGAGAAAAGGGATTGACTGGGAATTCTGTAGCAGGCACCAGATCAACAACGGGTGAAGAGCTTCTGAGAGAGAGGAAGGTTTGCAGCAAAGCCCTCCCAGCTCACTCGAGTGCCGGAGGTGAGTGCCAGCTCTCTGTGAGCGACAGGCTGTGAAGAAAGAAAAGTGGGGTGGGAGGCAAGAGTGGGGAAAAAAACCACCATCAAATGCCACATTGTCAGCAGGAAGATTTGGAAAGGAATCAGAGCTTCAAGCACTTTTCCTTGTGCTGGCTCATCTGGCTGCGTGTGAGAGCTGGGAGGACAGCAGTTGGTGCTGCTGAGAGGTCAGCAGAGCAGCAAAAAAGGGATTTTGGATGCTGATGGGGACTTGAACGGCTGTGGAACCTCTCGAGGGACTGGAACGAAGGGGAGAACCCATGGATGGTTTTTACTCCTCCGCAGAAGGAGATGGGCAGGATGTGATCAACGACACCAGTGGTGGGAAGAGCTGGGCAGGGGAAGGCAACTCCAAGTTGTCCTTCCGTGTGGTGACAGCTGCTTTGCTTCTCCTTCTCATCCTCTCCACCCTCCTGGGCAACACCCTGGTGTGTGTGGCTGTGGTCAAGTTCAGACACTTGCGCTCTAAGGTCACCAATTTCTTCGTTATCTCCTTGGCGGTGTCCGACCTCTTTGTGGCCATCCTGGTGATGCCCTGGAAGGCTGCCACCGAGGTGGTGGGGTTCTGGCCCTTTGGGGCTTTCTGTGACGTTTGGGTGGCTTTCGATATCATGTGCTCCACAGCTTCTATCCTCAATTTGTGCATCATCAGCCTGGACCGTTACTGGGCCATTTCCAACCCCTTCCGCTACGAGAGGAAGATGACGCAGCGCGTGGCTTTCATCATGATCGGGGTGGCTTGGTTACTGTCCCTCTTGATTTCCTTCATCCCTGTGCAGCTGAAGTGGCACAAGGATCGTGAGCTCTTTAGCCAACAGGAACCAGGTTTTAATGGCACCAGGAAGGAGGAGAACTGTGATTCCAGCCTCAACAGGACTTATGCCATCTCATCTTCCCTCATTAGCTTCTACATCCCTGTTGCCATCATGATTGTGACCTACACCCGCATCTTCCGCATTGCCCAGCGGCAGATCCGCAGGATCTCCTCCCTGGAGAGGGCAGTGGAACATGCCCAAAACTGCCACAGCAGCGACTGCCCTCATGAGGCCTCCCTGAAGAACTCCTTCAAGAAGGAGACCAAGGTCCTCAAGACCCTCTCCATCATCATGGGCGTCTTTGTCTTCTGCTGGCTGCCCTTCTTTGTGCTCAACTGCATGGTGCCCTTCTGTAATCTTGACCTCCACGAGCCAGGGGAGCTACCTTGTGTCAGCGAGACTGTCTTCAACATCTTTGTCTGGTTTGGGTGGGCCAACTCTTCCCTCAATCCTATCATCTATGCCTTCAATGCAGATTTCCGGAGAGCTTTTGCCACCATCTTGGGCTGTGGTTGCCTTTGCCCCAACAACACAGTGGAGACGGTGAACTTCAGCAACGAGCTGGTCTCCTACCACCACGACACCACCTATCAGAAGGAAGTGGTGACCCTCAGCTACCCCCAGCTTCTCCCCCACGCTGCTCTACAGATGGAAAGCCACGAGGTGGCCTTTGAGAAAATTTCTCAGATCTCTGAGCCCTCTCAGAGCACCTTGCCTGCGGTGATGCATGTGGAGTGTGAAATGGCAGTTTCACTAGAGAAGATCACACCTTTCACCAGCAAAGCTTTCTATTGAGAACAGGGTTGGGAAAAGGGTGGTGGGATGGTCTCAGGGAAAGATGGAAGCAGGGACGCCATTGCAGTTGCCTATTTTCTGAGGAGTTTACATGGATACTGTACTCTGTCTGGCCAGGAGTTTGCATTAGTAAGTGTGGAATAGGCAGAGTGATTCTCCAGATGGCTCAGGGGCTTCAGATGTGTGGGTTTTGCAGCTCGGTTTCAGATCCAGCCTGGGTGGGCAGCCGAGAACCGTGTTGCTGCTTTCTCTAGTTGACCCAATGGAAAAATGCTTTCTGCAAAAAATGAAAACGCAAGGGCTTGAATTCCACTTTCCTTGTGACTTCAGCTGAGAAAGCAAAGACTTTTGTGTGGTCTGTTGAGCCTCTCCTCTGTAGCTCATGAAGTAAAAAAACCAGCTGTGCTTGTGGGGGGAGAGGATGGTTTTGCCACTGTGCCCAAAGGGCCATCAGCCCAAGGCCGCTCAGTGGGCACAAGCCAAAGGGCAACTACTTTCTTGGCAACAAATGCCACTGTCAGAACTAGATAATGCTGCCTTGTACTTGGTGGGACGGTGCTTTGGGAAGCACCTTTTGCTTGGGAACCCCCCGTTTCTGGTGGGCTGTGCAGGAAGGAGATCAACAGCCTTGGTAGGACAACTCTTAAGCTCAGCTCTTCAGTAGCCCCTTCCAGTCCCTAAAGGGAGCCTAGAGGAGAGATGGGGAGGGACTCTGGATGAGGGAGGTGGAGCCCCAGGAGGAGGGGGAAGGGTTTGAGACTGAAAGAGGGGAGATGGAGCTGAGCTGTGGGGAAGAACTTGTTT
>JAOWAV010000015.1:3136620-3164296 GCA_028571045.1 Scolopax bukidnonensis | reverse complement strand
CTCTTCTCCAGGCTGAACCCCCCCAACTCTCTCATCCCCCCCTCCCAGCAGAGGGGCTCCAGCCCTCCCAGCATCTCTGGGACCTCCTCTGGACCTGCTCCAACAGGTCTGAGGACTCCAGAGCTGGACAAAGAGCTCCAGGTGGGTTCTCAGACACAGACACACTCTTCCTCCTCTCTGTACATACACATATACACTGCCCTTACACACACACCTCTCCCAATGAGAGCCCCACTCCTGCCTTGTTCACACACCAGTTCCTAACCACAATTCTTACTGGAATAAACTGGTTTCTCCACTCTCTGAGGACCACAGCTGCCCTAACGCACCTCACCAGCTCTGCCAACCCTGGCTCCAGCATTTCCAAACCGCCCCTTCGGGCGGCACAAAGGGATGGCAGGAGGCACCGAAGTCCTCTTCGTGCCACTCACCGGTGACAGTCGTGCCAGACCCAGGCGTGGCGGCCGTTTTTGGGGCGGAAATCGGACTGTCCGTTGTTGTGGATCTGGGAGGAGAAGCGGAGGAGGCGGCGGTAGCCCGAGGTGATGGAGGTGTTGACGGCAGAGCTGGCCAGGCAGTTCTCCTCCAGTGCACACTGCAGCATGAACATGGGACGGTCCTCCAGGTAAGCTGTCTGCTCCACCAGCTCGGCGTTGAGCACCAGGTCAGGGGCAGCTGGCAGGGAAAGCTTGAAATTAGCTGATGGGCTAATTAAAACATTCTCCCCCCCCTCCAGCCCCTTCCTTACATTTCCCTCGCAGCAGTTTAAGCGTCAACGACCTTACTTAGGTCAGTGCAAGGACATAATTGTGCACGTGTACAGACTGTTTCTTGCCCTTTTTATCTAAACCACAGAAATAATATACAAAAACTAGGCTAAATAGGAAAAAAAAAAGACAAACACCTGCTTAAAAGTCTCAAAACACAAAATCTGAGGTTGCTACAACAGCGCAAAGACTTCCCACCCTCTTTATATTCTTATAAAGCTTAAAGCCCACTTTCACTTTGGCAAAAGCCCCTTTTAAGAAAAAGAATAAGCCTTTAAACTCAAGTCCTTAAATCCAGGAAAAAAGTAAGACTTGAGGTAGCTCAGCAGCAGCGATTTGCGGCTGCTCTGATACATCCAAGGCACGGCCCTGGGCAGCGTGTTCCTCCTGAGTATCTCAGGGGAAAAAAAAATAAAACAACAAAACCCAAACCTCATCACCAAAATGAAATAAATCCAGGGGGACTCACTCTCCGAGCAGGACACGCCGGCCCCAAAACGACCCCCTCCTCTGGGACAGGAGACCTCGGCTCCGTCGTGCCGACAGTGGGCCAGGGACATCTCTGTCCCCGAACACTTGACACCGCTCATAACCACGTTGTCAGCGCTGATGTCCCCGTGCCAGTACCAGGTTTCCTGTGCAGAAAGGCAGAAAAAGGCATTTTTCAGCGTTTAAGGGACCCCAGGGGGATTATTCATCTCCTTCTAACCTGCAGTCCCCCCCCCAGGGAGAGCAATGCAAGAGCCCACATCATCAAGGAGACAGATTTTGCCAAAGATGCTGGAGTAGAGAAGAGTAATTCAGGAAAAGAGCCCAAATCCCTTTAAATAAAAGGCTGGGACTGGGATTAAACCCCAGGTCGAGCATTTTCCCTGCTCTGACCGGTGTTAAATAAATCTCTCTCCTTGTTCCTGCGCTGCTTTAAATCTCTGCTTGTTCCAATCCAGCTGTAAACTCACTTTTCCCCCCTGCTCTGCCCATCCTGCTGATGAATTCATCCTCGGGAGGTTTGAAGTCATCTAGGCTGGGCCTTTGGGAGCGATGCCCAGCAATAAAACCTCGTCTGTCTTGTGACTTTTGTGTCCCTGGAAGGGCCACAAGAAGTGCCCTTGCACAAGGAGGGGAGGCAGAATTAACATTTCCGCTAGAAATACCAGTGGAAACAAGGAATTTGAGGAATACCAGGACTAAAAGGGTCTGTTATCCCAGGCTCTGCATCTCATGGTTCCTGGGGAGGGGGTTGATGTTCAAACTCATCCTCAGCACCCAGATTTACAAAACTTGGGGGGAAGGACATGCAAAATTAACACGCAGATTAACACCTCTCCCAAAACCTAAGGGCGCTGAAGCCTTGATGAAGCTGCAACAGCGAAGCCTGGGAGAAGGGGAGGGAAGGAAGAAGAAAAAATAAATCCAAGTGTCAAAAGTGGGGAGCACGTTTCCAGGAAAAGAAAACCCATCTGTCCCAGGGCTTCCATTGCAGCAGGCTGTAGAGCAGCACACAGGGCTGCCCTGTTCTACACAGTGTCGCTTTATGCTCACGTACCTGGTGCCGCCGGGATCCACATAAGAGCCTTTTCTGTTCTAAATACCAGCAGTCTCAGCCCAAGGTAAAAAATGTCTTGTTTCTTGCTGGGCTCTCGGGGCTATGTCAATAGAGCCAGGCAGCTGGAAAGGCCAGCGTTCAAGGGATGTGGCCACTCTCACCTCCTGCGCTCTGCTTGGCAAGTAAAACAGCTGGAGGGACCAGTTTGCACGTGGGAATGGCCACCACAGCAGCATGGCCAGCTCCAACCTTCTCCCTCCAACCCCAACGTGGCCCTCGGGGACCTGCAGATCCCCTCCCTGGCCGTGGATAAGTGTTGAACTGGTTAGAATCCACCTGCCCAGGAGCCCAGCGTGTCCTCCTGGATCCCAGTTTGGTCACTCATTGCCAGACTGGGCTCTCCAGAAGGGTTTTAACCATGTCCCCTGCCACCCATGGTCCCTCCAGCTTTCTCACTAAACAACAACCAGCCCTGAAGATGCCGAGGCCATTAGTCATTTCAGGGCTTTATTGTTCCTCCCTGCACAAAACCAGCAGGCGGTGGGCAGAGATGCTGATTCTCACTGGTTTTATTGCTGGATGTGAAGGTCAAGCAGGGCAGCCACAGCACGGGGTGGGGGACACAGCAGAGCCACCCCGACCCCCAGCTCGGAGACTGGGGACAGCCCCTCTCTCTGCAACCACTCAATTTCACTCATTTGCCCAAGTTTTTGATATCCGGAAATTGTTTGGGGAAAACAGTTTTCCTTCCAAAACTGATCTAAGGCTGTTTTCTGCGTGTGGGTTTCCATCTATACAAACACACACCAAGTTTGTTTATTCAGTGGCCATTTGAGCCTAAATTTCCCCAAAGCTGCTGGTTAATTCTCAGTTGAAATGCCTCAAAAGGGGCTGCCTTTCCAGAGCAGAGCAGGACAGTGAGGAATTACTTTGTCCTAGGGAGAAACCAGTTTATTTTAGGAGCCTCAATCCCAATTTTCCCAGTGTCTGGGAGCTGCAATAAAGGCCCCGGGGGTTATATAATTCCTTTCAAAACCTACCATTACACCCAGGTGTGTCTGTCCCTCTCTCACCTTGTGCTCCTGGAGGGATGCACCAGGAGAAAAGAGAACTAACTACGGGAGCAAAATCCAACTGTTCTCAAGATTTGACACCGGGTTAAACTCGGGATCTCAACTCCTCACTGGCTCAGGGAGGGCCAAGAAACCATCAGCCCAACCAGGGTCAAGGGAGCCAAGGCTTCCCAGGAAAACCCAGCAGTGGGAAAACTGCTCTGTTCAGAGCTCTTTTGTCCAGCTTTGACCAGAG
The DNA here is from genome assembly GCA_028571045.1 of Scolopax bukidnonensis. Classification (NCBI taxonomy): domain Eukaryota; kingdom Metazoa; phylum Chordata; class Aves; order Charadriiformes; family Scolopacidae; genus Scolopax; species Scolopax bukidnonensis. The sequence continues at coordinate 3,160,675 of JAOWAV010000015.1, read as the reverse complement.
CTGGAAGAGCTCCTTCTCCTCTGATTTTTCCCCAGTGGCTCTTGTGTAACCAGGTTCAACCTTCAGGGCATTTCCAGCTCATGCTTTGAAGCTGCAGGCTGTGAATTTATGGCTTGGGGGTTGGTTTTTTGGTTGGATTTTTTTTTTTTGGTGGGGGGGAAGGGTTGTTTGTTTTCCTCATCCAGCAGAACCCACCCAAGCACGCAGATGCCACCAGATCTGAAAGGTGGGACTCACCTGGAAGGCATGGCTGGCAAAGCCCAGCCCCAGCTGCCGACACACCACCATGGCCTCCACGGTGCTCCAGTTGTCACTGCAGACAGTGCCCCACTTCAAAGTGCCATTGCGTTCTGCCAGGACCTCCACCCGGCCCTCGTAGGGGTTGCGGCCACCGCTCAGACGCAGCTGCAGGGCATGAAAACTCAGCTGTCAACAAACACCAGAGCCAACTGCGTAGGGAAGACCTAACAGTTGGGCAAGCAACGCTCTGGGGGCTCCCTCAAGGCTTGTGGTTAAAGTCACCAAGCCCAGGATCCCCAGTTCAGCTCCCAGTTGGTGTCTGGTTCTTCGCCTCCCACTGTGGACACGGAGCAGCCCAGCATCTGAAAGTGGTCTCTACCAGTTCCAAGACAGAACCACCAACCTTCCAATGAAAGTTTCCCTTCTCCACTCCCTTGGCAAGAGCATTTAGAATCATAGAATCATACGGGGTTGGAAGAGATCTCTGGAGATCATCTAGTCCAACCCAGGTGCAGCCCCCTACAGTTGCCCTTGTGAAATTTCATTAGGTTTCTCTTGGCCCAACTCTCCAGCCTGTCCAGGTCTCTCTGGATGGTGGCACAGCCTTCTGGGGTGTCAGCCACCCCTCCACTGTGGAGAAATGACCCCCTGCTCCGCGCGGGAGGGTGGATGATGCTCTGGGATGAAAACGTGGATCTCACTCAGCTTCTCACCTGGTTCTGGAAACCCATGGCCGGGACGTTGCATCTCACAGCGGCGTCTTCCTCGTGGTTACAGCCCTGAGACTCCATGTTGAATTTACAGTCCGTGACCGACTTCTCGAAGCCCGTGCAGTCTATTTCGTTGAGGTGAATCGGACCCATGCCTTGGGGAAGGAAAAGAGAGAAAAAGAAAAGTCCTTACCTCCTGCCCAGGCTACTGCCCGGTGGAGAAATAGCCAATTACAGTTTATTAATCCATCGCAGGCATCACTCTGCCCTCTAGCATCCAAAACGTGTAATCCCCCCCAAAATCCCAGTGATTTCTTGTAAAAAGAAAACAAAAAGCGTCAAGATTATTATTAATAAATTCTAAATTAAGTTTTTCCAGGAGTCTCTGGGATTCGAGAACAGCACAAAAAGCCAAGTTTTTCCTTGTTACATGATTTACAAACTTCAGCTGCGGGAATTTGCAAGTTGTGACCTTTCAGTTGGGGGCAGACGCTGGAGTCTGCTCCCAGTCGAGCCCTGACATTTAAATGGGACATCCACACGTTTACTGGGACAAAACACACACCACCACTGGGATGCCCCAGCAGCCAGTAAATCAGCTCTGGGGCAGCTGTGGGTTACAGACTCCACCAACGCCGATGGGAATGGGAGAACAAACATCCTCTCAGACCACAGAGGATGGTCTCGAGGTGCTGGGAGCCAAATTGAATCATTTGGTTCCTCCTTGGACAAGTGGCAGCAGAAAATTGTCATTTCTAGCAAAGAGACACGTATGAGAAGGCAGTAACCTCCCCTGCAAAGCCCTCAGGTCCTGTTTCCACACTGAGGCCAAAGCTGGTAAGGAAGTTTGGAGGATGAATCCAAGGTTCCAGCAGATGATCTTCATCCCAAAAGAACAACCAGAGTCCAGAGTCCTTCTTGGAGCCCACATAATCCATGAGTAATCACTGATGGAAACACAGCAGATAGTTTTGACAGGAGATCCCTGCAAGTAGCAGATGTAGAACCTCTGGTCTCCAACGATTTCTAGGAAGCTCTCACATTTCTGACCTTTGCTACAACATCCTCTCACCAGACACAGCATAATGGATGGATATTAGGAAACATCTCTTCATCCAAAGAATTGTCAAGCCTTGGAAGAGGCAGGGACGGTGGAGACACCATCCCTGGATTTAGAAGCTGGGCAGACGTGGTGCTGAGGGACATGGGCTCACCAGAGCTGGATCTGTCTCATCCTGGCTGCTGGCTCCGCTTCTCCCTCTGCACCCAGAGACAACACAAACTGCCCAAAGTTAAACACTGGCACAACTTCCAACTGGGCTCTGACCAGAGGCTCCTCCTCACTGTGAACCCTTTTTGGTTTTATTTTCTTGCTCCTCTGGAAAGGAAAATCTTACCCAACATCAAGCCTCCTCCTTTTAGTTCAAAGCAAAAGGCTGACACTGGAAGGCAGGAAAATGTAATTGGTTTAGTAACAGTAGGTGGGATCCTTTTGCTTAAAACCCTCTTTCTACTGCCATCTGGAGCCTCTCTAACTCCGTGTGGCTGCCAGGACACCAGGGACTCGGAGACCTAACCGTGGGTGACAGTTTAACCATCCGTCTGGTGAACCCTTCACCTCCTCAGACTTCTGCCGAGGCACAGGGCAACACCAAAAAATAATATAAAAAGCTACTCTCTAGCATATTTCCACAGTTGGGTGGTGGGGTGAGTCAGGGTGTCCCCTGGAGCCACCTTCTGACAACAGCAGCCAGAGCCACGAAGGCAGAAATGTCAAGGTATTGGGTCCATCCACAGAATTCATTTGGCTCTGGCCACCCCACACAAGATCTAGACCAGGATGGAGCAGACTCTAAAGCCAAGGCCAACAGGGAACATGCATCTAGCCTTTTTTTTTTTGACATCAAGCATCTCCCCCTTCAAGCATCCCCCCCTCCACACCGATTCCGAGATGCAGTTAAACACATCAAGCTGCCCTTGCAATGGGACACAGGGTTTGTTTTTTTGGCAAATCCAATAGATAGGTCATATCTTGAAGCTTCCCAGACTCTGGACGGACCCACTGTGCTTTACACGTGCTGGTACCTTCCCAGCCCTTTTCCAAGCCACGGCTGAAGAAATTTCACCCATTCATTTAGTCTCAAAATAAAGGGTTTTTTGGTTGGGTATCGCTTTCTTTCAGGGTTGCACTAAGGGAGCAAGTATGTGAATCAGAAGGTGGTTTGAGAGGGCGTACGTTAGGCTTTGAGTTGCCCTTTACCACAATTTGGGATTTAAACCAACTCCCAAATACAGGAAATCCAAACCCAAACCTGGCTCTGAACTGTTCAGATGCCCTTCTATTTATAACGGGCTAAATTAACGTTCTGGTCTTAAATTGGAGAGCGTTTGAAGTCTAGATCCAGGAGACATTTTTTGCCAGGAACCTTCTAGTAATGCATTATAACCATGATGTGAACCTGGAGAAGTTGTAAAGAGAATTTGAGAGCAACGGATGCGATAACGAAGAAGTAATTACTAGAACAGCTGTCTTGAGGGAAAGGTTAAACTCATCATCACTAGGCTTCTTTCAAGGAATCCCGAATATCTAAGTCACATATTCCAGTTTGGCCTCAAGCTCCCGGACTCAAGAGACTTATTAATGGGTAGAGAAGACATTCTTGGTCCTCAAGACAAACATCCCAGTAAAAATATGCTCTGCCCTCAACGGTCAAAGGGTTCTTGGAGGTGGACAAGGCAGGAATGGTCCCCGGAGCTGGCGCTGCTCTTACCTTGCCCGAGTCTGGCGCCCGTTATGGCCTCCTTGGCGCTGCCGAAGCCCAGCTCCCGGCACACCACGCTGGCTGACACCAGGTTCCAGTTGTCATCACACACCGTCCCCCACTCCCCGTTCTTCAGCACTTCAACCCGGCCTTCGCCGGTGTTGGCTCCCCCTTTCAGCCTCACCAGTGGTTGCTGGAAGACACAGGCAGAAGCCATGCTGGGAACGAAGCGTTGTCCCGGTTTGAGGTAAAACCCAACCGGTTTTGTGTTCTGGAATTTTACATTTAATTAGGCCTCCTCTATCTAATTCTCTGAAATTAATGGTATATTGTGGAGAAAACTGCTCGTTCTCAGAACGATAAGGCCAATGTTTGTGCTCCGTGTCAAGGGATGGTGAGCAGAGAGGCTCTTGCTTATACTTAGTGCTGTAACAACCAAGGGCAGCCAATTTTTGTTATTTGCCCCTTAGAGGGTTGGAAATGGAAAAGTGTAGAGGGGTCACATCTGAGGGAGGGAATGGACAGAAGAGGTGACCCAAACCTGACCCAAGCAGAACCCCACCAGCTGCCACACTCGTTGCGGTGGGAGCCAAGCCCTGGGTTCAGGAACATCCTGTCACTTGTGCCGAGTCTGAGCGCAAAAAAAAAGAATAATTAAAAACACCCAACTCCTTAACTTTTAAAAACTGGAAGCATATACAGGTCTCCAGGCTGGGGTCACACAAAGGACATCCAAAGCCTGCACAAAGGCTTAAGGAATTATTTGGCAGCACAAGGCTCAGGAGATCAGTAATGATTTACAGGACCTTTCACCTCCCAGGCCAGGAGAGAATCGTAGAAGGGTTTGGGTTGGAAGGGACCTTAAAGATCATCGAGTTCCAAAGAAGTGCCTTGACTTTTGACTCAGGAGAGCAAACCACAGACAGGACCATGCTAGAGCAACCACAGAAGCATCTGAGGTCTCCTCAGGCACCAAGAGAAAGCCCACCCCTAAATGAATTGGGTGGGGAACGCAGGCTACAGCCAAGGGCTTCGGGCAAGATCCACAGCATCCAAAACACCTCGCAAAAAAAATACCCCTCCTCTAAACCAGCATTAAGGGCCTCCAGACCCTAAATCCTGAGGCTGCACACGTCTTAGAGCTGGAAAATTTCCCTTTGCTTCAACCTAACTCACATTTCCTGCAAGTCAAGCTCTTCTTTCACACCCAGTTGCTCCCACTGACGCTGAGAACAACCGGCTCCTGGGTTGTTTTACAGCCTTTTGCATAGCTTGGGATTTTTACCCTCAGTCCTCTCCTTGCTAGACTCAACAAACACAGCTTTTTCAACCCTTTTCCTCTAGATCATGTTTTCCAAGTCTCTCAGGGCATTTCTTTGTAGGAGATACAGAGGTAGAGGAAATGCCAGCTTATTTCCCCCGTTCCTCTTACAGGAGAAACAACCCCACAGTTATTTAAGTGACTGTGAAACAGCAAAGCCCGGCAGCAACTGGGCACGTATTCAACTGGCGTGAACAGAACAGCTCCAACAGAAACATGATAAATGTATTATTATTCTTTTTTTTTACTACTTGCTCCAGCAGGCTGCAGTGGGGAGAGCCAGCTTCCCAACCCTTCCCAACCTGGAGATGGAGAGAAGGTACCATGCTCTTGTGAGGACAGAAATTCAGCTGGGCTTGTGGTCAGAAAGGAATACAAAGAGGGAAAGAGATGATCCTTAAGGTCCCTTCCAACCCAAACCATTCGATGATTCTAAGAAAATTTGCACAATGGGTTGGTTTGCGGCTACAGATACACATGTTCAGGCCCCACAGCTGATGATGGTGAAGGACAACGGAGCTGGTGAGGGCTCTGGAGCACAAGTCTTGTGAGGAACGGCTGAGGGAGCTGGGGGGGTTCAGGAGAAAAGGAGGCTGAGGGAAGACCTTCTCGCTCTCTCCAACTCCCTAAAAGGAGGGGGTAGCCAGGGGGGAGCAGTCTCTTCTCACAAGGAACAGGCGATGAAACAAGAGGAAATGGCCTCAAGTTGTGCCAGGGGAGGTTTAGGAAGGAGATTGGGAGAAAGATGCCTCACCAAAAGGGTTGTGAAGCCTTGGCAGAGGCTGCCCAGGGCAGTGGTGGAGTCACCATCCCTGGAGGTATTTAAAAGCTGGACAGATGTGGTGCTGAGGGACACAGTTTAGTGGTGTGTTTTGTCAGTGTTGGGCTGATGGTCTCAATGATCTGAACGGTCCCTTCCAACCTGGACCATTCTATGATTCTAAGAGTCCCAACCCCAGGTTTTTCTTACTCGACAGGTTGTGTTTTCTCCCTGCTCACCTCCTGCCTGAAGGCTTTTCGGAAGCCACTGTGGCTGCTGGGGGCAAAGGCACGTCCGGGGACACAGCTGACCACTGCAGGCATCCCATTCTCACACGTCGCATTCTTCTCCGCATCCACGTTGAGGTGATTGCCCAGTTTGCAGCTGGAGATATGAGCTTCGTTCCCACTGCAGTCCATTGAGTAAGGCCAGTAATGCTGCTTCCTTCTGCTGGCAAACATCCTTCAAGGAGTAAAAGGGAACAGGAAAATAGAAGTTAGGAATCCTGACCAGGGGCCTGGAGCATCTCTCTTATGAGGAAAGGCTGAGGGACTTGGGGCTTCTTAGTCTGGAGAAGAGAAGGCTGAGGGGGGATCTGATCAACACCTCTAAATCCTTCAAGGGTGGGTGTCAGAAGGATGGGGCCAGGCTTTTCTCAGTGGTGCCCAGGGACAGGACAAGAGGGAACGGGCACAAACTTGAAGATGAGAAGTTCCACCTAAAGATGAGGAGGAAGTTCTTTGGGGTGAGGGTGGCAGAGCCCTGGCAGAGGCTGCCCAGAGAGGTGGTGGGGTCTCCTTCTCTGGAGACATTCCAACCCCCCTGGACCCGTTCCTGTGGGACCTGCTCTGGATGGCCCTGCTCTGGCAGCAGGTTGGAGGAGATGATCTCCAGAGGTCTCTTCCAACCCCGTATCATTCTGTGATCCATACAAAATTTCACTGATGTGGGGAAATTTCCATTTGGGGGGGAAAAAAAAGCACCTTGAAATAAAAAATCATTTGAAGGCTGCTCCATTCACACACTCTACATTACACAGGGGTTGGAGATTAGTCACTTCAAAAGGCAGGGAACAAACAGAGTCTGGACAAATCACGCCGGTGGGTTTGGTTCCCAAAAGCCCTCTCCTGTAAATGAGCTGTTCTCTTTGTTGGCCATCACCCATCAGCTGCGAGAAGATGGGGGGGAGGAAATAAAAAAAAAAAGACTGGGAAAAACCCTGGTTCTCCAGCTTCTCCCCCAAGCTGCAGTGAGCCTGAAAGCAACTTCCGAGAGGGAGAGCAGTTCCCCAGCCGACGTGTTGGCAGCAGAGGAGATTGGCAGCAGTTCCTGCTTCTTGCTCCCGGAGCAACTCGCCTGGAGCCACTCCAGAAAGTCCCCCCCTAAGGGGGAAGGGGCACGTGTGTGATAAAAATCAGGAAAGAAAGTAATCCCCAGCTTCATCTGAGCCGCGAGGCTGGTGTTGGCTGACTGTGGCGGAGCTAAAGGAGGTGAGGAAAAGAAAAATATAGGTCAGGTCATTATCAAAAGGGAGATGTGAGAAGTGAGGTTTGGAAAAAAAAAAAAAAAGAAAAAAAGTCAAGGAGCAGAAGTCCTGTACCACACTGAACAGTGAGCTCCTCTGCAGGGGTGTCCCTTGCTAAATTGTTCAAGCATTAACTGAAATTAACAAGCTTGCTGTCTCCAGCCTCAGGGAGGTAGAAGAGAAGCCAGACCTGCCACCTTCCTCCAAAGCCCTTACAATCCTGGCTTGGCTAAGGAGAACCCACCCCGTGAGGACTTCTATCACCAGCACAGAAGAGATTACCTGCCCTACACACCTGACCAGATTGATAATACTACAATCAGACTGGTTAAAGTGGGAGATACTGTTTGGACCGACATTGAATGAAGTATCCTGGAACTGCTGAGCTTCTCCATCCCATCCTTTGGCAAATCCCAAAGCTGTGAGGCCTCAGGCAGGCATCAGGTCCCTCTCTCTGCCTCAGGCATCTCCTCACAAACTTCTACTCTCCCCACCAGCCAAATGCATTTAATTCTACTCTGCTTTCCCAAGCCGAGCAGGAATGGGGAGGAGGACTTAAGAAGCAGTGCCCTATATAAAAATCACTTTGAAGAATGAACAAGAACATGGAAACAACATTGAGATTTGTTTTGTTTCCTACCATAAATTGTCCTGTCAACTGCAGAGCCCGAGTCACATTCAGGAATAAAACCCTGGCACCGGCACAACAATGAACTAAGTTGTTTTCTTTCAAGCAAGATCCATCTGCAAATCATTTCACCTCCCACCATTATGCAGCAGCAGCACAGAGCTCCAGCTCAGCTGGTGAAACTGGACTTTACAGGGAGAGGGACTGGTGGGATGTGGGAAGGGGACACTCATAGCTCCGGCCACCAGAAACCCAATTCCCAGTTGTGGAGTGGGAAAGGATCTGCTCTTGGGAGAAGGGTATTTAAAAATTAGGGTGAGCAAAAAGCCCAAGAAATGAGAAGAAGGTTTCTGAGGCTTCACAGGGGGAAAGGGCTTGGTTCAGGTGACCCACCAGAGATGAAACTCTTCCCTCCCCAGGAGGGGATGTGATGGGAAAGCACAAGGGACAAGCAGTGCTCTCATGGCCCGGGCGAGCAGATGGCAGGGGGTGTCATCCCAGCACCTCAATCATGAAGCAAAGATCACTTGTGAAGTTCCCAGCCCAGGACTGGGAGGTCTCCCTCTCCAGCAACGCCGGGTGTATGTGCTGCATCTGCCCGTAGCCCAAAGCACAAGGGCAAAAAGCCCCAAGAAAGAACAAAGTTCTTTAAACCAGGCTTTGTCCAGCCGACAAAGTTTTACAAGTCTCTTCCCTCCAACAAAACGACATCCCGTCCTCTTCTGACCTCAGATAATACTCAGCACATTTTCCAAAATATCTTTCTGGGGTGCAGGAGCCCAACGAGCCGAGGTCTCAGGGCACTGTGGCTACTTCAGCAACGTGTCTGGCTCGGTAGCCAAGATCTCCCAGCCTGGTATTTGTAAGCACTGCATATTCATAACTCCAGCTTCGGTGAATGGGATTTTCAACATTGCTGAATATTTTGCTGACCAACTGTGCCTCAGTTTTTCCATCCCTACGTGCACCATGGCAAGAGACAGGCCAATTACCCAGCACGCTTTTATTCAAGGCAGATGGCTCCAGCTGCTGAAGTTAATGCTTTTCTTGGAAACACAGCTGCGAAGCAGGAAAAAGAAAAAAAAAATAAAAAATCTACTTTGTCTTACTCGAGGTAATTTATTCTGCCCTCCTGCTCGGATGCAGGGGATGGGAATCTCAGAGCTGAGTTAGAGGGAGAGAAGCTGCACGGATGGGAGCAAACGTTGCTCTAACTGGGGTCTGGGGAAAAACCTAGGGCCGCCTGGTAGCAATTATTAATTCACCCCTCCTCTCCCTGGGAAGCCCGAAAACAGAATTCCACTCGGGTTATTCATTTTACATTCTTTGGGCTGCGATGTGGCTTTTATGCTCTCCCAACCCAAGGACCTCTTTTCAATCGATCACGATCTTGCTAATGAAAGAAATGAAATGGGGCCATTCCCTTCCGGAGGGAGCTCTCAGAAATAGCAACCGCACGGGCCAAAAGGAGCCGGCAGGAAAACCACAACTCCTGCCTGGAGGATTCGGTTCTCCTCCTCCCCAGTTGACACTTTCCCACTCCATAGGTCACGGCGTAGGAAAGAAACGAGACAGGATTTCACTTAAACTGTTTTGCATCTGCTTTTAGGGTGTTATTTCTAGGGAAGGGTGTAGGAAGAACCACATCTCTGCTGAAGGCCGGGGAAGAAACTCAAGCTGAAGAGACGATAAAAGAAAAGACTGGCTTTTGAGAAACTCTGAAAGACACAAAAACTCAAGATACAACATTCTCCCTATGGATCGCTATTTTCTTCCCTCGTTTTAAAGCAATCTATAATTACAGGAAGAAAAAACAGGACCGAAAAATCACAACTGCCCCAAACTGCATCCTTCTAGAAGGCTGAGCAGGCAGAGTGATGCTGGGAGGAGCAGGATGGATGCTCTCCTGGCGTTTTCAGCTCCCAGCAGGCTCTAATGGCCAGTAGGAGAGAGCTGGCAGCTCTTCCAGCCCAGGCCCCTGAGGAATTACCGGTGCCAAAAGAGCTGAACTGGGGTTAACAACAGTGGGAGGTTTACTGGGCAATATTCCCCCTGGGCAGAGGGCTCCTTTGTGGGTGATTTGGCAGCACCCAGGGACCTTCGTGAGAGCCAGAGCAGTTGGTAAACGTGGGTGAACGTGTCAGGAGAGGTGTGAGACCAGGAATTGCCATCAGCAGCTGGGAAGGAGGAACCTGGGCAACGAAGCACAACAAAGGCCTGGTTTATTCCAAGAATACTTGGTTGGAGCTTTCAGCACATACTGGCTCCAAGCCCACAGCTGCCTTTCTGCAGAGGGATGGGGAAGAGGTTAGATTTGCCCACAGCTGGTAGGTTTAACTGGGAAAATACCATCAGCTTGCTCTCATCCATCCCCTGCCCACCAAACAGAACCTACACCTATCGCTGGGGAAGGAAATGATTAGGCTATAGCTGGAAATAAAAGAGATTTCTTGGGCTGATTGGCCACATTCTCCTCCTAGAGAACCCATTGAACACCACGATTGATGCTGCACCAGGTCTTCAGCCAGAAGGGTGAGGATCAAACAACTCTCCCCCACGTCTGCACATGGAAATTCTTAACATTTCAAATATTTACACAGAAGGAAAATCTGATCTGAAGGAATGAAGGGGTTGGAGGTTTTTTTTTTTTTTCTTTCTACCTCAAGGTCTCCAGTGTCATTTGACAACTTGCATTTTTGAACAAGGCCCCGAGTGTTCAAAGCAACAAGCTGGTGTCTCCTACAAAGCTCTGCTCTTACTTGTAGACGTTGGTGTTGTATTTCCTCTCGCTTGGAAATCCAAACATGCCACAGACGACTCGGGAATTTTTCATGGTCCAGTGTGTGTCACAGATCTGCTTCCAGGTCCCTTGGTCCTTCACCTCCACGTAACCCTCGGTGACGGGCACCCGCTTGCGGTAGGTGGCGAGGATGGCGCGGATCCTTATGTCCTCCACCTGGATGTTCATGTTCTGGAAGCATAAAAGAAAGACAAATGAGGCCAGCTTGGTGAGGAAACTGGTTGTGATGGTTTCAAGGTGGGGAATAAAACCCAGTTCTGCTCAGGGTTACGGCTGAACAGAGAGAGGCAGAAGGAAAGAACTATTTAGGAAGAGACACAACACGGGAGCAAGTAAACTGTTCCACCTTCTGCAAATTCATCCTGCAAAAAAGGATGCTTTTCTCACTTAAAAAAAATATAATAAATAAAAGAGCATTTTTTTAACAAATGGCTATGTAGTATATCTCCTTTGTTACTTAAATTCAGATGTGTCTCAGAAGCACAGAGACCTTAATCTAATCTCAGCTACTATGGAATGAACGGAGCTCAGCTTTCCTCAGGCCACCTTAGAATCACAGAATGGTTGGGTTTGGAAGGCACTTTGAAGACCACCCAGTTCCACCTCCCTGCCCTGGGCAGGGACACCTCCCACCAGCCCAGGTGGCTCCAAGCCCCCTCCAACCTGCCCTTCAACCCCTCCAGGGATGGAGCAGCCACAGCTTCTCGGGGCAACCTGGGCCAGGCTCTCCCCACCCTCACACCAAAGTTCTTCCTGATATCAAATGCAAATCTCCCCTTTCAGTGTCAAACCTCCTTCTGGGGCTCCCCTCCCTCATCCAGAGTCCCCCCCCAGCTTTCCTGGAGCCTCTTGACTGGACTGGAAGGGGCTCTGGGGTCTCCCTGGAGACCCCTCTGGGGTCTCCCTGGGCTGTATCCCCCCCCCAACCCTGCTGGCCACACTACTGGGGATGCAGCCCAGGGTTTGTGGGGGCTTTCTGGGCTCCAGCCCACATTGATGGGGCGTGGGGAGCTTCTGATCCACCAACACCCCCAAGCCCTTCTCCTGGGGGCTGCTCTCCAGCCATTCTTCACCATTCTCTTAATGCCAGCAGGGCAGAGGGAAGCGGGAGCAGGCAGGGAAGGATGCTGGGGGGTCTCATTAGCCACTGGGGGTCTCATTAGCCACTGGGGGTGTCACCAGCCACTGGGGGTGTCACCAGCCACTGGGCAGGGAGAGCCAGGATCCCAATGTGCTGACGCCAGCATTTCCCTGCAGGAGCTGAGTTCCTCCTGCAGCTGAAGCATTCCTTGGGACAGCAAATGAGTCATGAAGGTGGAATGGATTTCACATTTGGAGCCTACGTGAGGCTGCACAAACCACCCTTGCAGAGACCCAAACCCGACTGGAAAATATCCGCTGTGGCAAGCAATTACAAAAGAGCTACTGAAAATTTTATAACTTGCTTCCAAGGAGACCTTTTCCTTGTCAAAAAAATGTAGAAAACCACGTGGTTTTGCTAAGAGTTACATCAGAACTGTGGAATCCTCCCCTCCCCTCGCTCAAATTCAACTGCTTGGAAGAGAAAAATGCCCAGAGCTTTAAAGAGACACGGGCTCTGGTGGCCCATCAGCAGCACGTTGAAGTCAGGGAGATCATGGTGGGACATGCCGAGTCCTGCAAATTCCACGTGGCACCTCCATTCTCCAGCTGCTTCACTGCCACCGATGCCACTAAGAGACCCCAGGGAAATGGAAACCAAAGGCAGAGACCGAGCCTCCTGGGCAGGGAAAGGGCTGGCATCTCCTCCTCATCCTCAGCTCTGCCACTGCTCTGCCCGCACTGCCTTGGGCAAGTCACTTAAAGCTTTCCCTCCCCCTCCTTTTCTTTTCATAGAATCATCCCGGCTGGAAAAGACCCTTGGGATCATCGAGTCCAACCATCAACTCTACAAAGTTCTGCCCTACTCCATATCCCCCATCACCACATCTGAACAGCTCTTAAACACATTCAGGGATGGTGACTCATCTTCATCTTCTCCCTCACCTCCATTTTTAACATTATTATATTTTATCGTCTACGGTTTCCACCCAGTTTTACAGCAAATCAGGGTCACGGAGTCCTCCCTTCACCTTCAGTCCTCCAGCAACGTGGCTGGAGCATCCCTGAGACACCCCCCCTGGAAAACAGGGAGTCCTGATTTCCCCAGTAGGAAGGTGCTACTCACACAAGGCTCCCAGTTTGGGCTCAGGTTTTGAAAGCTCTTGGAGCCTCAAGAAATACAAATAAGCACCACGATACCCCCGATTTGTCGCATCTGAGACCTCCCCAGGCTGGTTTCCAGAGCCTGAAACTCACTTTTCCCCTGGTGAAATATTTCCAGCTCTGGATTTGATGGAGAAAGTAGGTTTACCCGGAGCTACAGAGCAGCACTGCCTCGGAGAACACCTTGTTTCTCTGCTCCTTCCACCTTCCCCTAGTTTCCTCACCAGGAAACAAGAGGGAATCAAAGCCTAAATCCATTTGGGAAATAGCTTGGACCGCTGAAGATCTAAAAAGGTTTTTAAATAAAAGCCTATTAAAAAGGATTAACCCAGAGGACGGAGAGCCAAAGCTTAAAATTTTACTGTAAAAAGCACATGAAAAGATAGTAGCTGAGGAGGAAAATTGCACTGACAGCTGAGAGAGAGGGTGAGACAGCCCAAGGGAGTTTTTCCATCTGTGTCTGCAGGATGGATCCACCCTATATAAAGCCCTACATCTGTTGGCTGCTCGCTGTTACGTCACTACCAGCCCCACTGCACATTCAAGTAACCAAAATGGAACATTTTCCCCAGCAACGTGCTAAAAATCCACCCCTGGTTTTTCAATCCACAGCCGTTTCCATTTTGCTTGAGTTTCAGAGGGTTTGGAGGCCACAGGTGGTCCTTGGCACGACGGAGAGGAGGAGAGGTGGGAACGGAGTGTGATTTCAAATCCAGGACCCACGTGCAAGACACCTGTGTTTTGTGAAGAAGCTGCACAACAAGCAGTTGCAAACCCCATTTGGATCACTCCGGGTGCAGTTCCAGATGTTAAACATCTGCCTGATGCCTTCACCACATTATTCCCACGTTGCACCTATTTGTCATTGGCAACGCACTGCTATTCTCACCTCCTGCACCAGCAGAGGTCTTCCTGGAGGTGGAAGGTGGTGACAAATCCAAACGGCCTCCAAGGTAAACAGAGCACTCAAAGGATGGGAAAAAGCAGGGATTTTCAGCCTCCTTTTGCAGACTGAGAAATAAGGAGAATATATATATATATATGTATCTCCAATATATATTTGGAAAATAAGTCTTATGAGGAGAGGCTGAGGGAGCTGGGGGGGTTCAGCCTGGAGAAAAGGAGGCTGAGGGGAGACCTTCTCACTCTCTCCAACTCCCTGAAAGGAGGGTGTAGCCGGGGGGGTCGGTCTCTTCTCCCAAGGAACAGGCCATGGGACAAGAGGAAACGGCCTCAAGTTGCCCCAGGGGAGGTTCAGATGGGAGATTAAGAAAAATTTTGACACTGCAAGGGTTCTTAAGCCTTGGAATGAGCTGCCCAGGGAAGGGGTTGAGGCACCATCCTTGGAGGGACTTCAAAGATGGGTTGCCATAGAGCTTAGAGACATGGGTTAGTGATGGGTTTTATCAGAGTGAGGTTGATTGTTGGACTTGGTAGGTCTTTTCCAACCTAGACAATTCAACGATTCTATATCTTTTTCATTAACTGGTGAGACTGGGTTGTCCTTGCTGGTCATTTTACAGAAGTGAAAAATAAGGTGCAAACTGACTGACTTGCTTTCAGGCTTCAAAAACCATTGTCAGAGTCAGTACCATTCTCCCAGACACTGCAGACTCCAGTATAAAGTCCCTCTTCCCCCCAGAGATGCTGACACACTCACAGAAAGAAATCCTGCTCCGACTTGGGACTCTCTTTTATGAAACCAACTCCTTTGTTGTGGTTTTTTTTTGCCAAGGAAGAAAAAAAAACAAATTGAGCAAACTAGCAAGAAATAAGCCATCATTTTATTCCCTGGAGGGTATTTCCACCTCCTGATAGCTCCAGCAGGCCAGGACACGGTGACATTTTCATGATCTGGCTGAGAGCAAAACCAATCCTCATCCGTTCCCCCTTTTCCGCTCATGGAGAGCAGGTTTAGGGCAGAGAATTATTGATAAGGCAACTCGAGGGTTTGCACTGAGGCTGAACAAACAGCAAAACGCCTGAAAAAGAATTCAAATGCTCTAGCCCTCAGCTTTACATCCAAAGATTCAGGGACAAAGGATCAAAATAAGCATACTGCAGGTTTCTCCAGGAGAAAGGACTCCTGAGAGCTTTCTCCCAGTAACTCTTCACAGATTTGAATGGTTCTCTTTCATTGCAGGGTGGTTTTTTGTGTGTGTGTTACGCTGGGAGTATTCAATAATGCAAATACACACAGACTTATATTTTATCTTCCGACACCAATGCGCAGAGCAGCTGGGCTAATGGTGAAAACAGACTGTGCCCAAAAAAACCACCAGAAACAAACACCACTTAATAACTAGAGCAGGCTTTGCTCAAATCCCCCCTCCATACTTGACGGCCACGTGGAAACAAACGCCTACAACAAGCTGTCACATCAACAAGGAAACCTCAGCCCTAAAAGTTTGGTTTATTCTCACATCACAACCAGACCCCGAAGTTAAATCCCCTGAAGGATAACCAAGGATCACAAAGCAGGTACCTGCAACCAGCTCAGAAGCTGAATTCCCATCTGCCGAGCTCCCAGCCCCAGGTGTCAACCAGTTCAGCAGTATTTTGGGAGCCAAGCAGCTGGTGAATAGGAAAAGAGGAAATAAAAGTGGGTTTACTGCACCCCAAATTACAGGTAGGGGAACAGAGGCCCAATCCTGACGCCGATGGGATGTGGTTTGCTCAGTCTGAGGTTGAGGAGCAAAAAACAGGGAGAAAATCACACACAAACCTACAGCTCAGCTGCCTTGATAGAGGGGGAAAATGCTGCTTTTGGGGATTTTCTACCCACAAAAGCAAGAGAAGAGACCAAGCCTGTAGAGAGTTAACTCTCATGGCTCACACCTGACAGTCCTCCCTTCTCAGCCAGCTTTGCACAAGTTCTACCAAATTAAGCCAAAAGCTGCAGAGATGTGTGTGCCAGCCTTTTTCCCTTTTTTTTTTTATTTGGTTTGGTTTGGTTTTGTTTTGTTTTCTCCCCTCTAAACTCCAAGTCTCAGCATCCAGCTGCAGCATAATTCAGGCCGGGATCTCCAGCCTCTCCTTTGTTTATGAAACGATCCCACCCACACGCTTGAGGCTGAACCAGGCTCTTGCTTTTCACTTTCCTGTCCCCAGAAAGCTGCTGGATCCTGGGATGGTGGATGACCCCTTGCATGGAGTTTTAGCAAACCAGTGCCACCCCCAGTGCCTCCTCAGCCCCACCAGCTCCAGAGCTCACACCTCCAAGCTTGATGACAACCCCTGGGAAACTGGGTTTGCTGGTTTTGCCCTGCAAACTCAGCACCCCCATCCTACCACAAGCCACCACAAAGAAACCATTGAAGCAAGGAGTTAGAAACCATCACGCACACACTCTTTAAAATTATAGCACTAAAGCTCAGCAGCCCCTTATCCCAACAGCAGCCTAATTAATATTTGTCTGGAGTTAGCTCTACGTCTAGTCAGCCCTAGACCCCTTCTAGACACACCAAGCATCAACATTTATGTTCCACATGGGCTTATGTTTAGCAAAGTAAACATTTACACCAAAGGGGAAAGAAAATAAAATGCTGTTGTCATAACAAACAGGCGAACGAGGCTTTTTATTGTCAAACATTCTTGAGAACTGAACAGCCCAGATGCAGGGCTGAAGTCTCAGATGGCAGTGACCTAAGCTGCACGGAGAGAGGCTGCACTGATTTGCAGGGCAAAAAGCTAAATTAGAGGAAGAATCACCTCCCTGCTGAGTGACAACGACCCTTTCCTTCCCCTTCTCTGTTACAGGCAGCTCAGTGTACGGGGGGCATTTCACATGGCCTCATCCACAGAGCCCAATTTAACTGAAAGCTGCCTTTTCCCACCAGTTAAAAAACCCTGGACAATATAGTTCAACCCCTTTTCAACCTGACATAACCAGAGCCTTTGAGCTGCTGGGCTTTGAACTGACATTTATTTTTTTATTTATTTTTTTTTAAATGCTTCATATGCACCCAGAAAGGAAAAATTAGGACAGAAATAGCAGCCCAGAGTGGTATGTTTAGCTAGACCTTGTCTGCCCACCGTCTGGCCAAAGCTACGCTCCAGTCTCAGGTACCAGATCTATTTGGGAACTTGTACCAGCAGCAGCAATTCGATATATTTAGAGCACGTCCTATTTGAAACCTGTGTGTGTGCACACAGAGGAAGAAGGGAGGACAACAAATATTTTGTTAAGGATGTTTTTTGGGGGGGTAAATTAAAAAAACCAACAACAACACCTAGCGTGCATTTATTTAAGGAATGTATTAAGGGCAGGAGCTAGTTACTGTGGTCTTAAAATTGCTGGTGGAGGGAGTAGAGCAGTCACAGGTCCCTTGAAAAAGCAGGGAGAGCATTCCCTGCTCCTGGGGTTTGCGAACACACATTAAATCATTTTGATTTCAGAGCTTCTGGCATCCTGCAAAGACTTGGGAAAACATTTAAGACTGTGCACACATTTAACCCGTGGGCTTTGGCAGCGGAAAAAGGAACCTGAAAGCAAATCCGTGCTGCCCACCCGGCCTCTGTCAGACACTTGTGAGCTGCAGGACAAGAAACCACCACCAGTCCTACGTGGATTTTATCCTGCTCCCTGCACCTTTTGCCATTCTATCTTAGAGGTGCAGCTCAGGACAGCCAGGATGCACAGATTCTGCTCCCTGCTCTTTTTCTCCTTTTAGCTTTTTTTCTTTTTTTCTCTGGAGAAAGACCTGGGGAATCTGGGGGACAACAGGATGCCCACGAGACAGCAATGGGCCCTGGTGGCCAAGAAGGCCAAGGGCATCCTGAGGGGCATCAAGAATTGCTGGTGGAGAGAGGTCATCCTGCTCCTCTGCTCTGCCCTGGGGAGGCCCCATCTGGAGCACTGGGACCAGTTCTGGGCTCCCCAGTTCAAGAAGGACAGGGAACTGCTGGAGAGGGGACAGCAGAGGCTACAGAGATGATGAGGGGCCTGGAGCATCTCCCTGACAAGGAAAGGCTGAGGGACTTGGGGCTTTTGAGTCTGGAGAAGAGAAGGCTGAGGGGGGATCTGATCAACACCTCTAAATCCTTCAAGGGTGGGTGTCAGGAGGATGGGGCCAGGCTTTTCTCAGTGGAGCCCAGGGACAGGACAAGAGGGAACGGGCACAAACGTGAAGATAAGAAGTTCCACCTAAACATGAGGAAGAACTTCTTTACTGTGAGGGTGGCAGAGCCCTGGCAGAGGCTGCCCAGAGAGGTGGTGGGGTCTCCTTCACTGGAGACATTCAAAACCCACCTGAACAAGTTCCTGTGGGACCTGCTCTAGGGCACAAGCCCTAGTCTCTCTGTGGATGAGACACTGTCTGCGTATTTAGTCTACACACTTTAAAGAGGAGGGGGAAAAGCCCTTGTCAATGCCTTCAGTGTCACCACGCTCACGTCAGCATCCAACAAACACTGCTTTCCTGGCTTTGAAAAGGTGAGCAACCTCCAGTGTTTATGCAACCACAGGGCTAAGGGGGTTTCAGGCAGTGGCCCACAGAAGGGCTGTCCCTGCCACGCACATCCATCACCCGCCAAGAAAATAATCCTTTGAACAAGTCCCAAGGCCAAAAGTTGCAGTGGCTGCGGAAAACGGCAAGCAAAAATGACAGTGGGAGTTTCTCTGCCCTTTAGCAACAGAGGGATGGATTTCAGACCTGCCCCAATCTTGGTCCTGGTGGAGGAGTTAACCTCTTCCTGCCCGTCTCCCATCACGGACCTTCCATTACTCACCCTCAACTGAAATATTTCACTTTGGCCTGTGACCGGTAACTTGTTTTGTAGAAGCTGGGGTCAGGCAGTGCCCCTTCCCGACGGGACAGGGAATGGAAAGGCTCAGGGACAGGAAGAGATATGACAGAACCCTCAAAATATGAGCTGTGACAGGAAAAGATCTGCCTGAGCACATATGTATAAGCCAAGCTTTTTCTGGTGATGGAAAAAATCATCCTATACTGCTTATCTGCAGCATTTCCACACTGGGAAAGGGAGGTATGTCCCTCGTCCAATACAAATATACAAATAAACTCTGTTTGAGCGCTATCGTGTTGCTTTTAAAAGAGTGTGAACTCTCTGCCTGTCAGATTTTTAGGAAGGAAGGCCAGATTTGAGCAAATGTCAATTTGCACAGCTCCCTCCTCTCCCCCCCGTCCCCTCCCACAAGCTGGAGCCCCGTCAAAATGAAGTCAGACGTTTTCTTTCAGCTACTGCCTTTCCACGTTAAATCT
The DNA here is from genome assembly GCA_028571045.1 of Scolopax bukidnonensis. NCBI lineage: Eukaryota > Metazoa > Chordata > Aves > Charadriiformes > Scolopacidae > Scolopax > Scolopax bukidnonensis. The sequence goes on along the minus strand of JAOWAV010000015.1, from coordinate 3,141,461 downwards.
TAGGAGCACTTGGCAGCCCCAGAAAACTTAGCACTAAAGGGCCTTTAAGACACTTTCTAAATGATGAATTTAAGATGTTCTGTCTGTCCCTGGCAGTGGGAACACACAGAGCTCCCTGGGACAGGTGAGGGAACTCTAACACGACGGCACACGTTTGGTGATGGGTTTAACCAAGCTGCAAAAAACACATTATTTTCCCTGAAAGTGGAACAAAACCCCTGCTCCTACCCCACTGCAGCTCCCACCCCGACACACGAAGTGACACCACCGTCAGGGCTAGCTCCTGGTTAATCTGTAAACACAGCAGATCCATTTGGGAATCATCACAGACGTTAATTACTGCAGGGAATAAGAGTTAATTATGTGGGAGAGCAACGCTGGAAGGTGCAACCGAGCACATAAGCTCCGAGCATTGTCTTAAACCAGACCTATTTTGGGTAAAGCCTGATTTTTAAAAGCAGCTGAAGGGCAAACCAAAATATCTTCCACTGGAAACCTCAGAGGGAAACGTGTACTGGTTTTGGCTCCCTCAGAGCAATAGCTGAAGCCAGTGGGACTGGTGGAGAGACCTGACCACAGCATCGCTGCTCGGGAGAAAATTCCAGGCCCCTTCAACCCCTGATCTCATTCCAAAGAGAAAACGTCACTTGGGCAAGCTGTGGGGCTACAGAGCAAAGAACCCAGTGGCTTAGAAAAGGATGATGTTTCCTCTGGTGAATGCGAGGTATGATGTGCAGAATTCCCAGGCATGTTAGAGAAGGCAAAGACTTTCAACTTGAGCTCACACAAACCTTTTGACCTCCCTGTTTTGCAGTTTATGACCCTAAGAGTAACCCTGCTCAGCATCTTTGACTCAAACTATGTCAACGCCAGCTGCTAACGAGATAAAGCAAAGATTAAGAAGAGGAGGGAAGCTGAGAAGGAGGGGGAAGAGTTTAAACATTTGACAGCTAGCTGTGACTGAAGAGCACTTCCCCAATGGCATTTTAAAAATTTATACTCCATCACCTTCAGCCTTAATCCCGTTGCAACGAAACCAGCAGAAAAAAGAACCCTTCAGCTGCCAGTGATTTTTACAGGGATATGAGAAAAACCAGCCTGGTTTTGAGGAGTAAAACCAACGGTATGGTACTGAGTTGTTCATCAAATTCAGGCAGTGATGGGGAGGGGAGAAGCACGGACACACGGACATGTAGAGCTGGGGGAAGAGCAGCCACTGCCCACAGAACGCAACACTGTCTTCTACCACCAGGACAAAGCCACAGGGACAGCCAGGCTTAGTGCAGGCACTTAAAAATAAAGCTATTTTTCTATTTTACCTTCTTCCCCCCCACCAGTTCAGTGTCTTTAGCCATGGGAATGTAGCAATTGCTGTTATTTGTCCTGTCAGCAGATGCCTTCATCCATACACAGCTCCCAGGACACGACCCCTCCAACACCTCTTTCTCCCTAGAGATCCTTTTGGTGAGTCAGGCTCCTGCTACACGAACTACTTCAGTCTCATGATTCATTTTACTTATCATATGGGAAGATTGAGCACCCCCACAGCATCAGCACAAGCTCTCCCTCAATTACCCAATGTGGTCAACTCATTAGTCAACCTCCAGTACTTAGCTAATGGAAAAGCAGAGCCCTCCAAAGCTTTTATGATTAATACCTGAAGCATCTCAGAGGGAAGTGACCTCCGTCTAGACTAAGGCATCTTTTCTTCCAGGCCTCTTTTTGGAGGATTCACTGTGGCTTTGGGGAAGAAGGCATCTGCCAAAGCCATCACTGCTGTTCCATGATCTTACCTCATTCCCCGCAGCAACAACAGGAGCACCATTGAGGGAGGCAGCTTGGGATCCCTCAGGAAAGTCTCCTTTTCCCTCCTTCACGCCAAGTGAAGCAAGGTCAAGGCAAGGAAGAGAATTTTAGCTCTCATGTCCCACATCCCCACCCTCACACAGGAGCCTGCCGTGGAAGAATATGGTGGGAGACCCTTTTTAAATCAGTGGCTGTGACAGAACTGCTAGAATAATTTTGGTGTAAAGTGACCAAGGCTGCTGCATCCATTGTTTCAGACCCCAAACAAAGCCATGAAAACCACATCCTGGATTCCCTCTCTGCTTAAAATAAGACCTGACTGGGGTTACTGGACAGGATCTTTTGATAAATTTTGACCAAGAACAACCACTGAACTCACTTACTGCAACACCCAAGCATCTCAAACCCAGGAGATGTTAGCTGAGTCACCACAAATACTTTCCAACCTGAAAAGCTGAAGGAAACCCCCCCCTTTTTTTTTTTTTTTTAATAATTTGAAGAGCTCAGCCCAACTTTTTTCCAGTCCCCCAGCTCTTCACTCTGCAGAAATCCAACAAGCCCACTGGAAGGCAATTCAAGCCTTTTTCTTCTGTCATCTCCCCAAGAGTCTCAACCTCAACCTAGTCTAGATTAACCCAGTCACAACCCACTTTTCCCCAGTGACCAGCCCACATCTTCCTCCCTTCAATCCCTTCCATCACTTCCAGTACTAATCCCCCATTCTCACAAATATTTCTGCACAGTTATCATGGTTATTTTGTCATCGCTTAGCCAAACTGTGCAAAAAGCTCTTGATATCTTCCCTTAGAAATCTGCCCATTTCAAGCCATGGCTGTAAGCCCTGTTCATCTCCAAATCCAAGCCTCCCCACTGACCCCCGTTCTTACACCAGACATCTCCAAATTGTTCTCAGTACCAAAGGGGAGGGAAAAAAAACTCAGTAATTTAGTGCTACGAGCCACCAAAGTCACCTGGGTGTCAAGGGCTACGAGTACAGCACACATCCTGCCTCCCTAAATTCATTCTTAGGAACATAACAAACCAGTTTTCAATTGTGGAACAGGTGTAATGTGCTTTTAACTTATATTATATAAAAAAAACCAACCCTTCAAGTTCCCATTACACATATAAAAATCTGAAAGTTGCAGCTTTAGCCAGCATCTAAAAGCATCACCAAGAGTTTGCTTTAACCACAGTGTGCAGCTGAGATAACCCCTAATATGCAGTGGAGGACACCCCCATCCCCAGAAGGCTCTTGATCTTCATTTGAAGCACGTTTACCTCGATTTGGTTAAGCAACGAGTTGTCGAATTTGAAGCCAGGGATTCTCTTTTCACTGCAGACAACTCCCACGTCCTCGGTGTGTTTGCAGTCCGTCACTCCCCAGCCGTTGGAAGTGCAGGCTGCCAGGGTGGTCTCCTTCCCGTTGCAGTGGACATTGTCCATCCAAATTTTCCCTGAAGGGGCAAGAAAACAGAACTGAGACTCGCAAAGAGGATAAACCTCTGATAAAGAAGATACAACACTGATAACTGATAGAAAAGCTGTGCTCTTACTATGGCAGGGGATGGGATTACAGCTAAAATGAATTGGAATAAAACCTCCAACACTTCCTAACTGGAAACAGCTCTTGCCCCACAGCTTTTCATTTCCTTTTTCTATATGGTAATAAAAAAATACCCTCAGCCTGACGCAGATCAGCAGTGACAACCATCCTCCACTGATGACAGCCACTTCAGAGCACACAGTGTCCCCAGGTCCCCTGATTTGGCTGATGAGACCCTGCCCCCTAATCACACTCACCAATTCAGCCCTTCCGTATTTAAGGCTTCTCTTTACACCATTTCTCATTTACCAAACCCTCATTAAATCTCTTACAGGAGACAGCTCAAAGTTTTGATTAAATGCCCTAACCTTTTAATAGCAGATTTTTGCAAAAGCTTTAACAAACCACTATTGATTGGAACCTCCTGTTACTTGGGTGCTCTTTGAAAACAAATTGCCAGATCCCGTCTCCAGAGTGTAATTACCATTTTCCCTCCAGCAAAAAGCACATGCACATGAACGAGCACATGGATATGCCTATATAGATTCTATTTAAAAAAAAAAAAAAAATCAGATCTCTCAGAACTCACTTTTAAGATGAGCAGGCAAAAAATCAGTGTCACCTCTAAGCTTTAGGTCATGTTTTCCCAGGAGCTGCCAAGAGCAAAAGCCCCAACAGCATTGGCCGTGTCAAAGAGCTGGTTTTCCCTTTGGGAATGTGCTGGACACACGCTGCTCCCCAGGGATTTACCCCCTAAACTGCAGGGAGCAAGGGCCAACAAGCAATTTCCATATTTTAGGATCCCAAACGCTTTGCTTGTCTGAAGAATAACACCTCCTTTGGAAGGAAAGGACCGTCTGACCTTCAGAGCCACCGGGAGATTCCGTAGCTGTTTCCCTTGGCTGGCCCAGCTTCGTTCCAGCACCCTAACGAGTTCCCTTGGCTAATTACCGAAGGACGGAGCTGTCAGCCCTCCCCGTGCTTCCCAACAGGAGAGCAGAAACAGCTCCTGCAAAGCATGGATTTGTGGTTTGAAGAAACCTTGATATCCCCCCCTTCAAGGGATTTACCCAGACTATCCCAGCCTGCGGAGAATCGCTCGTTAAATCCCGTGGCGATCAGGTTTTGGGTTGTTTTCAAATGTCACGGCCTCTTTCTCGCTCGGAAATCTCCTACTCTGCCCCAAGAGCCAAAATCCACAGCTTGGGACAACATTCCAGGTTTCGCCTTTCAGGCAGGTCGCTGTTGAGGCCTCCCCCCTCGCTCTTTTACGGGCCAGTTTATAGGGGTGAGCGCTAACGAGCAGCGCTAATTGACAGACACACAGCACTGGAAATAATCCCTCTGCGGGTTACATCACCAGCCTGCCAGGCTGCTGTGTTTGCAGACAAAATTCTCTGTAGGCCAACATCTCACAGAATCCCATGGGGTTGGAAGGGACCTCTGGAGATCATCTCCTCCAACCCCCTGCCAGAGCAGGTCCCACAGG
>JAOWAV010000015.1:3112335-3131941 GCA_028571045.1 Scolopax bukidnonensis | reverse complement strand
CCTATGGCAGCCTATAAGTATTTCTCCACTAGTAATTATAGCTTGCTTTTTTTTTTTTTTATTTTTATTTTTTTTTCCAGCCCCCGCCCCCCAACCCTCCCTTCTCGGAAATTCACAGCCAACCTGCTAATGAGTCTTTGTGAACCTTGTGCCTCCCTACCTCTAATTTTACAGCCTGTTAGGATTTGAGCTCTGTGGACAGCCTCACATTTGGTTTGGAATTATAGGCTGAGTGGCTGTTCTCTCCTATTATTGTGCTGTCAATCTCGTATTAGCACATTATAATATGCTACACTGAATGCATCTGTTCCCTATATCACAAGTCCTAATTGTCATTTGTTGAATCACTTTGTCTTATACGATTGTTAAGCAATTATTTCATCCAAAGCAGCTTAAACTTTGATTACCGTATAGTGTTTACAGGGATCAAAGTGAAAAAAATAATAATAATTAAAAAAAAAAGGAATCGGGGGTGGCTTTAAATGTTTTGCCCTAAAAACAGGCCCAAGTGCCCATCCCGCACATGGGGGGGACACATAAGCTACGAGGAGGGGGGGACTTGATGACCTGGAGGTTCTCCCCATCTCCTGAGCCCATCCTCCCGCCCCAAGGGGAAAAAATGTATTTGTCCAGGATGTTTAAACATCCAGCCACGGTGTCGGTAATGAAAGGGATGGGAAGTGACATTCCTGCCAGGATTGCTGATGGGAACAGGCTCTGGTGGCACCTGGCACCAGCTTGGCCCCACCGTCCCCCCCGCTGGGGCAAGAGCCCATCCTGGGCTAACACCCCCTGCTTCCCACCAAGGATGCTCTCCCGGGAAGCCCTCCTGCTCCCCGAGAGCCACCCAAACCTCCCCCGTGGTCCTGCCAGGGAGGGGGTCAGCAGAGGACGGGGCTGATGCGACGCAGAAGAGCCGGGGGCGCACGCAAATTGATATTATTTTTAATATATATTTTTTTTTTTGGCTGTAATAGCCCACATTTAAGCCCTCCAAAGGGCACTCGGGCAGCTCGCGGGCTCCCCACAAAAGCCGGGAGGGTCCCAGGCGCCGGGGAGGCGCTGGGCTGGCAGCCCCTCTGAAGTTGGGGGACATTTGGGAATGCCACAGCGCAGTCCCAGGGCATGGGAACCCAAACCAGCACCAGCTCCAGCAGGGCAAAAGGGAGGGGTTCATCACCAGGGGCTTGGGCTAATCCCCATAATATCTGGCTGACAGCATGGGGAAGGAATGTCGGGCTATTGTTTTTTAAGTAGCCCAGACAGGAATGGAGAAGGGAGGGAAAAAAAAAAAAAAAAACCCCAAACCAAAAAAACCCCAGGCTGGTGGCTCCTTAACCCCAGACGGTTCCACGAGCCAAGGAGGATACACAAACTGTCAGGAATCTTCTGCTTCAAACCATCTTCTTTAATGAGACTTGAATTTAACCTGAGAGCCACTCGAAAGCCCCCTCTTCCAGCCAGCTGCAAATCACTGCCTGACACAACTAGAGCACACCCCAATTAGGAGATTAAGCAGACCTTCTCCTCCTTTTGTTAAGGGCTAATGAATTTCCTCAGACAAGTAATTTGCTAAATAATGGGCCCCAGACCCTAGAGCGCAGAAACCTTTATAAATCAGGACTGTCCCCAACGTGGCCACCAAGCGTTCACAAAAGGAGGACAGTGGGGACCAAGGGTGGGATAGAACCAGAAAGTGGACTCGGCCATGGAGTGCAGGCAGGACCCAAGGTGCTGGGAGAGGTTCTTTCTCCTGTCCTTCACCCCAGTCGTGGCTGCGAGCCCCCCAAGTGCCCATGGCAGGGCATCACCAGGGCTCTCCAGCCCCACAGCAGCACCCCAGGGTGCTGGTTCTAGGTTCAGGCATCCAGAACACGTGGAGTCACTGCCCCATCAAGCCCAACACAACCCATGAGGGCTACACTCCAGGGTTTCCAGGGCTGGTGGGCTTTTCCAGTCACCTTCTCAGCTCCAGCTCGTTCTACCACAGAAATGATTTAAAATAAGGTGCCACAAAAAACATACAATTCTTGAAAGAGCAGAGAAAAGGGGGTGATCTGTGCAGCTGCAGAAAGAAGTTCTAGCTCATGGATGTGCATGCTGTCTTCTCAGACTGGTTGGGGCAAGAGAAGGTTCTTCCAAGAATAATTGAAGTTCTAAGAAGTTCCCTTTGGGCTAGGAACCCTGAGAAAAGCACTTTATTTCACAGAACAATATGGGGTTGGAAGGGACCTCTGGAAATCATCTCCTCCCACCCCCTGCCAGAGCAGGGCCACCCAGAGCAGGTCCCACAGGAATGTGTCCAGGGGAGGCTTGGATGTCTCCAGAGAAGGAGACCCCACCACCACCCCAGAGGCTCTCTGGGCAGCCTCTGCCAGGGCTCTGCCACCCTCACCCCAAAGAACTTCCTCCTCATGTTGAACTTCTTACATTCGAGTTTGTGCCCGTTCCCTCTTGTCCTGTCCCTGGGCACCACTGAGAAAAGCCTGGCCCCATCCTCCTGACACCCACCCTTGAAGGATTTAGAGGTGTTGATCAGATCCCCCCTCAGCCTTCTCTTCTCCAGACTAAGAAGCCCCAAGTCCCTCAGCCTTTTCAGGAAGCAGCAGATCAGTGTGTTTCACAACATCCCCCTTGTGCCAAGGCAAACAAGGAGCAGCTCCTCAGCAGGTTAATGGGGGTCTTTGGCGACCAGAGGCCAAGCAACAGCTAAAATCTGTGCAACACCACTTTCCAGGGCTGCTTTCTATTCAAACCAAAGCTCTTGAGTCATTTTGCTGAAGGACTTGAGCCAAAAGACACAATGGTTTGGGGAAACCAGCCCAAGGTGGGATATAATCGTTACCAGCTGAGAGCGGTGCTCCCTGAAGCGTTAATTAATAAAGCAGACAGACCCCTGCAAGGTGCCAGAGCCTTTCAAAAAAGACACAGCACTGGGAGACCTCACGGGCCATGAGCAGCTGGGGGGGGTTTAAGAGACTTCCAGTTTACTTTAATTGATACCAAGATTAATCAGGGAGACACTAATTTAATTTATAGCAAATACAGTAGGTGTTATTTTCGCTCTTGGCTGAGTCCCAAGACTCCAAAATGCAACTGCAGGGGAGGTTTGCTTTTATCATGGAATTGTCTGGGTTGGAAGGGACCTTAAAGATCATCCAGTCCAACCATCAACCTGACCCTGACAAAAATCACTAAACCATATTCCTAAGGAATAGGTCAACCTGTCTTTTGAGCACCCCCAGGGATGGTGCCTCAACCCCTTCCCTGGGCAGCCCAGTCCAAAGCCCAATAACCCTCTCCATGAAGAAATGTTTCCTAAAATCCAATCTAAACCTCCCCTTTGCAACTTGAGGCCATTGCCCCTTGTCCTATCTCCTTATTCCTCAAAAGTTTAGAGACTTCAGAGTCAGGAAAGACTAAGAAAAACCACCATTTACCATAGAACTGAAAAAAAAAAAACCCAAACCAATTGGTGAAAGGGAGAAAAGGTTGTCTGAGAACCCCGTGCTCCACAGAGGGAAGCATGACCAGCAAAAAGGAATTTTAACAAGCCTGTATGAACATGATCCCAAATCTCCAGTGAGGAAAATAATTCCAGGCACACACATTTTGTGCTCAGGTCACAGAGCATCGTCTCTCATCTTCATCCGGATCCTGCAAGGACCAGGAACACCAAGAAAAGGTGCTGGAAAAACATTCCAGAAATCTCTCTTCTCGTCCAATTCCACCTGTGGAAGCGAATCCTGGAGGAATTCTCCCCAAGATGAGAGGGGCAGTGATGCCCCAGGCTTCGGGAGACAGCGCTGCAGTGTGTACCAGCAACCACAGCCCGCTCTCCCTTCGGGTCACCGCTTCAAAAGAGGTATAAATTCAAGCATCCAGAGACAAAGCCTTCGCAGTGTTTGCATCACCCCAGGAATAAAACCTCCCAGCCCCAGAGCTCTGGTTTATTGAGGTGCTTCAGAGAAATTATTCAGCCCAAGTCACAGCATCAGGAAAAGCAGAGTCCAGCGAAATTTGAACGTGGGCGTATTTTTAGTTTTTCCACAAGAAACAGCCGCCCGGGTCCAACGGGGAAAACTTCAGGAACCCAGTGTGACCAGTAGCACCCAGGGAAACCACTCAGCACTGCAGTACCCTAGAGGGCTTTCTGCCTCCTGTGAACATGGTTTGGGGAAAAAACAGGGAATTATGGCACTGAGAGGCTCGGGCATCTTCTGGCAGAGATATCCACCCACACCATCTGGGGCAGTTTTTACTGGGAGGCAAAGACAAGCAGTAACCAGTAACCAGACCAGTACAGGACTGGTCTAAGAGGGTTGATGAAGCAGCACAGAAAATTTTACACCGATTCCTTCACTCTACAGCACAACAACCACACGAGTCCTGGGTTTATTCTTCCCTGGCTCTCCCTGAAAGCTCCCTCCTTATCTCCAAGACAGTTGTATTGCATCGATATTAAAACTGTCACTGCTTTTCAGTGAGGACACTGAGGATTCAGCAAGAATCAAGAGCATTTACATGGGGCAGTGTCAGACAGGAGCCGACTCCAACATGTACATTCACAGCAGCATCATTATAAGCCACAATAACAACATTTAATAAGGAAAATATTTAAGGAAACCCCTCTCCTCTGCTGCCGTGACCAAGATCTGGATGTATTTTTCTCCCCCGAGTCTCTGAGAAAGCTGCACTGTCTGAAATCCCTTAGAACAAATCTAGGCTTGGGTTTGGGGAGGTTTGGGTTGTGCTGGCTATTCCCTTTATTGTGGGGCTCCTTCCTCCCCTCACATCCTCCCTTCAACAGCCTCCAGACTTTATTAATAATGATGTAATCCTGAAAGTATATATTTTGGTCTCCCCATTCAAAGGAATCCAAGACACAAGATTAAAAACCTATTGAATCGAGTCGGTGGAGAAGCCAGGAAAATACTCCAGGGCTCCTGGCTCCCCATCCTGTACTTCAGGCCGTAAGATGATTCTCCATCACCGCATTAAACGTGTAATTTAAGGCTTTAAAGGCATGCTCCTGCGAGCTGCTGACTCAGCCCTTTTCAGGACACCACTCTTAAGTCTTGAAGGGAGCAGATGGAACAAGGGCCTGAAGGGAAACGTGCAACAGTTTAATTTCAAAATAATATCAAGCTTTCACTTCTCCAAAGAATTCACCAAGTGAAACTAACAGGCTGTCCATCTTCCCAAACCTAAACTTGCTCCTACCCTTTTTTAAGTAAGAATCCCTTTTTTAATTTCACCAAATCATCCAAACAACAGATCAGCTCCGACAAAACCAGAAGTATCAGCTTTCCTGCTCCCAAACTCACCCAGATGACAAAAGGAAAAGCCCGGAATGGTTGATTTTTGTGCCTGGAGATCCAGCAACGCTCCGTCGGGCTTGGCATCCCTCGGGAGGAAGAGGCAATTAGTGCTGTGACCACTGCTGGCACGCCTGGGTCTGGGCCAGGAGCACCAAACACTTGGTAGTCAGCCACTTGGGACGGTGCCGCCTGAATCGCACGCCCTGGGTTTCCAGTTCCGTGCCCCATCACCCAAAGCACATTCCTTGGGCACCCTCACGGCCACGGGGCAGGATTTCCCACTAAAGCTCACAGAATCCAAAACTACAGACTTTACCAACCACGAGATCTCACTCAAGAGAGAAAGAACATCATCTAATAACTACTAAAGAGCCTTCTGGTCCCAGCTTCACATTCAACTGTACCTATTTACATGCCCACTTTGGTTTTTTCCCCCCTTCCTAAAAAGCTTTCTACCTGGAACAGAGAAGAGTTTGGAGGGTTTGCCAGCTGGTGAGGCTGAACTCCACCAGACAGCACCTTGAACAGCCAACACAAGGAGATGTCTATAGCCCAGGAATGTGTATTACTTGCCATCGCTTGCTATAGAAGCTAGAAAGGAAGAGAGAAAGCTCAGATAGACAAACACACCAATTAGGGGAGTGAGGAAGAAAAGCCTCTTTGCTTGTGTTGCCTTTTAAAAGACAGCTACGAGTCTAACAACAGAACCATCAGTGGTTGTGGAAGTTGCCCAACCAAAGCCCTTGGCATCATTATCTGATAAGGTCTATGAGATCCAAATGTTCAGAATTAGGCTGCTTTCCCAAGTCGCATGGACACAGGGCACCTCACCCAGGTCCATGGTCACTACCAGGCTCAGCTGAGCACTTCTTACAGCTCCCACCTCCAGGCTGTGGGGCCTCTTCTCACTTCTACTACTTCAGCTGGAGCACTTCACATTTCCCTTCAGTTTTAGCCCCGTGACACATTCTTAGAAGGCAAACAAATGCCTGGGGATCAGATGGAGACATGCAGCATCTTCCATCTCCACGTCCCAGCTGCAATTCAAATATGCTTCACTTGGGGAAGTTCTTTATTTTCCTTCTCTCTTTCCTTTGCCTGGTGTCAGAGAACGAAGACAAATAGAGATGTGAATCATGACAACGCTCGGGCTCCTGGCCAGCACCAGCTGCCTGCTCCACACACCAAGTGCTGCACTCTTAATAGGAAACAGAACTTATTCCCAAATACACTTCCAAGACAATTAAACAGAAAAAGTGATTTTTTTAGAACCTAGGCGTATAAATTCTTTCCTCTGCAGCTAGTGGATGTGATTACAATAGCTAAGAAATCCATTTGTGCTTAGTAAAACCAGCAGCGGCAACAAGAGCTACAGGATTCAACTTCTCTTTTCATGAAACACAATTAGTTCATGAATAAAGACCCTACAAAAGGTGCCACAGCTGACACACTCAGGGGGACTTTTCCTGCTCAATGTGTGTATTTGCAGACGTTCACAGTAACACGTAACTGCACACACACACGTGCTCCCTGAGGGACTCACAAAGTGCTTTGCAAACCAACTGGCTGGTGGATCTGCTAAATCCTTCCATCCACTGGAGCTGCCACCTCTAAAAAAGGGCATCCCTGTGTTTTTCAGTAGCACCAAGAACGTTGTGAAGATGTTCGAGAGGAGGCGTAATAAAAGGTTAAAATAAACTTAAAAATAAGAAACAGAGAGAACAGAAGGGAAGTCAGTGGTGCAGTAAGATGAACTCTTCACCAGTCAACAGTCAAACTGTTGACAAATACCTCAAAGCATTACTAGGCACATATAACTTGCAAAAAAGATAGCACTTTCAGCAAATTCATGGCTTCCCTGTGAACTCCCCCTGCTGAAGGCAAAGGCAACATCCTCTACGACCTCACCAACACCCCCTCCATCTCGGTGGCTTTGCCAAGCTGCTAAAACTCCCTTGAAAGTTTCTCTAAAGACCTCATCTCTCCACTCCTGCCCCACAGTGGATGTGATGGGAGAGCAGACTGGCTCAGAGCTGTCCTGAGCCCCATCACCACATGGCTGAGGTATCAAACTTCCTATTGTAACCCATTTTTGGGGGTGCTTTTCCAACAGCATCCTGCCCTTAGAACTAAAGTGCCAGGAAATTCCTTCCTGCAGCAACAAGCCCCCAGGACTCCAGGCTGAAGATGTGGCTTCCCCCTGTAATGTTTAATGCTTTGCGAGTAGTTCAGGCTAATATATCATTTTATGTTTTTTAACTGCTCTCTAGCTTCCGACCAAGGAAATTCCACCACTGTGGGTGGTTAAATACAGACAAAATGAAACTGGCAAGTAGGAACCCTAAAGCAATTCTTTTCAGCCCGATTCAGTACAAATTTGAAAGCCCTGCAATGTCAGCTTTATGAGCTGATTAGAGAGATGCTAAATAATTTTCCTATTATACTCCCAGACAGCTAAACTAGGATCTTTCTCTACAGGCTTCTAAACTAGCTTGGTCTTCAGATAATTTTTTTCCACCCACACACGCTACCATTTCCTTAAATTAAACATCAAAAAATAATCTAAAAGGCAGCAGAGTTATTTGTGCACACGCTGAGGAGTCCGAACTCAACCTGGGCTAAATTCATTCCAGTGAGAAACATCCTGAGTTTCTGTGCTGCAACTTTTCCCAGGTGGGTACCTCTGGCAGATCTTGGAGTCATCCTCAAAATGACTTAATTGCTGCCTGATAAAACAGCCTGGACAAAGCTGCTTTGCACGGGGGCTGGGAATGCCAAGCCATGACAGCAGAAAAGTTTCTTAACTAAGGACATAACATGGCTTTTTTTTTTTCCTTTTTTTTCCACCTTCTCCCAATGGGAAACATCTGCACCGAAGCCTTTTCCCCTGAAAGAGCAGAGTTATTCAGAGAGGAGAGAATTTAAACTGCGTCTGAAGTTGAGCTGGTAACATTTATACAACACTGTGGCCCTTCTGCTCCTAAATTGAGCACATTTTCCTAATATTACAGAATATGCATTGCCTGAACTTGGAAACAGTTTGCAACATGCCTTTTTTTATTTCATCTCTGAGCGCCTGGGAGCAAGGAAGGGGAGAAAGCCTTGAACTTGGTCACAACATATTTGCAAAGTGACACTGAATATTCCACTCCTGCCAAATCCAAGTCTCAGGGGAAAGGGATAAAAAGAAACCTCTGCCTTTTCCCCCCCAGCCCGTTATATTCAAACATCAGACTTTGTTATAACCGAGGGATGGGAGAGAAAGAAAATATCTTCAAAGAGAGAAGGCAAGAAGTGAACTCAGCCCCGAAACAAGAGAGGGTTAGAAATATTGAAACTAATTAATCAGCCCCTTCCTCTCTAGCAATAAAGCTGCTGTGGAGACGGCGTTTACCTTGGAGTTAGTGGTAGGCAGTGCTGGGGGGCACCTCTGGCTTGTCACGCTTCATGAAGTTCTTTCTTCTGGGCTGAGCGGTCCCCTCTGCGCTGGAAAAAGTATCCTGCAGCCGGAGAAAGAGGCTGTGAGGAGCTGCTGCTGCTGCCAAATTTCACTAGACTTAGGCAAGCAAACCCCTCCCCAGACCCAGCCCCTTCAGCCTCAGCTCAGGGTGATATCATGGGCTTGTCTTGTAACCCGAGCAGAAGGGCTGCAAAGAGGGGGGGGAATCCAGGCAGAATTAGGGGGAAGGAGGGGGATTTGGAAGAGGAATGCTTTTCTCAGCACCTTCCTAAAGAACAAGAATTGAGAATGGGCATCGGTGGGATGAGAGGGGGTTTAAGCCCCCCCCAGTTTGATTCGGAGCCTCCCCAGGCTCAGCCCTCTCCAGACAGGGAGGAGTGCGGGGTCTCATGGCGCAGCATCTTTAACCCCTCGCTGGATGTTGGGGAGTTTGCAGCCCAACATCTCCCCAGTAATTCGGGTATCACCCCCCTTAACCCTTTAGCAACTGCTTGTCCAGCTGCTCAATGTCCTTAAAGCTCCAAAAGGCAGCTCCAACCAAGGCACATATTGAAAAACCATCTAAGCTCCGTGGCACGAGTCACTCCTTGACGTCCCAGGGACTAAATGGATAATAAAAACAATTCTTCATGAAAAAAAAATAAATCCCAGACCAATCCAAAGTCGATCCAAAATTCAGAGCATCTGTGGCATGAAGAGCAGCAGTGAAACAGCTGCTCAGGGCTAATTAAAACAATTCTTCAATCAACAAGAACTAACTAAACCAATTAGACATTATTCTGAGGCAATTGTAGATTTCTGCGACCCCTTCTACTAGAGGGGGGATTTATGTTTTTAAAACTGTCCTTTTTTTTTTTTCCATTTAGGCTTTTAACGCATCAAAACAATTCAATTATTTTTTTCCCCATAACCATGAAAATAACAAGAAAACAATGGCTTGCAAACCTCTATTACAAGGATTGCCTTGAAAATTTGTCTTCTGACCCCATTTTAGACAGCAAGCCCATTTCCCAAAGAATTCAATATATTTTCTCACCAGCTTTGACCTTGATTATTTAAATCTATGCTCGATGTTTTCTTTAATTCACACAAATCAGCAGAAAGTTTATAGGCACGGCAAAAACATCAGGTATTCCCAAAGGCAAATTTTTGAAGGAATATCCCCATTTATTTCAGTGTGTTCATATTTGGAAAGGGCTTTCCAGCAAGCCCTTCCCTAGGACGGGACAGCCACCTACGGAATACTTGTCCAGGTTAGTCCTGCTTGGTTTCACACATCAATTCCCAAATTAGTTTGATTAATTAGCTTGAAAAGCTCAGGTGCTTTATCCACATCTCTGAGAAGCTGGGGCTGCCCCATCCCTGGAGGGGTTGAAGGGCAGGTTGGACGGGGCTTGGAGCAACCTGGGCTGGTGGGAGGTGTCTCCACCATTAGAAGGTATGGAACTAGATGGTTTTTAAAGTCCCTTCCAACCCCAACCTTTAAGGTCATCAAGACCAACCATCAACCCACCACTGACCCATGTCCCCCAACATTGGCGTTCAGATCCCTCCAGGGATGGTGTTTGGAAAGTGGAGCTGTAGGACAAGGGGGAAGAGTTGTAAACCAAAAAAATGGGAGATGAAGCTGAGATGTGGGGAAGAACTTCTTTGGTGTGAGGGTGGTGAGAGCCTGGCCCAGGTCACCCCATCCCTGGAGGGGTTGAAGGGCAGGTTGGAGGGGAGCCTGGGCTGGTGGGAGGTATCCCTGGCCAGGGAATGGGGATTAGAACTCGATGATCTTTAAGGTCCCTTCCAACCCAAACCCTTGTGTGGTTCTATAATTAGAGGAAACTACAACATGCTGGAAAGAGAAAGGGAGCTAGTGTGGAAGTGAAATGCAGCCCTGAATAATTTAAGCAAGGTTTTAACTCTTTGCCAAATGAACTGACAACAACAGAGACACTCAACCTTGCTGACAAGAGACTTTAAGATTGTAATCTCTAATCTCTCCTGATCTCTGTTTCACAGACTCTCCCTAAATAATAAGATTTTAATGGTTTCATCCAGAATTGAAAGCAAGAAAAGTCCCGTTAGTGGTAGAGCTGGCTTGGAGCTGATATCCACCTGGAGCTGGGAATAGCAGTAGAGTGATGACAACCCCATTCCCAGGAGTTGGCAAAGCCTCCTCCAGGGCAGTACCTCAGGATCGATAGTGGTGTTAAAGGAGGAAGAAAAAATAAAATAGAAAGAAGAGAGTTGTTTCTTGGTGCGATATAGAGAATATCAACATGTTAGGACTTCACCCCAGGTTGCCACTGAAATGAAACTTGGCTCTTCTTCCCAGGGAAGCCAGCAGGAGAGGTAAGGAGCCACTAGTCCACAATTCTGGATAATTAGTCAACATTAATTCTCCAGTAGCGGGAATGCTCACGAAAGAGGTGAAATTCTGCAAAATCCCAATTAGCATCATGGCTATCAGCAGAGCACCACCTGGTGGGTCATGCCCTGAGTCTTGGGACCATCAGGGGAAAAAAATGTCCCAGCAGAAGCTCAGCGGAGCAGGAGCTGTTTCAGACTGGCAGGAAGCTGAAGGCAGTTTGGCCAGAAGAAGGAATGTGTGAGCGTCTGCTGATCGGGGCATGGAGAAACTTGACAGCCTGCTGGAGGAATGCTTGCCCAATGCCAGGGTCGGGTAAGGATACAAGCAGTAAATGCCATGCAGGCTTCCAGCTGATGGAAGAGCTCGATGGTTGCATAAAGAAAATAAATAAATAAATACAGGAGGAGGAATTCGGCAAAGCTCTTCAAGGTAACGCACTGGATTGAGGGAATTTGCTGCCCCCTTCATATTGCAGCTGGTTAGGACCAAAAGAAAAGCACCTAGAAAAAAGAATATATTAGAAAATCTCTCAAAATGAATAGGCTACAGGAAAAAAAAAAAAAAAACACTGCACAAACTAGCATCTGATCATGTATCCAGGAGACCAGGGAAACAATTTGCCAGGCCCACCGGCCATCCCATCACCTCTCAACCTGCTTAAGCACAGCTCTACCACCCCACATCTTCTCCTCTCCCCAGCAATAAGCTTTCAGCTTCTTCCAATGAAGGGGCCAAGATGCAACTTTGTGGGCAGCAACACCATAGCTAACAGCAGGCATTGATGTTCTGCACTCGGTGTCTCCATAAATAATAAGATATTTTAATGCAAAACACTTGTACAAGTAGCAGCTACAGCTGGATCAGTCTCTTGGCCATACACACAGCCAACTTTTCAGGTCCACATCCCTCACCTACATGTTTTCTTCTGCATCTGCCTGAAGGACACACCTTGCCAGAAGGACAAGTCAAGACAGGTTTTGACCAAGTAAGTCACAGTCACGGCCCATGCTCCCCAAAATTAGGCACGCGCTATTAGGTTCTATAATCTCTTGTCTCCAATTTTCAGTTCTTTTAAAAAGGGAAGGCTCATTGCCTCCCCAAACCTTGTGGTTTCAACCTTGTAGACTCTCTGGAGCCGCAGGTCAACTTAACCTTTCAAATCCACAGAGCAGATACGCTAAACTCCCGAGAGGTTGTGCCACACAGAGATGATCCAGGTGATACCTAAAGAACCAAAGGACCTGAGAGCTCTCTCAGAGTGTTAATAACACGTGGCAATTTTCAAACCAATTGGCCCCAGTGGAAAGTTCCTGCAAGGTGTAATTGGAGAGCTATAGCCCTGCTTTAGATCTCACAGGATGGCTGACAAACACCAGCGATCCTGGAGAATTCGGTCCACGCATCCCTCCAAAAAAAAAAAGGCATAAACCAGTTGATTTCTGGAATTTCTAGGAGTGTGGTAGTGACTGAATTGACCTCCCAGACTCCCATCCCTGCTATTTGGGTACCGTTGCTGTTGAAAGGGCTATAAACTTGTGTTGCTTCAATTCAGGGAGGAATCCTTGCTTGACACAGCTCTTCTGCCGCCAGCAAAGCTGGAAAAATGAGATTCATCTTCTGGAAGCAATAACTTCAATCATTTGAGACTTCTCTTTTTCCTCCTCTGCATGTGTTCTCATTTAATGCTCAGTGCAGTGGAGACAGTGACCACATCACACTTACTTTCCATCACCTGCTTGATTTTCCATGCTTTGCAGAGTCACCCCTTCAGATCTGCAGCCTCATCACTTCAGAGTCCTGCTGTTCCTATTAACTCACCGAGGCAGATCTGCAACAGACCCACACCTTCCAGCTCTCTGTTTGATAGAATCATTGAATTTCTAGGTTGGAAGGGACTTTTAAAGTCATCAAGTCCAACCATCAACTTAAGTCTGATAAAAACCATCACCAAACCACGTCCCTAAGTACTATGTCAACCTGTCTTTTAAATCCCTCCAGGGATGATGCCTCAACCACTGCCCTGGGCAGCCCATTCCAAGGCTTAAGAAGCCTTTCAGTGTCAAAATTTTTCCTGATATCCCATCTGAACCTCCCCTGGGGCAACTTGAGGCCATTTCCTCTTGTCCCATCACCTGTTCCTTGGGAGAAGAGACCACCCCTCCTAGCTGCACCCTCCTTTCAGGGAGTTGGAGGGAGTCTGAAGGTCTCCCCTCAGCCTCCTTTTCTCCAGGCTGAACACCCCCAGCTCCCTCAGCTGCTCCTCGAGAGCAAAACACCTTCAACACTCATTAACCAGCTCTATCTCTGAGCAAACAAGAGGCTTATACATCCAGGGTGGGTGAAAACCTGGAGCCCCGTGAAATACTGAGAGCAGATCTATTTCTGCAGCAGGCACAGGGGTTCAGAAATGTTCCTGCTCAGTCCCAGACAGTTTGAACAGAGCAGAACATACTCAGAGAAGGCACATAAATCTCCCTTGCATTTCTCTCTTTAACCTTTGAAGAAAGGGATGGGGGGAGGCCAGTTAGTGCCAAAATCTCCCAACTGGAATGTGAGCTTCTGGTTTCCCTAAGCCACACAGCACTCCAACACAAGGCACTTTGCAAGTGCTTTTTATTCTCTATCTGTAAGAGCAATTACTCAGGGATCCTGGCTGTCTTTGAGCACTGATTTGAGGAGTCAGCTGTTGAAAGGCAGCTTCCCCCCAAGCAATCTCCTGACAAAACCCAGGCGACTGGTCAGCACACCCCGACATCCCGCCCCATACACACATCCTGACAGATTCCCTCCTTGGAACTCAGCCACCCAAGAGATAAGCCCAGAATGGTGTGAACAAAGCTTTGCTCCTAAAAAAAAAAATAATATAAATATATATATGTGAAGAGAGGGAGATTTCTAGAAAGGAAGAGAGTTTGAGAAATCCAGCTTCACCAATTCAAGGCAGTGGTGATGCTGTGGGAAAGCAGCAGGAGCTAATCCCACATGGGCAGTGGAATTACTCATTAAAAGGTCCGGGAGGAGGGTTGTATTTTATCTTCTCGACCTGAGGGATGTCAGAGGCCTGGAGCTTACCATCCCCTCCCGCTAGATGGCAAGAGTCCCCCTCCTAACGGCAGAGCCTCTGCAAGCCCAGATTTTGCATCCAGGGGTCACCAGAGAAGGGACTTCTGGCATGAAGAGCACTGAGCAGATAGAACTGGCTTCTCCTTCAGGATTTATTTTGCTGTGATGGGAAAGCTTCGTGCAGGAGAAAGGGAGAAGAGAGAAGGAAGAGAACAGAATCAAGAACACAGTGTGCCAGTCTCCATTACGCCCAGGCCAATGCAGCAAATCCCGCCTCATCCTTAAAAGGCATTATAGAAACAGCTGTTTTAACATCTTTTGTGCTGATTCACTGTGACAGGCCAAAGAACATGTCCTAACAAGGACACTCTCTGCCAGTGGCTCTGTTCTTATGGAGAAACTTAAACAATTAGTTCAAGGACAGAGGCTCCAGTTGCTGAATTTGCAAGAGGGCTCATGCAGGGGCAGGACATGGGCTGCAGAAGGGGACCTGGGCTGCTACGTAGGAGATGCTTTTCACACCTCACATCTGGTTCCACCTTCATGTCTACATGATCAGCGAGAGCTAAAGACCCTCAGCTTTCCTGGCAGGTAATGTCTTTAGGAGTTACCCGAAATTACTGCCAAAATTTGTCCATGAAAGCCCACTTAATGCATAAAAAAAAACCCTGGCACTGTTGGAAACATGTCACCACTGGAGCTGTCAGCAAGAGAGAAATGCTGGTAAATGCCATGCACATAAGACCTACAAACAGAAAACGTGTGCAACCTGTAAATTCAAATCCTGCCCTCCACATTATTTATGGCAGGGAATGTAGGGCTGGTAACTTCGAGGACCCTAAAAAGCATTTGGAGTTCAGGAAAATCTGGATATTATAGCATCACAGATGGTTTGGATGGGAAGGGACCTTAAAAATCATCGAGTTCCAATCTCCATTCACTGGGCAGGGACACCTCCCACCAGACCAGGGGCTCCAAGACCCCTCCAACCTGCCCTTGAACCCCTCCAGGGATGGGGCAGCCACAGCTTCTCTGGGCAACCTGTTCCACTTTGTCCCCTCAGTGCGTTTGTGTTGCCTGGCACAAGAGTGCTGAGCCCTCTGTTTTGAAGATCAGGGCTCTAAAAAGAAAAAAAAAAAAAAAAAAAAAAGTATCTCCAGCAACACAAACCACCCATCATCTAGGAAGACATAGCTAACCCAGTCCCAAGCAATTTCCCAGCACCGCTTCCCACCAACCCAAAGACCTTCAAGCCCAAGCAGGTGAGAAAGTCATTGTCCTCCTCCTGTTCTTGAAACAAAGGGAGGGTGACCTGAAAAAACAACTGTCAGGGCCAGGTCCCCTGAACACTCCACACACGGAGGCTGGTGCCCAGAGAGAGGGACACAGCAAGTCCTCACCAGGCTCATTTCAGCTTTCAATGAGCTTCATGCGTTATTTAGTAGCAACAATGGCAGAAACAATGGGACAAGAAAGAACAAGGTGCCCCGGATCAGGCACAGCATCAAGTCACTGCTATTGACTGTCCCCTTCTCCAGGTGCCACCAGCACAGAAAACCCTTTTGTTTCCACAAGCTCCAGGGCTGCGTCCATAGGACTGCTGCTCCTGGAGGAGCTTCAGCTCTTCCTCATCCTCTCCATCACACCTCGCCTTTCTCATGGCTATACTTTTGTCTCTCCAACTATTTCTTCCATTAGGGGCCACGTTTTGGACCTTTTCTACACACAAAAACACAATGACAAAAAGAAGAGTGATACGTTTAAGAGGCTGTGAAACCAAAAGCTTCAGTATCATTCTCCTGTCCATTCCAGGTCACCAGGACGGGTCAAAGAGCAGTGCCCTCTCCTCCCCTCTGTGCTTTTTTGCGTGCCTTACCTGGCCTTAATGGACCTGGAGAAAGGACAAGGTGAACAGGAGAAGCCCAAGAAAGGAAAATAAAGCATGTTACTGCAGAAACAGACACAAACAGATAAACATTACCATTGTGACTTGGGAATCTGAGCGCAGGAACAGGCACTGAGTGAAAACAGGTATTGCTAAGTCTCTTACAGGAGTCAGGTTTCCCCTGGTGTTGTTGCTTAGTGCAGTCTCTTTGAAGAAGGCTTGTCCAGGGGTGGGATGAAAAGGTTTCCTTTCTTTTTTTCCCTTCCCTTCATCTCCAGTTGCAAAAAGATCTGCAAGAATAATATGGTTTTAGCCTTCCCTCAGGAGATGTCACAAACTTCTTCCTCTTCTTCCACAGCCCCTGCCTTGCAAATCCCTATGAAGGGGAGGGAGCAAAAAAACATAACAAAACCACCCAAAAAAACCCCACTGCAAACACACACACTATTCTAATAAATAGGACACTACAGCCAGATCTTCAAAGCAAAGAGCTGAATGTACAAGCACTTGCCACAGGAGAGTTCCAGCACTGAAAAGCACAGCAGTCTTGTAAATCCAGGCATTTAGGTTTGGCACTTAGCTGATGGCTTCTGAAATATCTGTGCTTCCTCCCCAGGCCTTGTGGGCTTTAAGCTTTTAAAGCAATTAAAGGCACCCGTGCTTCTGTCAGACTCGATATTGCAAATACTGACGTGGAATGAACTCACACAAGGCCCTCAAACTCACACAAAGCCCTCACAGGAAAGGCCCAAAGCCTCGTTACCTCTTAATCAGCAGCACTTGAGGCACCCCAGAGAGGTGCCCACCAGGAGCTGGCTGTTCCCCAGCCCCACTCCTACCCCATAGCCCATCCCATTGGCCTCACAAACACACCACTGGGAGCAGGAGGATCTGTAGGGTGCTCCTCAGTCATTTCTGAGGACACATGGAGAGAAATCAGGCTCAGCACCATTTTGTTGCCCTCCACCGCCCTGATGGTTAGGCTGCTACTCAAAACAGGCTTTTCATATCTTCTAAAATACACTTTCCCCAGGACAAAACTCTTCATCCAGCCCCAAACCCCAAGCACATCCCAGTTACAGCATCAAAACCACCTCCTGAAAGAAGTAAAAGCCAGTTGTGGGTGCTCTGCTCTTTCCAAAGGTACAGACCAAGGACAATCAACCTTTTTAGATCCACAGCTTAAGAATCTGCTGAAATTCCTCTCAAAGCACCTACCCCAGTCACCACTAAAATCAAGCCAAAGCCACCAGTCAGTTGTAGGCTTGGTTTTCCACTTCTGTTCCTCACCACAAACTGCTCTGCATGCTTTGCTCCCACCACAGCATCCCACCACGCTTCTACCACACCTTCCCCATAGTTCCACTGCATTGAAAAACACAATATCCCCCCTACCCTTCTCTGACAGGACCAAAAAACCCCTTCATTTTGAAGCTGAAATACCTCAGAGAAGCAGAAATGTTACCAGAGAGCACAGCACCATCTGCCTCAGCCCTATTTCTCTCAGCCCCTTATAGGCTCTTGCTTCTAATGAGGATAATGGCTCACTCCTGTGCACCTTCAGGACACTTAATTAACTCAGCTGCCTCTCGTTGTGTCCCCCATACCTGTGTGTGATCACAGGGCTCAACTCCCAGCTCCCTCGAAGTAAATAAGGTCCTTCCTCCTTAAATCTTTCTGCTACCATTACGACAGTAAAGACATAGTGCAGCAGAAAATCTGCCCCAAAAATATAAAAATCCAAGAAGCAACTGGGGGACACATTTTATTGGGAGTAAGAGGAAAAAAATCAAGCTGTGAAAATGTGGGTCAATGACTGGTAGAGAAGGGGGGGCACTGAGCATCTAATGAGATTTCTTAATGAATTTAGGAAAGAAAGGCCCCAAGGGGGTAAGAGCCAGCTGGTTTTAGTTCTGAAGGTAGTGTTCACCTTCTCACCTCACTCCAAAGCACCTTATCAAGCAGTTTTCACCCTTGTACCCGAATTACAGTGGAAAATAAACATATAAAATAGGACTCTGTGCTTTATCTTGCAGGAATGAAGAAAGCTTGTTTAAGTTTCTAGGTCTTACACTTGTTTGAATCTAATTTTTCATGCACCACTTAGATTTTCAACGACCAGTAGCTGCTCCCACAGGCAATCTCTGCTGGCAGTGCCTTCTTACCACTGCAGGAGAAAACTGTATTAGGTCACCTTTATTCTGCCCCTTCCTGAACCAAATCACTAGAAAAAACAGAACAATACTGCTAGAATGCTGGAGAAAAAAAAAGAAGAGAAAGAGAGACAGAGTGCACTGCAGAGCACTCACTGGTCCCTCAAAATGCCCATTCATGCCCCATTTTCCTGATTGCTTTCTCCCCACCATTCATCACCTTATCCTTCCTCAAATTCCAAACACTCCAGCTTCATGTCCTCATTCCTCAGCGAAGTGCTTTCAAAAACCAGTGTGGAAACTCAAAAGCAGGCACATGATGCTTTATGTAAACCCAAAACCAGTTTGTCCCCGTTATCCCAGTGCTGTACCTGTCCCTACTGCATTCACCAAACTTGCCAGCTGCAGCTTGTTCTACCCAAAAATCTTCTCTCTGGGGGCCAAAAAACCTCACATTTTTCATTGTCTCAGGCATACTTTGTCCATCCTACAAGATAAGAAAGCAACATTGACATCTTGCATTTGCTTCAAACATGACATATTACAAAACTTTAAACAATCATTTTCCCCTCAGAAGTGTTTTTCCACCTTAGCTTAGGTGGTGGTGGGGTTTTTTCATGACTCTTATTTACAAAAATAGGCTTCTAAGTCTATGAAAGTCAATTTTAAAGTCATACATTAAGATGATTTTTCTTTTTGGTGGCATTAAGAGCATCAGTAAAAAGAAAATGCTGCAGCATCTAAAAAGAAATTCTATTTTAGGTCTGAAACATTCTTCCTTCAACTTTAATGGCTTTATGATTTTTGTGAGTTTTTTTATTAGTGTGTTGTGGGGTTTGGGTTTTTTTTTTTTTTTGCTTGCTGCATTTGAGACACTCTCTCTTCTACCTAGAGATGCTTGGCATCTGCCTGGATGTTGCCAGGCCACACGCTGATATTTCCTCTCCACTTTACCACCGACATCAGCACTTGTCCAAAGGGGCTGATTTATCTACTCATGCAATTAAAAGCTCTGCACTCAGTTTTAGGCATCTCAGCAACAGGAAGCACAGGCTCTGGAACAATTGGAAGTGTCAGTTTTCTGATAAGAATTATCAGCCTCACGAGTGCAACAAGTTTGTAGTGCAGTTCCAGACATCAGAAGTGAGAGGTGCCTTATCTAAGCACTTGCTCAAATGGTGCTTAAAAAATAGCAAAACCCAAACCAGACTCTCAGCTGGTGAAGTGCTCAGATTTGACAGGCTGAGAGAGTTGGGGGGTTCAGCCTGGAAAAGAGAAGGATCCGGGGAGACCTCAGAGCCCCTTCCAGTCCCTAAAGAAGGGGGGCTCCAGGAAAGCTGGGGAGGGACTCTGGATGAGGGA